>JAJOZX010003515.1:0-496254 GCA_023014485.1 Bathynomus jamesi | reverse complement strand
ACGCTTTTGGCTTGAAACAACCTCCGAGGGGATGTTGGTTCCAGATACTAACTATTTTATAGCATAAAATACCGCAGATGAGGTGC
Organism: Bathynomus jamesi; assembly: GCA_023014485.1. Lineage (NCBI taxonomy): Eukaryota > Metazoa > Arthropoda > Malacostraca > Isopoda > Cirolanidae > Bathynomus > Bathynomus jamesi. The sequence goes on along the minus strand of JAJOZX010003515.1, from coordinate 496,168 downwards.
TAAATGTTTTGTTCCAATTTAAAACCATTATTTCTTGTCGGATTGGAATTAAATGATAATAACTTCCTGCAGTTTACCCTATCTATTCCTTTGAGCATCTTGAAAACCAGAGAGACTGTTAAATTATTAGAATTCTCTGCATGAAAAAGGCCGCTGCCTAACGTTCATATTTCAAATGATAAGTGAGTACGAATATCTTTATCTTCTTTATCACTTTTTATGTTCAGTTCCTACAATATGTGCTTAATCGCCGTAAATTCTACCCTTACCTTCAGTTAAAAATGATAAGAAAGCTTACGGCATAATTTAAATTATGAGGAACTAATATAATCGCAAAAGTGGTATATTTCATTTTGTAATATTCTCTCCAAAATGTTTGGTACGTTTGAAGCAAAATATGAAACGCTAACAATATTTTGGGGGTTGTTTAACCCCCTTCGTAACAATCCAAAGTCATAAGACGAAGGGGACCTACAGCTCAACTTGGAATCCGAACTACGGGTCGCTACATCATCTGGACACATAGAACGGATAACACTAACAAGAGCTTGATTTTATAAACGTACCTACAAGGTCAGAGATAAAACTAGCAAAATCACGCGCAAAGTACGATAAATAAGAAATAAAAACCCATATTTTTTTTTATTATTTATGAGAAATTTTCAACTAATTTATTTTTGATGGATTTCGATTCGCTAACCGCTAACGTAATCATAGAACTTCATTTATGTTAAATTTGCCATTTTATGTACAGTTTGGGAAAAATTCACCTAGAAACAAAATTTCTAAAACACTTTAAAAAAAATACTGATTGGTAACATTGCTAATTTGGATATTTTAACCTTTTTTTTGGGGACAATGAAATTTCAAAAGCAAAAGCAAAACCCAGTCAATACTAATTAGTAATTTTTATTCTTTTTAGACATTTTATGTTTCTAGACGAACTTCTTTCTAAAACTGTACAGTAGTAAGTTGTTCCCCTCTCCAAGTGCTATGAAGACAAGGATAAATACTCGGAGAATGAAACCTATCAAACCCTATAAGAATAAGTGGACCGGAAATGTCCTCTTTTTTAGATAAATGAACCAAATTGTGTATCTGCGTAAAATATAAATTTAATTATTAATAATTAAGAGTTTCTTGGCTTTATTCTTTTTGCTGACGTTTCGTTCAAGTACATCTGAACATCTTCGGAGCTTGTTAGGAATTGTTTAGGAGTGCGACATTGCTCGCACGCAATGAAGACTTTCCATAAATGCAACAAAGTTTTCTTAATAGCAGCTGAACCAGGTTACATTTTTTTTTAATTATGATATACTAAAGACCTCAATACTGGCGCTGTCACCTAAAGGCTAAAGCCAACAACTGTGATAATGTTTCATTCGTATACTTTATTCCGATATTTGATTTTATTAAAATTGCAACGAGAACCACGATCTGTATCGGTGAGAATTTTTCATTCATTTTCACTTAAAGAATAAAAAATCATATTAGGCACTGTAACAAAGAGTATATAAATAGAATAAAAGAAAACTGCAATAAAACGCAGTGACCGTGGCTCCCTGAGCAGTTTCAAGCTCAGTATTGCTGTAAGTGCGAGTTTACGATAACAATTCACGATATCCAAACATACCGTGACTATCCAAGAAATTACATCCAACATCACTATTATTTACAGTGAAACGAAATATCATCAACCGGGAGAAATCTATATTCTATATTAAACGTACGTATCTTCTTGCGTACGTGAGCACACTATTGTTTTCATTCTCATTGTCTAGCGCTACTCCATTGATCCATTAAATGCGATTCAAGCTTTTCTTTGAAGTGAGGGGAGTTTTGAAATCTGGATTTAGGCAGTCAGCCGAAAGGTGTGAGAAAGGCGCATGGAGACACTGAAACAAGTTTCCCCTACTGAAGAAACTTTTCCGTATACATTAAAGAAAAGAAATTTTGTAAAAAATGCGAGGAAATGTTTGTTACTGAATTTAAAACGGTTCTTTTATTACAAGGTGCTTAATAACTTTTCTTCGGCAGCGTTTTGATCTCTTAAATAGATATACATATATACTGTATGTATAGTATACATACAGGAAGCTCATTTTTCCAACGACGTGGAGAAGGAATGTGAGGGTCACCCAAGACCGAGTAGAAACAGGGTGAGTGGCCGTCCCACCCGAACCCGATGTCAGCGGCTGAGAACGAACTCGGAGCGTGACACCGCAACCACCAAGCTACTTGGCGCTCAGATACAGTATACTCATCAGGTAAAACTGAATTAAATCAAACGTATTATTCCATTTATCAGTATATATCGTATAAGTTATGCTCCAAAACCTAAGTAACCATCACCTTTGGAGTCATTCAATATACACAGCTTCGGCATTCAAGAAGTTGATTCAGTCTGCTTTCATTCAAATTACAGAAACTGAATGAAAAAAATAATAAACTTAAGTTTCGTTTCCTTCGTGTAAGTGTAGCCCAGTCTGGAGTACGTTTAAATATATAAATAAAACCTAATAGTTGAAGTTTGCTTCAGTTTTTAAGTGAATTAAGTTTACTTCAGTCTTTAACTACGCTATCCTACGTTCTTCCTTTTGGAATGTGTAAGCCAGAGTTTTTTATAATTAAGTTAATGTGACGTCCAAGGGGACGTATATCCATTTGGGCGAAGGAACATTTTAGCGACATTACTGCAAAAACTAACTTTACCTAATTAAACCTAGCGTAAACTAACTAAGATTAACCTAACCTATTCTCTAACTAATCTAACTCGCAATAACTTGTCGATTAAATGGTGGCAGGGGCGTAACTAACGGGGGTACGGGGGGACATGTCCCCCCCAACTTTTGAACTGAGGGGGATAATATAGGTTTTGTCCCCCCCCCCCCCCCCCCCAACTTTTGAGCTAAGTTAGCTTACGTGAAGGAAAATATTTAGTTGTTGAAATAATCTATGATGAGTAAATCTTTAATGATATTAGTCCTATTAGTATGCTGGAAAGTATTACTGATTCAGTACTAATACTGCAGTGATAGATACTTTAATGAGACATCTAGTTATTTTTTACTTTAATTATTGCATATATTGTTTTCGTTTAATGTTAAGTATATACTTGATATACATAAGGTAGTACTGAAAATGCTTCTTTGCTTTTCCTGTTACTATCATAAATATACATCATTCTCTAAATCATAGTATTTTAAGAGCATCATTTTGGTCGCAAACACATTCTAATACTGATGGATCAGAGCATTATCGAGACTCGAAAGGACTGGTATTTAGATATCATTGTTATATTCTACCGAAAAAATATACCTTGGAAGACCAAATTTAAGACATTACCTACAGGATAGCAGCACAGAAATTCATCGCAGGATTTTTCATCATTATAGTTGTTCCCCCCCCCCCCCCCCCCCCCCCAACTTTTGAAAGCGAGTTACGCCCCTGAATGGTGGCAATCCGATCGGATGACGTCATTCTGATTTCAAGGTTTATTGAAAATACTTTTTTCTTCTTCTTGTAAGGATTACTTCTCTCCTTCCTCAAAATATGCACAATCGGTTAAAACCGATAAATGTCGATACGAAAGACAACACTTTTCCAATCGACTGTACCCAATTAGTTATTATAAACAATATATACTGTAATTTGTGAAAATAAATAAATGAGTGAAGGTTGTTGTTGTTGTTGTTGTTTAGCCGATCAGCCCACCCTGATCGAGCAAGCCGGCGCGGCGGCACGCAGGTAACCGATCGCCCTCTCCGGAGTGGACCAGAGGTTCAGCGCGCTAGTGATGTTGTGTTGTGTTCGTTGTTGTGCTAGAGCGGTACAGTCTGTCATAATGTGTTCAATTGTTTGTGGTGTGTCCTGGCACAGGTGGCAGGTGTCGTCTATGGAGTTGTCTAGTCTGTGTTTATATGTCCGTAAGTTGGGGTGATGTCCACATCGGAATCGTGCTAAGTTAACTCGATCCGATCTGCTCAGGCTGATCTCTGACCTGTTAATGGGTGGCGGCTTCGCACCTAGGACCGCATTCGGACCGAGTCGTGACAGTGCTTTGTGGGTTAGGTGTGTGTATGTGTTTTCTGTACTGTGTGATGTCTGTGGGGCGTGGTATGGAATGGAGTATTTGGTTATAATGTCTCTCTGGTGTTACCTTAATAGTGCGAGGTGTTGGTGCATGATTGTACATGTAGTGGCAAGGGTGTTGTGGGTTAGTTGTCGCTGCTGCTGCCATGAATTGTGTTCCCCTCATGTCTAAATGTTCCTAACTTTCAGTATTTTTGTTTCTGTGTGCAGGTGTTCTATTGGTGTTGTTTGAGTGCATCCTGTAATGATACGAAGTGCGTTGTTTTGTATTGTCTGTAAGGTGTTTATGTGTGTGTTTGAGATAATGGGTGTCCAGCATGGGCTAGCATAGTCCATAACTGAGCGAATATATTGTTTGTATATGAGTGATGTTGTTTCCTGCTGGTGTCCAAAGTTTGTGCCTGTTAATACCCTAAGCGTGTTAAGTCTTGACGTACATTTGTTTTTAATGTCCTGAAGGTTGTTGTTGTTGTTGTTGGTTAGCCGATCAGCCCACCCTGATCGAGCAAGCCGGTGGCACGCAGGTAACCGATCACCCTCTCCGGAGTGCACCAGAGGTTCAGCGCAATGAGTGAAAGTAGCTGCGGATATCTGAAAAAAAATCTCATTGGACCAATAACGAATAAATTCGATAAAATCTCTCAAAAGAGAAAGAGGATCCAATACGCAAATTAAGTTTTATCCGCTTATTTTGCGTTGAGAAAGGCCGTGGTCCCATCTTCAAAACCGGTTGCAGTCCGGCGAGGGTTTGAGTGGTTCCGGATTTCTGGACAGTTCTCTCGGTCTCCAAACACGCGGAGATACAAACTATTTTACTCGGTCTTTCAGTGGCAGGATACGACAAAGCCCATCCCATGATTTCGTTCCATTTTTCAGTTTCTTGACAACGTATGAATACTTAAGTGTTTATGCAAGAATTTAATTCGTTTGTTGAACGAGGAATTAGAATAAACATCGAACTCTGATATTGAGAATAAACCGTTCTGAATGTTCAGTTAAAAGAGAAGTACACGATGCCCTTAGTTATAAAGAAACCAGACATTTCCAATAAACTTCCATTCCATGAATTATGTCTCATTTGGGAACGAGATACGCTACCCAATTTTCTCTAATACAGCAGCGTTACTACTCAACACATTAATAATAATAATAATAATAATAATAATAATAATAATAATAATATTATCATTTTACAAAGCTGCTGTTTCTCAGGAAAACTTAAGAATGGATCCTGTTTTGTTTATGGTCTATATACAAACGTTTGCAGGCTAAGTTTTCCCTCATCCTTATTAAATAGAGGACAATTAGTTTCGTATCAGATCACTAATTTCCCCCTCGGTGCGTGATTATAGCCTAAGAACATCCCATTTACGGGATCTCCCTCGCTCTATCAGATCATTTAAAGTACGAAGGAAAACCTCACACCTTCCTCCCCTTATAACAATGACTTTCGTTTTCTTCTGCATCAGTTACACACTCCAGCCACCGTAAACAAGTGTTCTTTTCATTCGATTAATCTAACCGCCACCTCGCTTCTCACCATGCAGCTTTCTTCACTATATGGAAACCTCATTGCGAGCAAGAGACCACACCGTACACCCGAAACTTCTTTATTTATATATATATGATATGATCCTGTACAGTTTCGGTAAAAAAGTTCACCTAGAAACATAAATATGCTAAAAAGCTTAAAACAAATCAATTGGTAATGACTGGGTTTTGCTTTCGAAATTTTATTACTGTCACCAAAAAGAATAAAATAGTCATAGAAAAAAGCACTATTACCAATTATTAATTTTTATTCTTCCCAGAAATTTTCTAGACAATTTTTTTTTCCGAAAGATAATTTAATATTTAATAATTTAGTGTATTTAGAAAAAAGAAGTAATATACAAATAATATCGTACAGACCATAAATTCAATATAAGAAAAACCTGAATTATTAAAAAGCTTCCGAGCTTGAAGTGGAAACTGTAATTGTGTTTACATACGAGTACAGAAGGGAAAAATACTCTTCATACATTTTTATATCACGAAAAAATATACCATATATAAATTTATGAACTGGTGCATAAATATATTTGAAATATTTGGTTTGGAGTATATTTCGCGTATTCCGTGAATACGTGACCCAGCTTTAAGTTGTGAAATCACCAAATGAATGAGAAATGGATTAAAAATACGCGATAAAGATGAAAGAAGAGCAAAACACGAATCAATACTTAAGCGATAAAAGGACGCTAATCTTGATGAAGTCCTCCAACGGCGGTTCAAGCCTTCGTCGCAACATGATCGAGACGAAATGTGACAGTACTCTGGGTCCGGAGCCAGCGGTGTCGAGTTTTTTATCTGTGCTCCGGAGCAGGAGCGGAGTTGAAGATATGGAACCCAGGGTGGGAGTGAAACTGAAACCGGAACTGCTACGTTCGTCCCTGCCTTCCAAATTTTATATGAAAAACACTTGATCTATTTTACTTACAATTTTCCGACATTTCAAACTTAAAAACTCGACTCTTTTATTTATTTTATTATTTTTTTTGTGGTGCAACTCCATGTTCATCCGCAACAAAAATTAGCCCTTTTCTGTTGAGAACCAAATAAAGTTAATCTGCGTTGAGGGTTTATGTGGCTCCATGCGAAAATTTAGTTAAATGTAATTTTCCCGTACCAACTACATACAGTAACTATTTTATCTTTAATTAACTAGCAAAATATCCCGCCTGAAAGGCGGATTTTTTGCTGACCACTTACATTTTAAATGCAGCTTTCACAGATTTTACTTGAAGTTCACGAAGCAGTTAAATTTCAAATACAACGTAGCTAAAAATTTTGATGGCTACGTTCTTTTCTAAATTTATTCACCAACTTGATTTCCTTCATTCCACGAAACTGTATGAAACTCTGTAGAAGCGTGTTAAAACATGATTTACTTGTAGACTTTAATGATAGGGAAGGTCACCAGTCCACGCTTCTATAAAGTTTTATATTTTTCTAATAACCAGGTAAGCCATCAGATCAACAAATTCACGAAAGCAAACAACCATCAAATTTTTTGAGTTTCACATTCCAAAACCAATGGGCCAAAATCTGGAAATTTAAGTGCTTCGTGTTTTAGCACATAAATTCTTTTGGGGTACAAAAAAAAAAAAATTCCTAAAAACACTTCAGGGATCCCAGAGGGTGTTGTCACCAAGTTTCATGAAAATCGGACTAGTCGGTTGGACCTAAATAGGAGACAGACGGGCAGACGATGAATTATTTGTTTCAACTTTTCACTCTAGTGCGTTAAGATTTTCATTGCTGCGTTCTTTTCAGTTATTCGGTCAATAAAACTATAGAAAAGAACGCAGCAATGAAAACCTAAAGCTTCACATCAGAATCCATTGTATCAAGATTTGTGAAGCTTAAGATTTTCATGGCTGCGTTCTTTTCAGTTATTCGGTCAATAAAACTATAGAAAAGAACGCAGCAATGAAAACCTAAAGCTTCACATCAGAATCCATTGTATCAAGATTTGTGAAGCTTAAGATTTTCATGGCTGCGTTCTTTTGACCGAAAACTATTGACTCTCCAGTAATCGGGGGAGCCTGTGGCCCCCCCAATTACTGAGGCGAAGGCCCCAGCACCGTAGGTCTAATTAAATGGGCCCGTCGGGTCCACTTTAGCTTGTTTTCTTATAAAAACCAAACTACATAAGAGGAACAAATGTCGCACAAATGTGAAACACAAATATAACTTTTTAAATCAAATTTTATCTTCGGTCCTGAATTCAAAACAGCTTTTGTTGTTGTTGTTGTTTCTGTTGTTTGTTTGTTTATTTTGCAATAATTTCCTGATATTTGGAAGGAATGAAAATACGGACACAATGAGGCACTCTAAATTTAAAAAAAAAAAAGCTAAACAAATTTTAGGCTACATTTTTGGCAAAGAGGAAAAATGTGTTACATTAGAAAAAAAATCAAATTACTCATTAAACATAATCAAGCCTTAAATTGTTCAGTTTTAGACGCAATGGCAAATCTCTCTCTCTCTCTCTCTCTCTCTCTCTCTCTCTAGGGGGCGGTCAGAATAGGGAATGCTCCCTCCGTGCAATGCTTTTTAATGCTAGGTCGATTAGGAACAAGTTTTGCGAGCTACGGGCGCTCTTAGCATCAGAATACCAGGATATCGTTGCTATCACCGAGTCCTGGATTCATACTGATCGTAGGGACTACGTTGGGGAGTTCGAAATTCCCGGGTATAGAATGTTTCGCAAAGACCGCACCCGTGAGGAGGGGGGAGGGGTACTAATATACGTCAGGGACACGTTGAGTCCGGTTGACTGCCAGTTCCGGTCGGAACGGGAGCTGCTTGGCGTCGATCTGAATGTGGGAGGGACGAGCTATAGGTTAATCTTGGTGTACAGACCTCCGCATCTCCTCCTCGAGGAGGATACAGCCCTGTACACCGAACTCAGTAGCCTGCTAGGGGATAGGGTGTGTGTAGTTTTAGGAGATTTCAACTGTCGCGGCATAAAGTGGGAAGACAAGACTGCTGATGCTGAAGGGAAGAGGCAGTTGACTTTGCTGATGAGAACTTCTTCACTCAGTGGGTCAATGAGCCTACACGAGGCGAAAGCGTTCTAGACTTAGTATTCAAGACCGAAACAACCTCGTCACTGGCCTCACCGTTGACGAACCGTTGGGCGGGAGTGATCACGGTCTGATTAGGTTCCGTGTGTGCGTCCCTCGGGTGAAGCGTAGTAACTCGAGAGGCAGTAAGCTCGATCTCCGGCGGGCGGACTTTGTTAGCCTCAGAGATAGCGTAGGTGAGATGGGGTTAGAGGTCGGCGGCGATGTTGAGGGAGTGTGGAGTGCATTCTGTGACATCGCTTCGGCTATCCGAAATAGGAAAGTAGCGTAGAGGAGGGCGAAGGCCAATCGTTCCCATGAGAACACTGAAGCGTATGTCCTCCTGTGTAGGGAAGTGAAGGCGAAGGTTAGACTAGCGAAACGTAACGAAGAACTACGGGTGGCAAGCCTCTGCAAGGGGAACCCTAAGGAGTTCTTCAGTTATGTTAATAGTAGAAAGCCCATTAGAAGCATGAGGTCCGTTAAAGGACCGAAGCGGCGTTCTGCGGACCTCCGACGCGGACATCGCCAATGTGCTTAATGAATACTTTGCGGGAGTGTTCACCAGGGAGGACACCCGCATCATCCCCGAGCCAGGCCTGAGGCACGAAGGTGCTGGCCTGGATAGTGTTCGATGTACCGCGACAGTCGTTACCGATAGAATAGACAAACAGCGCGTTTAAGGCTCCTGGGCCAGACCAGTTTCTCCCCAGAGTGTTGCAGGAGGTGCGTGACCAGGTGGCTCCCCACCTGGCTACAGTCTTCAACAAATCGTTGGAGACGGGCCAGGTGCCTGGTGACTGGAGGGAAGCCAACGTGACCCCTGTCTTTAAGAAAGGGGATCACGAAAGTTCAGGGAACTATCGTCCCATTAGTCTCACTTCAGTTGTAGGTAAATTATTAGAGGGGATAATAGCGGATAGGATCGTTGACCATTTGGATTCGTACAAGCTGCTTGGGGACTCCAAACATGGGTTTAGACGGCATAGGTCGTGTCTCACCAACTTGCTCGAGTTTTTCCACGTCATGTTGAGTGAGTACGATAAGAGTAGGGCGATTGATATACTTTATCTCGACTTTCAGAAAGCCTTTGATAAGGTACCTCACCGCCGGCTAATGGCCAAAGTGCTCGCGCTGGGGATCGGTGGGGAAATAGGTAGGTGGATTGAAAACTGGCTGAAGAATAGGCGGCAGAGGGTTGTAATTAAAGGGGTTAGTTCGGGTTGCGCCTCGGTCACTAGTGGGGTTCCTCAGGGTTCCGTTTTGTGGCCACTGTTGTTTATCATTTACATAAATGATATAGACGGTGGCATCGTCAGTCGGATCGCCAAATTCGCTGATGACACCAAGCTTGGGGCCAATGTTGGGACGCCCGAAGCGATCGAGCAACTGCGTGCGGACCTAGGTAGGATAGGAGGGTGGTCCGAAAATGGCAAATGCCGTTTAACTTGGGTAAATGCAAGGTGATGCACATTGGCTACGCCAATCCCAAGTCGGACTACTCGATGTTGGGGGGTAATATCGAGGCGACTGGTTTGGAAAAGGACTTGGGTGTGCTAATTAGCAGCGACCTTAAGTTTACCAAACAGTGCGTAGAGGTGGAAAAGAAAGCCCAGAAGCTGTTGGGTTATATCAGGAGGCAATTTCAGTTTTGGAACAAGGAGATTGTGCTCTCACTGTACAATTCCCTGGTTCGGCCGCACCTGGAGTATGCTGTGCAGTTCTGGTCGCCCACCCTCAGGAAAGATATTGAGAGGCTGGAGCAAGTGCAGGCGAGGGCCACAAAGTTAATCCCTTCCGTTAGGCATATGGGCTACAATCGACGCTTACGCGCCCTGAATTTGTTTTCGTTGGAAACTCGAAGGCTGCACGGTCAACTCATCGAGGTTTTCAAGCTCTTACGCGGGTTCAACAATGTCGATTTTAGAAGCATGTTTAGTTTAAATGACAATCCAACTCGCAACAATGGTTGTAAGTTGGATTTGAAACGGTTTAAGACTAGTGTGTGTGGGAATTACTTTTTACGTATAAGTTCTGTGACACGTGGAACAGGCTACCTTCAGAAGTTGTGAACAGTTCTTCTGTGTATCTGTTCAAGAAAAGGTTAGACCGAATCTTGCACACTATTTGAGGGTGACAGAATTTTTCCGTGGCACCCGTTGCCATTGGTACCTCCTCGGTACAGGCCGCAAGGCCTTTTGAGGTACTACTTCTCCTTGTAGCTCTCTCTCTCTCTCTCTCTCTCTCTCTCTCTCTCTCTCGTGAAATATATACACAGTATATATAACGGGTGCGGCAAAAATAACGCCCTTTTTAGTTTATTCTCTTTTATTGAAGGAAATAAATCAATTACAGCATTTTAAGAGAAATAATGTTTTTAAGAAAAATACAGCATTTTAAGAAAAATAATAAGTACTTTCTCAGTAAAAACTAAAAAATAACTGGAATTTAATTAATTTTGTGGTTGGCTCAATACACCTTAAAAAAAGATGTACAATTATTAAAAGGGCGTTACTTTTGCCGCACCCGGTATATATATATATATATATATATATATATATATATATATATATATATATATATACAGTATATATATATGGTGTCCCATAAGTCCGGCATCATAGGAGAAATTCATATTTTTCTATTTCTACAAACCATAATTCATATTTTTCTCTTTCTACAGGCCATAATGTCTGTGAGCAAGGAAGAACGAATCCAGATAATTCTACTCATAGGAAATCGGAGTCAAAGAGAGGCTGCATCCAGACCGCGAGCCAATAACACAGAGTTGTGTTAGCAGACTTGTTGCAAAGTTTAAGGAAACAGGATCCATAGAAGATAAACCACGCAGTGGACCTTCAAGGAGGTCCACTGACGATGATACAGCGACTGCTATCCTCGCTCATTTTAACAGAAGTCCCAATAAGTCTCTTCGGCGATTGTCCGCCGAGACAGGAGTGTCGAAAAGTAGCATCCATCGCATTCTTCAGGCTCACAAATGGCATCCATATAAACTTCAGATCCTACAGAAATTAAGCGAAGATGATCCCGACCGGCGGATCGAATTTTGTGAATGGGCTACGGAACAATATGCTCGGGATGCCAATTTCCCGTCCACCATTCTGTTCAGTGATGAGGCTGTTTTTATGGAAATGGTGAGGTAAATCGACAGAACACCCGCTACTGGTCTCAAAACAATCCTCACTGGTATACCTCTTCAAAGGAACAAGGTGCATCTCGGGTGATGGTATGGTGTCGCATTTGAAAGGATCGCATCATAGGCCCCCTCTTTTTCGATGAACATGTCACTGGAGGCACCTACCTACGTATGCTCAAGGAAGAAGCATTTCCCAGTGTCTTGAACGAAGAAGGAAATTTCCCAACACGGTTCCAGCAAGACGGCGCTCCTGCACATTACAGTACCCAAGTAAGGGAATACCTGTACCAACAATTCCCTGGTCATTGGATGGGACGTCGAGGGCCTGTGGAATGGCCAGCTAGAAGCCCGGATCTCACGCCACTAGATTTTTATCCCTGGGGCCACTTGAAAGCGCTGATATACGCGGAAAAAATTAGGAGTGTTGAACATTTGCGGCAGCGCATTATTGGGGCATGTAACACCATTACTCCTGACATCATTCACCGTGTGCTTGCTGACTGGGTATGACGTCTGAATTTGTGTATTGAAAACAATGGTGGACATATTGAGCACGTTCTGTAAATAAAAGCTTATGTTTTGCCTTTTTTTATTATTTTTCCTGTGATGCCGGACTTATGAGACACCCTGTATATATATATATATATATATATATATATATATATATATATATATATATACATATATACAGGGTGTACATAAAGTCAGGATCTATTTTTGTGAAATAATTATTTTTTTCTATTTTTCTTTTCAGAAGCCCTTAGAATGAATACAGAAGGGCGTGTGGCAATAGTAATTTGGCGAATCGAGGGAAAGAAATACAATGACATCAGAGAGAAGTTTAGAAGGAGATTTCATAAGCCGGGGCCAATAGACAAGACAATACGAAAATTGGTGAACAAATTTAAACGAACGGGATCTGTAAATGATGAAGCAAGATCAGGACGACCGTGTATGTCAGATCTTACCGTGAATGCAGTACGCGGAATTATCACTGAGGAGCCACGTACGTACGTTCGTGCTGCATCACACAGACTCGGCCTCCCGACGTCATCTGTGCACAAAATTCTGAAAGTTAATTTGCAGAAGAAAAGCTATCATTTGCAGGTTTTACATGATTTACATGAGGAAGATTTCCCTCGACGAAGTGCTGTGTGTGCTGATCTCGTAGAACAAATCTGGAGTGATAATTTAATGGACAACATTCTCTTTAGTGATGAAGCCACTTTCCATACGTGTGGAAAAGTAAATCGCCATAACTGTCGAATTTGGGCAGATGAAAGATCGAATGATTTCGTCCAAAATTGGGAAAGAGACTCACCTAAAGTTAATGTCTGGATGGGTTTAACAAAATCTAAGGTTTATGGTCCTTTTTTCTTTGCTGAAGCTACAGTTACGGGGCTTATTTATCTGGACATGTTGCAGCAATTCCTTGAACCTCAGCTGATTGGGGATAGGATTGTTAGTACCGTCGTCTATCAACATGATGGTGCTCCTTGTCACTATGCCAAAATTGTTCAGGATTATCTAAATGGACGTTTTCCAAATCGCTGGATCGGACGCGGAAGCAACAGACCTTGTGAAGCGAGATGACCAGATTTAACCCCTTTAGATTTCTTTGCATGGGGCTTTATCGAGTCGCACGTCTATCAGACGAAGATTACGAGTCTTGAAAACTTACGTACACGTATACGAACTGCTGCAGATAACATAACCCCGCAAATGCTCCAGAATGTGTTTAGAAATGCTGCGGAACGATTTGAGCTGTGCAGGGATACTGATGGGCGTCACGTCGAATCCTACTCTTAATTATTTAATAAATGTTACCCCTTTATCATTTTATGATTGAATTCCATATAATTTCCAAGTGCTTCACAAAAATAGATCCTGACTTTATGTACACCCTGTATATATATATATATATATATATATATATATATATATATATATATATACACACGAGACGTCGCGAATACTTGGGGCGAACTCGCCAAACCAGTTTTGATAGACACGTTTAAACTTTGTGACTATTGTGTGCGAGGGGCACATAGTGCGAATACACGCATTGAAAATATCTACATTTTGAGCGTACGAGGCGGGTATTTGGCTATGCTAATTGTCTATGGATAGGAGATTTATTGACTTTATTTATTATATTTACTTGATTAAACTAAGGCTAGTGCATATAGCTTGTTTTAGTTTTGTTCGAGAAGTGTGAAATTCTAATCTCTTAGAAAACGTGGTCTAATAAGGTTGATTTTGCTTTGCTAAGGATCATCAAGTCGGGTGTGGTCACCCTCCGTGGGAAAAAATCGGCCGAGTAGCGGGAAGATAAGTTACTATTTATTTATTTATTTTATCCCTCTTTATTAATACTTTTCCTTTGGCGGAACCTTCGTCGGTAGCTTAATTATGTATATATTCGTTCAGTGCAATTTTGTGTTACAGGAACCTGTCTTCTGCTTTTCAAGAAGGTTTTTGCGGGCTTGCATTTTTGACGTCACAACTACGCAAGCGGTAGATCTACGTTTTATTTATTAACTGTTATTTACTTATTAACTGAGACTTACATCGTTATTACATTACTATTATTATCTCTATTAATTTCCAAACACTAGTAATTTAATTAGTTAATAGCATGGCACCCCCGTCAAGCACTTACAGTCCGTGCGAAGGGAAGTTTGCTGCTTGCACGTTTAATTTAGCTAAAAATAACGCTCAATTAGTTTGTAGGTGGTGCTCGAACATGGAATTGCTGAAGAACGAGCTACAGTGTGAGAGGGAGGCCAGAGTGAGGCTTGAAGAAAGGGTGATGCTCCTGACGGCGAAATTAGAATCCCTTGGCCTTTCTGAGAGGAGTTATTCTTCAGTCGCGGCCTCTCCTGCCTCAATTTCTACTAATGGTATGAATAATTCTAAAAGCCTTATCTCTTCCCCTAGTTCCCGACCCTTCGTTCAAGTGCGTAATGGAGCCCCATTGAGAAAACCTAAGACTTGTCTGCCAGTATTAACAAACAATAAATTTTCTATTTTAGGTTTCGAAGACGTTGATGAACCGGAAGTACGACTCCTCAGTGATTCCATTGTTCGAGGGCAGCTCGAGGAATTCTGTGGAAGAAACCACCGTCGTAAGCGTCGTTACTGCTACCCTGGTGGAAGGGTGGAGGATATAACGAATAGTGTTGACCATTTTACCGACGGAACCTCTGAGGACACAACGTATGTTATTCATGTCGGTACTAACAATGTTTTAAATTCTAGATCGGAAGAGCTGCTGGCTAGTTATAGGGATTTATTAGAGCGACTAAAGGAAAAAACTAATAAGATTGTTTTAACAGGTATACTTCCTCGAATTATCCAACGTAACGATTTCTACAGCAAGGTGACCTATATTAACAATAACCTAAGTCTCTTTGCCAACAGGAAGGAGTGTATTTTGCGAATTTTTGGAACAGTTTCTACGGCAGGAGGGACTTGTTCCTCGGAGATGGACTTCATCTTAATGACATTGGAGCTGCGCGTTTAGGAAGACTATTTCATAATACTGTCTCTTCTTTTCAGGCTGGCGTAACTCGACCGGTCCTGGCGTAATTTTCTTAAATTTACCTTGCGCGCGCGAAGGTAACGCGGGTTTAACAAAAATTTGAACCTTCTATCCTTAAATGCTTGTAGCCTACGAAACAAAATAAACGAATTTTTTTCTTTAATTGCTTGCAAAGACTATGATTTAATTGAGATAAATGAATCGTGGCTTAGCACTGAAACACGTGACTTTGTAGGGGAGTATCAAATTAGAGGTTATAGACTTTTTGTTAAAAAAGAATAGGTAGGGGAGGGGAGGAGGTGTTATGTTGTATATCAAAGATAATATTGCGAACGCTATAGAATTAAAGCACAGAATTCCAGAACCGATAGATTCGACTATAGCAGAACTTAAATTGAACGATTTCAAACTTCTTGTTGCCGTTATATATAGGCCCCCTAATCAAACAGCTGATATGGACGAAGCGTTATATCGTGAACTAAAGAGAATAATAGGTAGTGAGCAGGCCTTAATTATAGGTGATTTTAATTGCGCTAACGTGAATTACGATACAATGCAGGGAGACGCGGAAGGTAATCGTTAAATTAATTTTCTCAAGGACAGCTTTCTTATTCAAAAGGTTGAGGAACCTAGGAGGTTGGACAGTATTTTAGATTTAGTAATAACTACGGATGATAGGCTTATCACTGATCTTCAAGTAATAGAACCGTTAAGCAATAGCAATCACAATATGGGAGAGTTTGTCCTCTCATTAAGTCACTGGAAACCAGCTAACTCGACTAAAATCCCTAACTTCCAGCGCGCAGACTTTGGAAATTTAGAAATGAATTGTTACACGTCAATTGGGAAAACGTAATGGGGACCTCCAACGCACAAACAATGTGGAAATCGTTTGAAACAGTGTTTAGGACTATAAATGAGGAATGTGTACCGTACAAGATTAAGCGCACAAAAGTAAATAACAAGCGTTGTGGTTTACTTCTAAAGTAGGGGCAATAGCGGACTGGCCATCTGGAGCACCGGGAGAATTCCCGGTGGGCAAAAAGAATGATCCGAATGGTATTTATACGTGTTATATCCTGCGTAATACTAGGATAATTTTGACCTGCATCTAGGATATTTTTTTTTCTAAACCTGGCAACCCTATGGACAGTGGACTGGTGGTGTTGCTTGGTCCGCTATGCCTAGATGTTAATTCAGATATTTCAGATACTGCTGTTGACAAGCTATGTATCTTTTATAGTTTTACTTCAATATATTGTTTAGCTAATCACTGATATAAAACTTAAAAGTGTCCAAATAATGTTGTGTTTTTCGATGAAATAAACAACTAAAATATCGCAATGAATAGGGACAGTTTCAAAGTGCCAAGTCAAACAGTCAAAAACGTAAAGGTGGTGCCGAAAAATTAAGAGATAAGAAAGCAAAATCTCTTGAAGCTGATGCAGCCAAATGTCGAAAATTAACTGACTTGTTTAGTAGTAGTAGTAGTAGTGCTGCCGGCCATGACCATGCCGAGCTAGGTAGCACAAGTAAAGTCAGTGCAGGTGCTGCTGCTGCTCCTGCAGAATCCCATGCAGGTGAAATTGTGGAAGAGGACAGCATAGCTGAGTGCGAGCCTAGTGCAAGGAAAATTTTTGCATTTGAACCGGTAAGCATGGTTTTATATACCGATTTATATTCATTGAAGTTTTCCTATCTCTTTTCATTATAATCCACTATACTTGATCCGTATAATATTCCTGGTAATGCTAATGACTTCAAAACTGTTTATTTTTGCTGTTATATTTGCTATTGCTACTTTGCTAGTTATATTTGCTAATATAACTAGCAGAGTAAGGTATGTAAGTTAATAACTTGCTAGCAAATAAAAGCTCAATACAAACTCCAAAATACATCTTTCTAGTAGTATTTGACATGCTTTGTTCAAACCTGACTAGGGATGAACCAGACTTACTATTTTACTATCCACAGCTAGATTTGGATTTTCATGATAATTGCTTAAATCCAGGCTGGATAGTGTTATTTGGAATATTTTTATTATGTATCTCAGTTAAAAAATAATGCTTATACATCTTCAACATTAGCTTTTTGAGTGGGCCAATGTATTTGATTGTGTGATAAATTGGAGCTATATGTATTTTTTTCTTTGAATCTGTAGCATTTGATGATTTGAGAAAGTAAGAGTGCATAGCTTGTCTAGTTGTCTATAACAAGTGGAAGTGGAGGCCACCGTGCCACAGAAAAGGCCAAGAAAAAAGAAAATCATGCCTGGTGAGATGGCTCATGATGAGACGTTGACAGATGCAGAGAGGGCCTACAAAGTTGAAGTCCACAATCAAATAATGGACACAGTCACTGAGAGCCTCCATCGCCGTTTCCTCACCCATGGCACTCTTTATGCCGACTTAGCCCTTCTGGACCCCAGAAACTTCCGACATGTAAGGGCCGGTGCCAGTGGTTTACCCCAGTCAGCCCTTCAAGAGCTCAGCAAATGCTTGCTGAAGTTTGACAGCAGGGCAACAGTTGAGAACTTGCAGTGTGAGCTGAAGAGTCTGGCTGCACAGGTGGGAGAGGCTGAAAACATCAGCACTAGAGGAATACACCATCAGAATAGTCAGTGAGACACCTGAGGACGGACCTGAGGCTGATGGAAAGGAAGACGAAGTGGAGATGAAGAATAAAAGGTGTTCCTCTTGTAAAGACTGTGCAGTATGTTGTTACCAGATAATCCGGAGGCACAACTTGTTGACAGATGCTTACCATATCATAGGCCTTGGATACAAGTTCCTGTTCACTCTGTCAATCACCCAGGTGGCCTGTGAGAGAAGTTTCTCAACCCTGAAGTATATAAAAAGTCGACTCAGGAGCACCTAGAGGCGTTTATGCTGATGGCAACTGAGAAGGACATATTCATGGCCCTGGGTACAAATGTGATGATAGACAGAATTGCAGAGAGGAGTGAGCTGCTGAGAAAACTGCTAACACATTAGAGTAATACATATTTTCTCTTTGGTAGATAGGCTTTTTGCTTTCCATGTAATTAATGACATAGTGTATGACTATGTCAATTTCTGGCGTCTCTATTTTCTGTTTTACTGTTTGTCTATAATAGCGACTCTACTATATTAACAGTGTGTGTCAATATAATAAAAATAAATGTCCAATAATTGAGTTTGGGTGGCGGTATTTCAGTACTTTAAGGCCCTAAGGGTGGTGGTGGTGGTGTTGGGGAGGGGAGAGGCCGCAACGCGCGCATATTGTGTGGGCCGGTCTGGGTGGAAGTCCAGGGCCGCTTTTGAGTCCCAGTCCGTCCCTGAGTAGGGGATATTATAAAGAGTAAAGAGAGGGCTTATGGACTACATGAGTGCCATAAAGACAATTTGTGGTTACGAAACAACTACATATCTCTAAGGCGTGAAGCGAAATGTGTAATGAAAAAACCCAAGCACGATTTTGAAATTTACATAGCTTGTGACGGCAAAGAAAACCCCAAACGATTTTTTCAATAATAATAGGATCCCAGTAAAGAGCGTCTAGGGACCGTTGAAAAATTCTGACGGTGTTGAAAAAAGTGGTTAGAAATAACCGCATATATTTCCAAATAAAATATAAACCAAATAAATAAAAATAAAAACCCTCGTTTCTAACCAACTAGTGAAGTTGGGTTTCCCTAATTAACAAAAAGAAGAAAAAAAAAGTTTCTGGGACAAAGACAAACGGAGCTTTGGCCAGTCTTAAAAATTTTTGACCGCATGAAGCGGGCCCTTTTTTCTCAAAAAAATTAAATGCTCGTGGTTACCCAAACCGGGAAACTGAGTCAACCTTCAAACCTAACAACCTTTAATTAAACCGTATCCTTAATTAATAACCACTGCAATTAATCAAAACCCATGTTTAACTAAATAGAGGCCTATCAGAACTAGGTGCAAGTAAGTTAAAGAAAATAACTAAGGTAAGAGAAAAACTAGGTACCTAGACGAAACTCGAACCGGGCTACAACGGCCCTAACTCAATAATTAAATGGCTGTTATAGCCCCTATTAAAACCTAAAGGCAATATAGCCCTAACTTAACTTAAATAAAACCTTCTAAACCTTAAACCTTTAAAACCAAAAACTTAAGGGCAATCCAGCCCTAGCCTAACTTAACCTGCAAAACCTAGGTCTGAGAAATAGCCCCTACAAATAAATAACCTAGCAGTGTGTTAAACAATAACCTAAAACTTAACAACGAAAATTAAAAACCTGGAAACTAAATGAAACTTATGAATCAGTTAGAAACTGAAAGGGTAACGTTCAACTGGCAACTTCATTTTTGGTAAGTCTAAATTAATTTTGATGAATTTAGCTTCACCATAGTTAGTAATCTGGCTGCTGACCAAATTTAACCTGAAAACCACTGCAACCTACAGTGAAAAAGTCTGTAGCTGTGTTGACATTGATTAAATAGGCCATTATTATTTCTATAATTACCGAGTCTATTTAAAGTAAACTTAACCTTAATACTACACCTAAATCAAAATAATCTCTCTCAAGCTAAATAATAAATTTTTCAATAGACGGTGAGCTAGTGTCTGAAAACAAGCAAATGGCTATTCGTTAAACGAATTTTTTACGTGTTTTTAAAATAGAACATGTAACGAATATCCCTACGGTCATAGACATAATACCTTTTGATAATGGTGACTCTCACTCAGCTTATATTTCTGCCCGGAATCGTGCAAAATCTGTTCGACTCGCCAAAAATTCCTTCATCAGTCAAAAATGTGAAAATATATCCAATTCTAATTTCTCTCGCTCCTTCTGGCATCTAGCTAAGAACCTCTTCAACAACTTTACTTCCTCTTCTTTCGCTCCTCTTTCCATTCCGACGGCACAATTGCCATCTTCTCCTGACAAAGCTCAACTACTCTTCGCTCAAACTTTCGCTTACAATTCAACCCTGGACGATTCCGGTGCTGTTCCTCCATCACCTCCCCCTCTGACTTTATTATGTCCAAAATTAGAATCTCTCCTAAAGATGTTTTTCTGCCCTATCTGGGCTCAACTCTAGGAAGGCGTATGGTCCTGATGGTGTTCCTCCTGTTATTCTTAAGAACTGTGCTTCTGTGCTGACCCTGCCTAGGCAAACTCTTTCGTCTTTGTCTCTCATCTGGTAATTTTCCTTCCTGCTGGAAGTTCGCTTTCATTCAGCATGTCACAAAGAAGGGTGACAGCTCTCAACCCTCCAACTATCATCTAATTGCTTTGATTTCTTGCTTTTCCAAAGTTTTTGAATCTATCCTTAATAGGAAGATTCTTAAACACCTTTCTTCTCACACTTTCTTTCAGCTCGTCAGTATGGATTCCGCAAGGGACGCTCTACTGGCGATCTTCTTGCATATCTCTCTGATTCTTGGTCATCCTCCTTTCGGTGAGACTTTTGCTATTGTGCTAGACATATCGAAAGCTTTTGATAGAGTCTGGCAAAAATCTTTAATTTCAAAACTGCCCTCCTTCGGTTTTTATCCTTCTATCTGTGCCTTCATCTCTAATTTCCTTTCTGGCCGGTCTATAGCTGCAGTTGTAGATGCCCACTGTTCTTCTCCTAAAGCTATTAACAGTGGTGTTCCTCAGGGTTCTGTCCTGTCACCTACTCTTTCCTTTATTTATTAATGATCTTTTAATTCGCACTTCCTGTCCTATTCACTCCTATACCGATGATTCCACTCTTCACTTCTCCACCAGCTTCTCAAAGCATCACTTCATGATTTGCTTAGGACGGCTATGGGACAGCTGACCTTTGATCTTTCTGCTATATCTGATTGGGGCAGAGAAAACCTTGTGGCTTCTAATGCCTCAAAAACTCAGTTCCTCCATCGGTCTACTCGTCACAATCTTCCACACGACTTTCCCCTTACCTTCAAAACACAACTGAATCCTTCCTCTTTTCTTAACATTCTTGGCGTTTCCTTTTCTCGTGATCTTTCCTGGAAAGATCACATATACTCTCTTTCTAAAACAGCTTCTAAGAGGTTAGGTGTGCTGTACCGCCTCCGCGGTTTCTTCACCCCCACTCAGTTGCTGTCTCTATACAGGGGTCTTGTTCGCCCCTGTATGGAGTATGCTTCTCATGTGTAGGGTGGTTCAACCCACACAGCCGTACTTGACGGTTGGAATCAAAGGCTTTTTGTCTCATCAATTTCCCGCCTCTTACTGATTGTCTTCAATCTCTCTCTCTCTCTCTCTCTTCGCCGCAATGTTGCCTCACTCTCTCTTTACTACCGCTATCATTACGGACATTGCTCTTCTGAACTCTAACTGCATGCCTCCTCCTTCAAGGAGAGCACGCAGTACCAGACTTTCTACACTTTCTCATTTCTTTTCTGTCCAACTATCTAATGCAAGGGTTAATCGGTATTTTCAGTCTTTTATCTACTGAACCGGTGAACTCTGGAACAATCTTCCTCAATCCATCTTTCCTCCTGTCTATGACCTCCCATCTTTCAAACGCAGAGTGTCCTTGGCCCCTCCTTCCTGCATAAAAAATAAGATGATTCCGTTGCTTAGGTCAAAGTCGTACGAGGATAGGCTTAAGGAGTTAAAATTGACTACACTCGAGACTAGAAGGTTAAGAGGTGATCTAATCCAGGTTTTTAAAATTATGAGTGGGTTCGATAACGTAAATAGAGATAACTTTTTCGAAATAGCACAGTATAGTAGAACTAGAAATAACGGGTGTAAGCTAACAAGTTCAAGGTTCGAGACGGCAGTTGCCGAAAACTTTTTTTTATGCACAGAATAGTAAATAGCTGGAATAGTTTGCCGGTAAAAGTAATTAGTAGCACGTCTATAAACATGCTTAAAAATCGATTAGATGCATATGTTGATAGATTGGTTATAGTTTAAGGTAGTAAAATTAAGGTTTTTGCGGTTCGGAACCCACGTAAAATTGTAGGTCCCCTCCGCCACCACGGAGGACATACGAAATACACAATTACAAACACGGTTAGGTAGCCCAGCCATGAGTGGGTCCGAGGGTCTATGTTGGTCTAAAACATTATAACATAACATTCTTCATTCGTGGAACAATCGCAAAATCGCCAATGTGGCGAGTTAGCCCCTCGTACTCGCGACGCCTCATATTATATATATATATATATATATATGAAAATTATTTCACGAAAGTAACACGTGAAAAATATTTATGATGAATAAAACCACGAAGGCGCTTGAGCACCATTCTGTGTTTTCTTTCCTTCGTGGTTTTATTCATATATATATATATATATATATACTGTGTGTGTATATAGCGTTCTTTTCACATGTTCCATGTGATGATTCCTTACTTCACGGACGTAAGGGTTGTTAACTCACTTCTCGAGTTGGCCTGGATGGTGGATTAGAGAGATGGTCTCTCGAGCTCTGCATTTCACACAGCCAGGTACAACCGACTCATCTGGGATTGTCCTGAGCCAGGTGTCGTCTTCTTTTGAAGACTTTTACTACGACACCATTTGTATTCTTAAATTATTTTTTTTTAACAAATGTTCAGGATCGACCCGTGCTCGACGCCACTGCAGCATTCCGCCCCATTTAGGGAAAGATGAACAGTTGGGTTGGGCTGCGCTCCGCCTGACTGCGCCGGGAATCAAGCCTGAGCCGATGGATTCGCAGTGAGCGAAGCTAACCACTACATACATTATATTATCCTCGTTGGTTGGCTTTCGAGTTCAGCGTGAGGTGATTGCAGTTTCTGAGAAGACATGATAAAATTTCCTTTTGAGTAAAAAGATTTAACATTTAGAAATTGGAAACGAGACAACAGCACAATTCTCACTTCACAATTTGGGACTTTTTCACCAGCTTCCAGAGTTGGGCACGTTACTTTCTATAAGTAACGGCGTTACCGTTACACTGATAAAAAGTAACGTCGTTACCGCTTCAGTTACTTCTATGAAAAAGTAACGCGTTACCGTTACCGCTACTGTTACTTTTAAGAAAAGATTAAAGAGTAAAAAAGCCTTAATAATACCAAATTATACTCTATATGACAAACAATCAAAACATAAACCCAAATCAAAAAATGGCCTGTCCAAAACAAAAAACTAATCTTGCAGATTTTTTATGAGTGTGTTGTTCGATTTCAGGAACACTAGTTTTTCAAAAGTGGCATCTGATAGTCCTCCTCGTTTGGAGGAGCTAACAGCTAATTAACGGCTAATGAATGATACTCGTCAATGATCAGTTTGAAAGTAGCGAGTAGCTCTAAAAAGTAGTGCCGTTACCATTTTCGTTACATCTCAAAAGTAACGGCGTTACCGCTACAGCTGCTAAAAAAGCAACGCCGTTACGTAATATTTTCGCTTAAACTAATGAAAATATCACGACTTAACCTAACCAATCGTCAAGGTCGCACAGTTGACCAAACCGGGCAAAGCAGCAGCTACGTCGTCAACATGGCACATTTATCAGTTGTAATATCGTTTTAATACATTTAATAAATTTAGATTTGAGGCTTCCGTATTTTTTATTGATATTAAACGTATAAATACTTTCCGACGCTAAAGTACATGTATACCCAAATTTTAATTACGCCGTGAAAATTGTTCAAAAAAACATTTTAAGTTTTCTTAAAAAACAAAACAAGAAATTTCTTACAGTAAATATTTACAATTGGGAAGTGCACATTTGCTGAGACTGGAAAACGCCCTTGGAGGGGATGAGATACTTTTTAAGATTTGGCAAAGGGGTTCTGCATGAAAATATCTATAGTCTATAGCAGTGGTTCCCAACCTGGGGTCCCCGGACCCCTGGGGGTCCGCGAAGGTAATACTGGGGGTCCGTGAGCTTTCAATATTTCGAGAGGCTCCAATGGAAATCGTACATTTACCCACGATAAGGGCGCTCAGGCTAAAATTTCAAGTTTCCTTGCTCTTGGCTGGAATTATTAATACTTTTTTAATACGCTGTATTTTAATTGCATACTCTCTTATATGTCCTATATTTAGTGAAAAATGAGAAAACGAGTTAATTACTAGTTAATAAAAACAGTTTGTTTGGTAGACGGAATCTTTCACAAAAACATGGGATCCGTGGAAAAAAATAAAAATAAAAGGGGTCCTTTGTGGTGAAAAGGTTGGGAACCACTGGTCTATAGTAACAAATTTGGGAAAAAATAAGTACGAGTAAAGGCGTTTCTCGTTATTGGAATGTTATTGGTGTAATAGAGTGTGTTTCCTGGGAACACGATATTGTAGCGAATATTCAGCAACTAAAATTAAAAAATTTCAGCGTTCATTACTTCTAAATTAAGGCCAAACATTGTTCATATTAATAATTTTACAATTTTGGACACGAGTGCCTCGACGATGTATTAATTAAATTATTAACATAATAGGCTCGTTTACGTGAATTAGCAATTTACAACAGGTATAGTTAATTATAAATTTTAGATTAACAAAACTTAAGACTTCCTCCCAGTTACAGTCGATTATAAAGAGATCCAAAAAGAAAATTTGTATGGACGCTTCATGGCACCCCGAGGAAGACGTGACTACAACGAAAGAACACAATGCGAGGGAGACAGCATTCATTCAAGTCAGAGAATCAAAGAGAATTAATCACGGTCAAAAGATCTAGTTCTTACCGCTACCCGTGGGACGAGAGGGCTGAACCAACATGGCAATCATTTAATTATTAGAATGCCCTCCGTTTCCTGAGATTTTCAGAATCCAGATTTCTGGGACTTCCAGAATCCAGGTTTCTGAGCCTTTTAGTAGATCCTATCCCTTAACTGTCATTATATAATTTTATTCAGTATAATTATTTAATGGACATAAAAATAAAGTTATAAACCTTATTGTGTTTTTTAAAGTGTGTGTGTGTGTGTGTGTGTGTGTGTGTGTGTGTGTGTGTGTGTAGCCTGCCGTGGTATTCAGTGAGAACCTACATATAGTGAAATTACTTCATATGAGGCTAAAGTGAGTGAAAGTGACACTCAACAACGAGTAGTTAATTCTTAACTGTAACTTATAGCCTATAATGCGTTTCGGCCACACAACCAACATCTTACATATTTTCCTTCGTCGTCACCTTCATCGTGGTTTCCCTCTTCCCCGAAATCAATGAAATTGAACAAGTATGGTAGGTTACAGATTAATTTCAAACAAAAGATTTTTATGAGTGGGTTTTAAGGACCTCTATATAATTTAACACGAAGTAACGACATTAATTTAGATTATATCAAAAGATTTTAATAAAAAACTGTTATTTTTATGATAATTTATTTCCATTTACTGTACGTCATAAAACTAAAGACTGATTTTCTAATAAATTTTATATAAAGATTTTTTTTTAAAAAAGGTACATTTTCAGGAAAAAGCTCCTAGAAACAAAATAAAAAAAATGTAATAATCAGTATCGACTGGGTTTTGATTTGGAAATTTTATTAGTCATTAAAAGGAGTAATATACGAAAATACAAAATATTACAAATTAATAATTTATGTTTTTAAAAAATTTGTTTGTAGGCAATTTTTTTTTGGCCGAATACGCACATTACACTAAAAAAAAAAGAAGGGACACAAACAAAATTGGTAAATGAGGAATCCACTTTGTAAGTGTGAAACTAGCTTTCAAGCGAATATATGGTCACCCGAGTGTAGTGTTGTGCGTGTTTTTTCATAAGGATAGGCTATTAGGGTGTGTCAATTTTAGTAAAGTCAACAATTCAAAAAACTACTAGTGACCAAATGATGCATTTTTATGTGTTAAATCGAAATATGGCTTTAAAATCCAGATTTGACCACTCCTAGCTACTTACAGTATATTTGAAGTTGAAGTTTACAAAAAATCAGCAATTTTTGCAAGTATTTTTTTTATTGTATATAACTACATTTTACATACAATTAAAGACATTTTGATTGTATTTCAATATTAAAACTTAGATATATACATAAGTTTCTTGAACTTTGCCAAGGATGCCATATATAACTACATTTTACATACATACAATTAAAGACATTTTGATTGTATTTCATTATTAAAACTTAGAAATATAGATATGTTTCTTGAACTTTGCCAAGGATGCTATGTCTGCCTTGCTCTTGTTCCTGGACATGAGCTCCCTACTGGCCACCTGGCCACTGATGTACGCCTCCCTCCTCTCTTATGAGTAAACATGTGCTGTTTCAGTTGTCATCCTTACACACCTCTCTACTGACTGTGTGTGTGTGTGTGTGTGTGTGTGAGGGTCATGCAGGAACTTCCATTGGTCTATCCAGAAACTCCTTGATTGCAGCAGTGGTGAGGGAGCAGGGCAGAGGAGGGTCAGTCACGCCAGAGTTCCAGTCAATAAGCTCCGAGAGTTTGGTGGCATCTGGGTTGATGTCAGGAGTCTTCCTGCGTCTGACACTGCAGTCTCCTACCTGTGTTGGGCCTTCCATCATGAAAAAGAAAAACTATAGTATTTGTCATTTACCATTACTTATTTGGATTTAATTTTCCTAGAAGAATTCCTCGTTCCATGCACGGTCTGTGTGTAACATAAAAGTTTCTTAGGGGACCATTCTGAGTTCTATCATATAAATATAATCCTGAACCGTCGTTCAAACTCACATAAAGTAAAAGTAAAATATATGATACAACTCTGGTTGCACGCACGCGCACACACACACACACACACATTTGAGTGTGTCAAGTGTTTAATAAGATTGTCAATATGACTGTACCGAATAGTTTAAGCTTTTTGTAACCTCACCCTCGAAGAGTTCGTCTATCAGAACTTACCTTCAACTTCATTAAAGCCAAATTAATGCTTAATAATAAAATACTTGTATACAAGTGGCCACAAAGTCCCTTTGCAGTGAAATTACAGCATATCTCTATGTTGCCCTTGTTTTTCATGCAAATGGACTTTTGGTCACCCTGTAGAATCTTTAAGGCAGTAGCTTCCCTCACTAGTTGCCTGCCAACCAGATAGGATCCAGCTTTGGGAGAGGATCTAGGGTTTACTTATTCGAACTATAGTGGATTTAATTTTCCCAGAAGAGTTCCTTGTTCCATGTACGGTCAGTATGTAAAAAAAAAATAATATATATATATATATATATATATATAAAGAACGACGCTTGTGTAGAAGAGCGTCCGCACAAGATGAGGAGAGAGAACGAGCAAATGAAAAATGAGGCACCTCCCAGGAATCGAACTCGGGACCATCCAATTGCCAGTCAGATATGCTAACCACTGCACCAAGGTCCCCGATCAGTCACAACTCGTAATTCTCCTACATACGAGCGGAATCGAATGCCCTGAGGGGGCACCTTCTCATGCCGTAAATGTATGTCCGAAGGTGCCAGATCCGGGCTGTATGGAGGGTGGGGTAACACAGTCAAGATCATTTTTGTGATGGCCTCTCTTGTTTGCAAACTGTTGTGTGGTCTTGCGTTATCGTGCAAAAGGACGACGTCTTCCAGTTTTCTCTCCGGTCGAACTCGCTTTATACGTCTCTGGAGTCTCTGTAGGGTAGCAATATATGCCTCCGAGTTGACTTCTTTGTCTTTTCTTTATAATGTCCACTACAATCACCACTTTCATGTCCCAGAAGATGGTTGCCATAACTTTTCCTGCAGAGGGAGCCATTTTGAACTTTTTCTTGCGTGGGGAGTCTGCGTTTCAGGTTCAAAGTGGTGTATCCAAGTCTCATTCCCAGTTACAATTCGTGAAAGACGTCATCCCCTTCTATCTCGTATTGAACCAACGACTTAGAAGCAATTTCTTTTCTTTGGGCTTTGTGATCTTCAGTCAGTTCGCGAGGAACAAACCGTGAACACACTTTTGAGTATCCCAGTTGCTGAATTATCGTATTCACACTTCCTTCACTAATTCCTAGTTTCAGTGATAGCTCCTTGTATGTGACGCGCCGATTTGATCGAATGATGCTGTTAGTACGTTGCACAGTGTGAGATGTCACAGCCGATGTCGGGCGACCGCTGCGTGGCTCATCATCGAGGCTGGCTCTCCCTCTCTCCGATGATCTCACACGTTTAGACCAGCGTCCAACTGTGCTTCGATCAACAATAGCATTTCCGTAAACGTTTTGTAGACATACCGTAAACGTTTTGTAGACATATGTGAATATTTCCAACTGTTTCCTTCTCTGCGGTTAAAAACTCGAAAACAGCTCTCTGTTTACGACGCACATCACTGTCAGACGCTATTTTCGAAACTGCGTTAACATCGGTTTTATACAAGGGCGTTTAAAAGCTGTTTTATATAAGGAGGGGAGGTGCAAACTGGAAAAATCCGGTTATGTGAAGCGCAAAAAGTTCAAACTTACGGCCCAAAAGGCATTTCATCCCCTTGGCCTATTATTTAGCTAAGAAAAAAGGGTGGAGCAAAATATATTGAGTGCCCCTAGTACATCTGCCCTAATCGCAAATACGTTCATATCACCCGAGGCCTACTCTACGCAAATTGGACCAACAACTCGGAATATCCGCAATCTCAAACTTGCGTTTATAAAGCTCTTTATATTATATAATAATAGTAGTAGTAGTAGTAGTAGTAGTAGTAATAATAATAATAATAATAATCTATACTATAATAAGAGAGCTGTCCGTCCGTCACACTTTCAAAAATTGTATTACGGGCAGTAATGGGGGAAGGGTGGGGGTGGGGGTAATGGGGGATGGGTGGGGTAATGGGGGATGGGTGGGGTAATGGGGAGGGTGGGGGTAATGGGGGAGGGGTTAGCC
This sequence comes from Bathynomus jamesi, assembly GCA_023014485.1. Lineage (NCBI taxonomy): Eukaryota > Metazoa > Arthropoda > Malacostraca > Isopoda > Cirolanidae > Bathynomus > Bathynomus jamesi. The sequence goes on along the minus strand of JAJOZX010003515.1, from coordinate 467,029 downwards.
CCCAAGTTGCATGAATGGGGGTGAGGAGGTTTTGGGAGATACCAGATTCAGAAATGTTGACACAATGTGAAGCTCAAAATTTTCACGGCTGCGTTCTTTTCTGTAGTTTAGCCTGTCTAACCGTCAGCGAAGCGACGGGAACTGTACTAGTAATAATAATAACGACGCTTAAGGTTTGAATGACTCCTCAATTGACATTTTATTCTAACAATAATTATAAAATAATTTTGCAAACGTAATTATTAGCTACGAATTAATTTAACATTTGTTAATAAATGTTCATCAATAACTACTACTTTAACCTTTAACTCGCACATACTTTATTCGTTATGTACTATATATATATATATATATATATATATATATATATATATATGTACTTTTCAAATGCTCCGTGCGATGATTCCTCATTTCACGAAGGTCAAGCTTGTCACCCCTCCTCTCGAGTTGGCCTAGTGAAGTAGAGAGTTGGTTTCTTGTACTCTCCACCTCATATCTGGCTCATCTGGGATTGTTCTGAACCAGGCGTCTAATCTTCTTCTGAAGATATCAACCGCAACACCACTCGTGTTCCTTAGTTCCTAGTTTCTTGGGCAGCTGGTTAAACAGTCTTGATTCTCTCGCAACAAAACTATTTTCCTTCAGGGTTGACGATGTTCCCTGTCTAGCCTTTAATTGGGAACACGACAGTCTTCCTTTTCTACTTTCCACTGTTACTTGGGAGGTTATAGGGTTCAGAGTAAGAGCAGGGGCTAATTTCTCCATTATTTTCCAAGTGTAAATAATGATTATCTCTTCTTCTTTCGAGTGAATATAGGTTTAATCCACTTAACCTTTCCCAGTAATTTAGTTCTTTGCACCCCTTAATCTTGGCTGTGAAGCTTCTCTGAATCCCTTCTAGCTGACTAATGTCTTCATTTTTACATGGGAATGTTAGGATCGAGCAATATTCCAATTTGGGTATGATCAGTGTTTTCCATAGAGTAGAGGAATAATTATATTCCTGTCCCTTCGTTTAAAGGTTCTCAGTATCTGCCCAGTTATTCTCTTTGCTCTGCTCACTGCTATCTTATTTTGCGTTTCAAATTTCGCATCATCACTCATTACAACTCCAAATCTTTTGTTTTAGAATTTCTCCGAATTTCCTTTCCATTTGGGGTATAGTATTCCATGGATTTTAGGTCCTCCATTTTTCCGTACCGTAACAGTTGAAATTTCTCAGTATTAAAATCATATTGTTGTCTTCCGTCCACTTGTAGATTCTGTTCATGCCTGTTTGTAGAGATCCTATATCTTCTGGGTTTCTTAGTTTTCTACTGATCTTTGTGTCATCGGCAAAGGATGTTGCTGTGCTGTCTCTCTGGTAACGTCCTCATCTATGTCAGTTAGCATGATTATGAATAGTAGTGGAGCTAATACTGTTCCTTGGGGTACTGAGCTGAGGACCTCTGATTCTGATGAAGATATTCCTTGAACTGTAACGACTTGCCGCCGCTCACTAAGGAAATTATATATCCATTTCCCTACTTTTCCGGTTATTCCCATATATTTCAGTTTATGGTTTATGTATTATGATTCCATGGTCACACTTGTCGAACGAATTGGCAAAGTCTGTGTATATCACATCATAGTTTTCATTACTTTCAAGAGCATCAATAATGTTGTTGTAGTGTTCCATTAGTTATGACAGGCATGATCCGCCTGACCGGAATCCATGGTGGTTATCATTTAACTTTTTTTTTAGTTTCCCAAAAGTCATAGATTTTCTGTCTAACTATTCTTTCAAATATTTTGGGGAGATGAGACGTAAGCGACATTGGCCTATAATTTTTGGCCTCGGATCGATCTCCTCCTTTATATAATGGGACTATACTAGCTCTCTTCAGGATGCCAGGTATTTCTCCCGTGTCTAGTGAACGTCTCCATATCCAAGATAGGGGGCTCAGCGATTGCATTCTTGCAGTTTTTGATCAGTGTGGCATTTCATTTGTCCGGCCCTAGCGCCGTGTGCCTTTAGTTTCCCTATAGCTTGTGTAATATCATCTGTTGTAAAGCGTATATATATATATATGAGGGGTCCCGCGTCTTAAGGTACCGAAGCGCCAAAATTAAAATTCGTCAGAAATCGCCTCCAAAGTTCAGCAATATTCTGGCAATAGTATCTCTGTTATTAATTGAGCTAGAACGTTCATTTTTGGCTAAATTAGAGTTCTAAGTATGCTAATGAAGATGGTGATGAGTTTTTGGAATAGATTTTCATATTTTATATTTTATATATATTTTTTTTATTTTTTTATTTTCTTATTATGCCGAACTTTGGGTGAACTTTTGGCTGGCAATAGAAGTGAAAAAAGTAGTTCGCCTCATAAGGTTTTCAACCATACTTCTAGTGTCGTAAGGTCATTATAACCCAAACCACGCGATAGGGGAAGGGTGAAAATAGTGATATCCATCAAAAACACGTTTTCGCCTGTGGTGGCGCTTAGGTACCTTAAGACGCGCGACCCCTCATAATTATTATTATTATATATATATATATATATGTGTGTGTGTGTGTGGGTGTGTGTGGTAGACCCAGATTAGGACCAGTATACATGAATATGTGTAGAAGTAGGGGTCAGTATAAGGCGATGTAAACAGGAAGAATTGTCTATTCGAGCATCAAAAGCCTGTGAAGCTCGCATAAATAACGATAATAACAAATTTTGGAAATTTGTTAAGAATCAGACGGATGGGGTGTCGATGGGGTGTCGGGGGAGGATGAAATTGCAAAGCTGTGGAAAAACCACTACTCTAACATTCTTAACAGTGTGAGTAGGGATAATCTTAAGATAGATTGTAGCGAAACGCCTGTGGGAGGGACGAGGGAAAATACTTTCATTCAGTTCCTGAAGTAAAGTGGTTAATTAAAGAGTTAAAGACTGATTCTGCGTCAGGGGTAGATGACCTATCAAATGAGCACTTAAAATATGCCAATGACGCAGTATGTCTGCATATATCATTGCTCTTATCAGCCATGCTTGCTCATAGCTACATCACTGCAGTTCATGAGGGTATATATGTTGCACCTGGTCAAAAATAAGTGTGGAGACATTCTCTCCAGCAATAATTACAGGCCTATTGCTGTCGCTTCCTGCTTCTCGAAACCACTAGAAAAACTCTTGTTACTCCGATTAAATGATTACCTATGGACATCTAATCAGTTTGGTTTTAAAAGGTCCTACTCAACTGACCTGTGTATCTATGTACTTAAAGAAACAATATCTAAATACACTGACAGTAATCCAACTATTTATAGCCGTTTCCTAGATATAAGTAAGGCATATGATAGAGTGAACCACAATATTTTATTTAAAAAACTAGAAGACAGGAAGGTTCCCATGTACATATTAAATTTATTGAATTTTGGTATTTCCACCAATCTTTTACCATTAGGTGGGGCAATGTACTATCCAAATGTTTTGGCTCCACTTGCGGGGTGAGACAAGGCTCCTTGCTCTCCCCTATGCTGTTTAATGTATATTGACGGATTAATTGCTTCATTTAATGAGGCAACAGTGAGATGTTGTTTAGATAACACAAGGATAAATAACTTATTTTATGCTGATCATATGGTGTTAATAAGTTCCTCTGTTGAAGGTCTGGATCGGCTACTAAAAGTCTGCGAAGTGTATTCGCAGAAACATGTTCTTTTTAATGTTACAAAAAATAAGGTTATGCAGTTTCATCCTAAAAGCTATAAAAATCAGCCAGGTGACGTTAGGTTTAAAATAAGGGTGAAGTAATTGAGGAAGTACAAAAGTTTAAGTATTTGGGTCAAACTATTACCAGCTCCTTGAGTGATGACTCGGATATCGGAAAATCTCAAAGCCTTTGTGCTAAAGCGAATATGTACAGCAAATTTAGAGTTCTGCCAGAACCTTTTTTATAATTCACCCAGCGTTTCTGCAGTAATATATACAGACAGCAACGCTGGGTGAATTATAAAAAAGGTTCTGGCAGAACTCTAATTTTGCTGTACAACAGGTCTTTTAGACTCTTACATAAATTACCCCCGAGATGCTCAGCTTCGCAAATGTTTGCTACCCGCAATGTCCCTAGCTTCCCGGAGGTAACAAGACGTGTTCAATACAGTCTAATGCAAAGAATTAAAAAATCAACCAACCCGATTATCCAAGCTATCTATGAGTCCTGCCGTTTATCCTCTAAGCCAGCGTTTCTTAACCTGGGGTGCTAGCACCCCCAGGGGGTCCTGAAATCGATTTTAGGGGGTGCTAGAAAAGGGCTTCTGTCATGTGCAGTATGGATACGTTAGGTCCGTTAACTAAACTCCTTCACAAACTCCTAATCTTTTCTATTTTATTAACAGATATTATTGTATGAGAATTTGAATATATATTTAATTACGAAAGATTTATTGCACGTTTACATTATCACCATTAATATTAAGAAGGAAGACGTTGACTCTGTGTCACGAGAAATTTACTTTTTTGCATGATTTTGACCCCAAGATTAGAGGGTAAGTAATTCTCCTTGATTGTTATTCTTAACATTTCTTTTGGGCGCTTGATCTATTGTTATATTCAAGAACAAGTATTTTATTATATTGTTATATTCAAGAAAGTATTTAGGTTTGAATTTGTAAATATAATTCTTTGTGTGTCTTGTCTTAATATCGTTTTAAAATTTTCCTCGTTTATTTTTTACTTTAAATGTGCTGCTTTTAAATGTATGTTCACTTTGCTTTAACTTGATATCTTTTTATTGAAAATATTATTGGTCAACTATAAATTGTACTCATATTCTTATTTGTTTTGTATTTGCGTGGTGGTTTTTGCTTCTAACTTTTGCTAACTTTTTGCTACTAACCAGGTGAAGGGGGTGCTGGACTGCCTAGACCTAACTACAGGGGGTGCCGATGTCGAAAAAGGTTAAGAAACGCTGCTCTAAGCTATGGACTTCTTGGTACCAAAACGTCTGTCTGTAGCTCCACTTAACTTCGACTTTACAGTATTATTTCTAATGAATTGTATATATTTCTATCCTTAGTATATGAACTGTCATTGTATTAATAATATTTGTCATATGGACTATACAGGGTGTCCGAGAATTATCTGTACAATTTTTGGCTGTTATTAAAAGTCAACCATGAAGTGTAGAAATTCCAGTGTTGTCCCATTTTACAGAGAATCTCATTAAGTTTTTTCTGATACCAAGTTTTGACAAGTTTTTAGAAATTCCAGTGTGTCCGAACATTATCTGTACAATTTCATCTTTTAATAAAATTCTTGATAACACACGTAAAATTCTTAAACAAGATTATTTAGAATCTGTATTTTCAAAAGTTTCTTTTATTAAAGTAACGTTGTTACAAACATTCGATATGTGCACCATTAGTGATTCGCAAAACATCCAATCGATACTCCAAATGTTGCCATGTACGCTGCAGCATAGCCACATCAATTCGCTCAATAGCAGCTGTGATTCTTGCCTTTAAATCATCAATGTCTGTCACCCGCGTACATTTCTAAAAAACTTGTCAAAACGTGGTATCAGAAAAAACTTAATGAGATGCTCTGTAAAATGGGACAACACTGGAATTTCTACACTTCATGGTTGACTTTCAATAACAGCCAAAAATTGTACAGATAATTCGCGGACACCCGGTAGTCTGCCAATAAACCTTTTCATTTTCATATATATATATATTAGTGTGTGTGTGTGTGTGTGTGTGTGTGTGTGTGTGTGTGTGGTGTGTGGTTAAAACGTTTAATATTCATGATAAAAGTTGTTCTTAATTGAAAGTATCATTAAGTGACATTACTCTTTTGTTAATAAATAAATAAGATATTTTGTTAGAGAAAATAAAAACAGAAGCGGTTACGATTTGATACCTCATTCATATCCTTCAACTATCTCCACTGAGAAGCGAGAACTACACTTATCTGAAAACCACCAGGGCATCTAGTGTACTCCTGTCCATAATAAGAATCAAACCATTCCAAATACACGCTGTAATATTTTAATAACATTGGCCAACAAGTATTTTTCATCAGATATAATTATGGGTGGACTAGATAGCTGTTGGGACGTTGATTCCAAATCTGTTTTTGGATTTCCTCTAGCACGTCTAGTTTTCGAGATGCGACCGATCATAAAAAAAAGCCAAATATTCTTAATATTTAATTCCTTTCATAAAAACTATATATCATTCGAAAGAGTAGAGTTACAAGTTTATTATGAAATATTTATTTTTTTAAAATGACTCCTTTCAAATGTGCTCCATTAGTTGCCAAGCATTCCAGTGTTCTCGCTTGTAAGTTCTGCATCACTTTTGCAAGAGTGTGCGGTGGTATGGCCTGTATCTCATTTGTGATGGCGGCCTTCAATTCTTGCAAGGTCGTTGGGTTATTTCTGTAGACCCTACTCTTTAAATATCCCCAGAGATAATAATCTAAGGGAGAAAAATCCGGAGACCTTGCGGGCCATTCAACGTCTCCAAATCTTGAGATTAACTCGCCTGGAAACGTTTGACGCAAAACTGCCATGCAGTTCCTCGTGGTATGGCAGGTAGCTCCGTCTTGTTGGAACCAGTGGTTTTCTAGACAAAGATCTCTTAATTTAGGAATAAGGAAATCGGTCAACATTTTTTCGTAGCGATCACCATTTACAGTGACCGTGTTTCCGGTGGAATCCTCGAAAAAGTACGGCCCTATGATCCGAGATGCAGTAAGACCACACCAAACAGTTACACGCTGACTATGCAACGGGACTTCGGTAATATTCAATGGATTTTCTGTTGCCCAGAAACGACAATTTTGTTTGTTTACAGTTCCATTCAAGTGAAAATGGGCTTCGTCTGACATAATCAAAGTTGCTAGAAAATTGGTGGTGTCATTTACCTTCTGTTGGATCCATTGACAGAATTGTCGTCTTCGTGCGAAATCTCCATCGTTTAGTTGTTGCACTGTTTGAATTTTATATGGAAAGAGCATTAAATTTTGCTTGAATATACGGTGTGTTGTTCCATATCCAACTCCTAACAGCTGAGAAGCACGTCTGATGCTTATGTTAGGATTATCCTGTACAATTTCATGAGTTCTGTTAATGATCTCGTCTATCCTTGCTGTGCGCACTCTTCCAGTTGGTTTTCTTTTTCCAATGCTGCCAGTTAGGTAAAAATTTCTGACACACCGACGGATTACTTTCTTAGGTGATTTTGACATCTGAAAATTTGTCTTGAAAGATCTTTGAGCTGAAACTACACTTCTTCCATGCTCATAATATTGCTCAGTTATGAAACGCAGCTGTTCCACAGTCCATGCAGTCATCTTGAAGGGTTAGTTTTAACTAACACTTTTATTTTGTTTTGTATCTTATCTTGTCTTGTATTGTCAAAACCTATACAATCCTGTACAAACTTGTAACTATCCTCTTTCGAATGATGCGTATGATTTTATAAAATGACTTATACTTTAAGAGTTACAGGGGTTTCTTTTGGGTCCCATTTCTCTGGGTCACCCTTTATATATAATATAATACTATATATATGTATATAATATGCATACAACTATATATAATATATAATACTATATATACAATACAGTATATAATATGCTTCCTTTATACATGTAGCAGAGTATTTTGTCGTTGCAGTTTAAGTGTAGTTTTTGCTTTACCGTTTATGTACCCTCATGTATGGCATTCTTTCGTTTCAACTTAGGCTTTCCGCAGGTTGTCTTGTGGTATTTTAGGTGAGAGCAGTTGCTGGCCACAAATTTGCAAACGTTACACATGTACACCCTTTTATTCTTTGGCGTAACAGTCACATGTCTAGTTGTGTTGTGTTTTGTTTTGTGTCGCCCACTTACACATTTTATTTTTTTAGGTGATTTACATCAACCCACTCATCGATCATCATGCCTCGAAAGTGTAAAAATCACTCCAATTTCTGTTACGTGTGCGGCTCGTTCGCGATGAATCTTCGGAAAACTTACCGGTTATACTTCGGTTGTCCACTAGGCCATGACTCCAGATTTGAAAAAATTTACTGGAGCACAGCTCTGAATTTACTTTTTTCCCCTTACACCACTAGATAGGTTAATGATAGTAAACTCTTGAATTGACGACATACCAATTACAAATTGTTTTAGCTAAACATAATAATACAATAATGTACAGTTTATAACTCACCTTAAGTTTATTTATTCATTGCAGCAGCAACAGTGGACGATGTTAGACCTTGCATGTAGGCATTTGTTGTGAATTTACCGCCATGTATTCTTGGCCACTGATCAATGGCTTTCTGTGTGATCATTACAGCAGATCTAGTGCCTGGAGCTGGACCCTCCTTCACAATTCTGCACAGCTTAGTCAAATGAGATGGCTTAATGGATCCTTTGTGTTCAACAATGTAACCAAGAATGGAGAATGTCCCTTCAGCTGGTGCTTCACTCCAGGCAGTTGATCCATCTTTATCAAAATGCTTTAATCTCTCTGTGATTCCTTTCCACAGCTGTTCTATATATTCTGTCAGCCAATTTATCACTGAGTCTTTTGTAAAACTATTTTCAGATCTGGTTCTGGATGGTCTAGCAACTTCAGCAACCTGGTAGTAATCAGAACGTTTCTTGATGTATTTGTAAACTTCATTTAGGATGTAATCCTCAGCTGTTAGTTCCTTTTGCTGCCCTGTGGTATCGTGCTTAAATTCAGAAACTACATCATTTGCATTTCCTCCATTAGCTAATTTGGAAATTGTTTCCATCACTCTTAACATAACAGTTTTCCCTCCTTCTTTATAAAATATATTTTCTACAAATTCTGCACTAACTGTGGTTTTTTGAGCTACTTGCAACATAATCTTTGTTACATAGGAAATCAATACATAGAACTTGGCACTAATTTCTTTCTCTTGTGGATGATCAAAAACACAATTTTCCACAAATCTGTCAAATTGATCAAATTCGTAATTAACCATGCGAGTATCAGATTTGAATATTTGTTCTTGCATTGACCACAAAAGTAACCCCTTTTAACACCCTCACTTTTCTCTCCAACTTCATCAATATTAGGATCCATTATTGATTATTGACTACCTGAAAAAATACAAAATAAGTAAAAGTTAGTAAATATAGTATGGTAAAAGTGAGTAAAAGTAAGTAAATATAGTACAATGAAAGTAAGTAAAAGTAAGTGCTTTAAACTTAGTAAAAGTAAGGAAGAGTAAGTAAAAGTAGGTAAGTTAAAGTAAGTAAAAGTAAGTTTAAACTTAACTAAACTTTTCAATTCTAGAGTCATGGTGGATTACTTAAAACCGCACAAGTAATTATCTGGCCAATTTATCAAACCTGGCCGAGATCAATGGAACATAGTCCAATCCTGATAATTTATATTAAAAAAATATACGTTTTAATAAAATTTTAATTATCAAAACATTGAAGCTTAACAAAAAATAAAAATAATTGTTAAATATGGAATTACCAACTAAACTTAAAATAACTAAATTTGTAATTTAAAAAAATTGGTTTGTACAAGAACGTATACGCAAAAAAATTGCATAACGTCTAGCGGATGAACAAAACCCAAACCCAAATTTACTTTTTCTCATGGTCAAATTTACTGGAGCAATGCTCCCAAGATCCCAGGAATCTGGAGTCATGCACTAGGCGATCAAGATAAGGCGTGGGTGCCACATGTTATCTGTACCGCTTGTTCGAATGGATTACGTGATTGGTTGACCCAAAAGAAAAAGTCGATGCCGTTCGCTATACTCATGATATGGAGGGAGCCGAGAAACCATCATGGCGATTGTTACTTTTGCAATGTAACATAACTGGATTCTCTGTGAAGAACAACCATAACATCGTTTATCCGAACGTAGACTCCACGATCAGACCGATCCCTCACGATGATACGATGCCAATTCCGGTACCTCCACAGCATGGACTTGATTCTTTAGAAGACGAAAAGGAATCCGACGAAGATGCGATTGGCGGAGATGCGGGACCTTCGGCCGAGCTTGACTACACACCCGACGAAGAGCAATCGGAGCCGGAGAGGCTTAACCAAAACGAGTTGGATGACCTCATTAGAGACCTAGCCCTCTCCAAAGAGAAATCAGAACTTCTCTCCTCGAGACTCAAGCAGAAACACTTACTTGAGAAGAACATCCGAGTGTGTCACTATCGAAAACGAAACCATGATTTGGCGAAATTTTTACAGTAGACGGCATGCTCTGCTATTGCCATGATATCAATGGACTTTTCGAGAACTTGTCACAGGTACACACACCATCTGAGTGGCGCCTCTTCATTGATTCCTTACAGCGAAGCTTGAAAGCGGTTCTACTGTATAACGGGAACTTAAAGCCGTCCATCCCGATCGCACACTCCGTTTATCTAAAGGAGACGTACGATAACATGAATATACTACTCGAAGCAATTCAATACAGCACTCATCAATGGAATATCTGTGGTGATCTCAAATTCATTGGTATGTTAATGGGCATGCAAGGAGGGTTCACGAAATACTGTTGTTGCCTATGCCTATGGGACAGCCATGCTACCGCAGATCATCACATCAGACGTGACTGGCATCAAAGAAGCACATACGAACCAGGAACGGGCAGTATCCAGTGTGTTCCTTTAGTTGATGCAAAGAAGATTTTCCTGCCACCGCTCCACATTAAGCTCGGCTTAATTAAAAATTTTGTGAAAACGATGGTTAAGGCGAATTCGAGGGGGTTTCGATACCTTATTGAGAAATTTGCAAACATCAGTGCTGCGAAATTGAAGGAGGGAATCTTTGTGGGGCACCAAATCAGGGAGGTTCTGCAGGATGAAGGCTTTGAAGAAAGCATCAATGGCTTAGAACTAAAAGCATGGCAGGCTTTCAAATGGATTTGTGGAAACTTCTTGGGTAACCACAAGTCTCCCGCATACAAAGATGGAGTTCAGAAACTGCTCTATGCATATCAAGAAATGGGCTGTCGCATGTCCTTGAAAATACATTTTTACATTCGCATCTAGATTTCTTTCCCGTAAACCTTGGCGCGGTGAATGACGAACAGGGGGAACACTTCCATCAAGACATGTAGTCAATGGAAAATCGCTACCAAGGTTTCTGGAACGAAAGTATGCTGGCAGACTACTGCTGGATGTTGTACCGCGACGATCCGGACAGGGTTTACAAAAGAAAATCGTACTCGCAACGTTTTTAGGTTGGTGTACATTTCTTTTCATGAATAAAGTTGTACTTTTACGATAAATTGTGCTGAAATTAACACCAGTCATATTTCGATAACTAGATGTGCTAGAGAAAAATTCAATTTTGTCGACCAGTGTAATCAATGAGAGCCAAACGCTGCACTGGCTTAGCCCTCAGGCCAGACGGCTGCGGCCCATTACCCTAACTCCTAGATTATTACTGCTAGCATCATCTGAGGTCGAACCCCCGACCTCAGTGTCTTTACTTCGCTTATTGGGAAAGCTAATGCAGTGTTTTACTCCATAATTAATGGGAGCCGAGTTCGGAACTTGAAACCAAACCATTTTAAAAGAAACAATCAACCACAAAACCATAACTAGGGACGAGATAGCTACGCATATATGAGAGTTTAATTATGCTTCTCCGGAACTGAGTTAAGTTGGAACCAGAGCTGGAGCACCAGTGAAAAGATACACCAGAGCAAAAGTTGCTGAAGAAAGATTGGAGTTAGAGGTGAACCACTGGAGAAACTTCGAAGCCGGTGCCAGCCAACCCGGATCGATGCCAACTGTTGAAATATATGATCAGTAAACGGTTGAAAAGTCTGTAAAGCGACATTCTAAATGCTTTTGTCATTACAGTTTGTAAACTTAAACTTTATTCATTGAATTTTTAATGACTTTCTTATATGTATATATTCAAACCAGGGCCTTCTGACTCGGAGACGCGGACGCTAACCATTAAGCTATGACAGGATAAAGTTAACAACCACCTAGTGACGGAGATGATCAATGCCCACGTCCATGAGTCAGAGGACCCAAGTTCGAATCCTGATGGGGGATAAATTCTGCATATATATATATAAGAATAAAAAGGGTGATCCACGCCCACATTAACATTATGAAGATTTAATATCAGACGTTTCTGAAGTCACACTCCCATCATCAGTGGCTAAAAACAGTAAAAAGTAAAAACAATATAAAACTGGTGAAAGACTAGTTAGACAGGTACTTAATTAACTTAATTTTAACACTTTCAATAGTACACGAACAAGAAAATCATAATGACAACAGTATTCTCAGGTTCAATTAAGTTTAATAATTAAACAAAATCAAACAAAAGTAAAGCAGATTACAATATATATATACAGGGCGTCCCAAAAAAATGTATACACACTTTAACAGCTGATAGCTCAATTGATGTTTCTTTCTTTCCAAGTTAAACCCATTAGAATTAATAATGGCAGTCAGACTAAGCTTTGAACAAAGGAAATTCATTCTAAAATGCTACTGGAAGTGTGAAAACGCAGTTGAAGTGCAAAGACAGTTTAGGAGGGAGTTTCAAACAGATCCACCAACGCGACTTACCATCAATCGAATTAGAGATAAGTTTGAAGCCGATGGAACTGTTCAGAATGTCCACAAGAAGCGTTCCGGAAGACCACGGACATCGACAAGCCCCACAAAGCAAGAAAGAGTACTGGAAACGTATCACCAAAGTCCAAGAAAATCTGTGCGGCAAGCGAGTCGTGAGGTAGGAATTTCAGAATCGTCTGTCCAACGCATTTTGAAGCGCTGTCAATGGAAAAGTTACATTCCAAGATTAGTCCATGCTATTAATGAAGATGATCCGGACCGAAGAGTGGAGTATTGCGAGTGGTACTTGGCACGATGTGGATGTGGATTGGACGAAGGGGTTTCGTAGAATACCCTCCGCGTTCACCAGACCTCACACCACTAGACTTTTTTTTATGGGGATACTTAAAAGACAAAGTCTACGCTATAAAACCTGCAACAGTCGCTGAATTGAGAGCAGCCATTGAACGAGAATGCACACAAATACCAAACGAAATGTTTCGTGATGTTTGCGATTCCATTGCTTCGCGTTATCAGCAGTGCCTGGACCAGAACGGACGTCAGTTTGAAAACAGGCGTTGACAAAACAATTAAATAATGTCTGTGGATTCTATTACATTTTGAAAATGAAATGTATTTTAATAAACACTGCCTTTATAATTATTTAAAGTGTGTATACATTTTTTTGGGACGCCCTGTATATATATATATATATATATATATAAAAGTCTGGAGAATATGGAGGATGTGGAAGTTTTTCCCACCAAAGCTCCTCAATTTTTGCGTAAGTGATCCGAACGGTATGAGGACGTGCGTTATCGTGGTGGAACAAGATTCCTTTCCGATTAACCAAAGGTCTCTTTTCTTTAAGTGCAGTGTTCAATCGATCCAGTTGTTGACAGACTTGAGCAGTGATTGTTTGGTTGTGTGGTAAGGTTTCAAAGTGTATTACACCACCTTTATCCCACCAAACACTAAGCAACACCTTCCGAGGGTGAAGATTTGGTTTTGGCTGTGGTGTCGCTGTTCTCCGGCACAAACCCACTGTCGACGGCGCTTAACATTCCTGTACAGTATCCACTTTTCATCACCAGTCACTAAACGGTGCAAAAACGGATCTTGGAGTTCACGAGAATGAAGAGCTGTGCTAATGTTTACCCGCACCCTCAGATTGTCGACCGACAATTCATGTGGCACTCATTTTCCTAACTTAGGCACTTTCCCGAGTTGTTGCAAATGTCGATGGATGGTGGACGGGGATGAATTGAGTTTCTGGGCCAATTCTTCGACAGTTGTTGAACAGTCTTCTTCAAGTGCGGCTAACAGCAGGTCATCATCAAACTCAGCAGGGCGTCCAGAGCGTGCTACATCTGTCAAACAGCAGTCACCACTCCTAAACTTTTGAAACCATCTTTGACATTTCCTCACACGCAGAATATCGTTGCCGTAAACGTCCTGAATGTTTCGCGTTGCTTCAGTTGCACAATTCCCTTTTTTTAACTCGTAAAGCATTATATGCCTGATATACTCTTCTGATACCGCCATGTTTATGAGGGGTTCACATGAAGCAAAACACACATCTTCACTGGTCAAGGTCTGTAAAGTATGTAGCGAAACACGATAGATCTCCTCTTAGATATAACCTTCGGAAAATTTATGCTTAAACCGAGTAGGACTAGTTTAAATTTAATCTATCGTAAAAAACGACATTACTTATGGGATGACCTGATATACTGTATATAAAAGCAAAGAACCACAGGAAAAAGAAAAGGAACTTGGACTTCGCGTTTCCTTTTCCTTTTCCCTGTGGTTCTTTGCTTATTAAAAGATTACGTGTTACTTTTTGTGATTTCTTTGGATATATATATAGATATTATATATATATATATATATATATATAAAAACTTACTATGTTTAATTTATACGCAGAATTATAGTCATTCACTTCGCTTTTGTTACATACAGTATATAAAAGGACTCCATAATTCTCAGGTGTGTTTCATTTGGAAGGGGTAGTAGTATAGCCGAAAAAGGGGAGAGTGCAAATGTTGCAGGTTATTATGTAATGTTGCAAAGGGGGTGGTGTTGTTGCAAAGGGGAGGGGGGGGGTTGCAAAAAAATTTTTAAAAAAGAAAAAAAGAAAAAAAGAGTACTGGCCTTTGTTGCCAACCTAGGTTGCAAGGGTCATGCACCAACCTAGGTTGCAAGGGGCATGCAACTTGGGGGCCTCCCCCAAGCTATTCCCCCCAAAGGGCCAGAGAGAGAGGAGAGAGAAAGGAGGAGAGGTGTTCACCTGGCAGGAGCCAAGTGCACATTAAGACTTCAGCCGAGTAGGCGTTGTTTTATAGGCTCCTAATCAGCCAGAATCAGCCAGTTGGCTGAATCAGCCTGTTGGCTGAGCCAAGGTGAGAGAGACGCCTGAAGGAGAGAGAGAGACAGCTGAAGGAGAGGAGACCTGAAGAAGAGAGAGACGCCTGTAGGAGGGAGAGACGCCTGAAGGAGAGAGGAGAGGTACACATGCAGTAGGTACACACACATGCAGGAGGTACACATGCAGGAGAGAGAGATACCTGAAGGAGGGAGATACCTGAAGGAGGGAGATACCTGAAGGAGAGAGAGAGTAGTTTGCCATTGATAGCAAGGCATATTATTTTCGTTTCCTAACCTAAGAGGCCACTAAGGGGTTTACCAAAGGCCAGAAAGAGGACCAGAGGTCCTTGCTCGGCTGGAGCCGAGCTGGGAATGAGTCTTTCACCAACTTCGCGGTCTTTTATAAGCCTCTATTCTGGCTGAGTTGCCAGATAGCGCAATGTGTTCAGTTGCCAGATAGCGCCATGTGTCCCATTAATCATCCATTGTGTAACACATATATGACGGCAGTTATTCCAATTAAATTCTGTTTATTAAATAAATACACAATCAATCTTTATTAATTGCATACCTTTCCAGTTTTTTTTGCACTGATCGGTTGCTAGATATATTATTATGCTATATATATATATACACATTCTTTTCTTATGTTAGGTAAATATATATATATATATATATATATATATATTTATTTATAACATTTAATTTTAGTTTAGAAGCAAATTTAACATTAACTTCATTGACTTAAGAAACAATACATAGTTTACCTTCGAAAACGTCATAATAGAAAATAATTAATTTTACGGTTAACTAGTTTATTTCGTTTACTATAATTATACAGTCTTTTAAACAGCTTATGATACATATATATATATATATATATATATATATATATTATATATATATATATATATATATAGTGTAGATGAAGCCAATTAAATTCTACTTATTAATAAATAACTTTTTACACACAAACTACATCTTAACTGCAAACACCTTGCACATCAATTCTTATTATCATTATTATTATCATTATTATTATATTATTTCTACAATGAAACGGGGTCGGGTCGAAGAACACCTGATGGGTGAGAGATCTTCCCCCCAATATATATATAATATATATAATATATATATATATATATATATATATATATATATATAAAATAAACGAGTAACAACTCATGCACACACACACACACACACACACGATGAAAGGCAGAAGCTAAATCAGTTCGAATCGTGTCCCTAGAGACCTTTTTTCGGGTCGAGGGATTATCCTTCTACAAGCTATTCGAGCAGAAACCACCACTGACTTCAGATATTAATATTGTCATTGTTATTACTTCTACAATGAAAATATTTACGCGTAATTTGTATGGTGTCATATAGAAATATAATGATATAATATATATATATATATATATATATATATATATATAGTGTAGATGAATCCAATTAAATTCTACTTATGGCAGTTTGTTTCTAGTGAGAAAGGAAAGCCAATGTTCTTAGTGATGGTTTTATATGTAAGAGATCAGCAAAGCCCAGCTGTTCATCATTCCACATAATAAAATAAGTGGTTGGCAGATAAACGGGTATCCTACGTGTCCTAGTGGTTAAGACGCTGGGGCTGTTGATGGTTCCACGTTAAACTGTAGGTCTAAGGTGGTCATTCCACATAATAAAAGAAAGTGGTTGTTAGATAAATGGGTACCCTACGTGTCCTAGTGGTTAAGACGCTGGGCTGTTGATGGTTCGGAGTTAAACTGTAGGTCTAAGGTGGAGTGGAACAAAGAAAGTGGTTGGCAGATAAATGGGTACCCTACGTGTCCTAGTGGTTAAGACGCTGGTCTGTTGATGGTTCGGAGTTAAACTGTAGGTCTAAGGTGGAGTGGAAAGCTTGACCTTCGTCAGAATGAACAATTCGGGCGGACCTTAGACCCACAGTTTAACGTTGAAACCGAATGTTATTTTTAAAATATAATTATGATATATTTCTTTATACCCTCTCGATTACATTAGTGACTAATGATGCGGGAAACTGAGTAAATGGAAATATTATCTTCTCGAAAACTATGGGTGATAGAAACCTTCTGAAACCATATTTGGAATCAATATCAAACGTTCTATACTGAATCACCAAATAATTTTCAAAGGAGAATAAGAGCATTAAATCTATTAGTGAAAATATAAAGATGCAATTACTCGTCCGTACCCGTTATAGCGGAATGGTACACGTCATAGCTCCACCCAGCTACATCGGCAGCCAATCACGACGAACATCTGGTCTTTTGGGGCGGAGCTTGGCGAATGTGCATATAAAAGGGGATATTTTTTCAGTTGGGTAACAGTAGCTATTTTCGCGTCAATGAATAATCATTCCCTCCGCCATGGACCTGTACGTCCCTCCCAGACTTGTATGAAGAAGTGATACTGCAGCATTAACTGCACTTAGTCTTTTTAGAGCGATTGATCGTGACGACTTATTTTCAACGCAAACCGTAGAAGATATTTGCAGTGAGCTCCTTACAATCCGACGCAAGGGACTACCATAGAAATGTAAGTGTCCATAATTCGATTTTATATATGGATGGGGTAGTATTTCGTCAAATAGATACTCGCCAAAAATGTCAATCAATGTTATTTCCCCATTATGCTAAAATCGAAATTGGTAATCGAACCAAGATATCTTCACAAATGGGATGACTGTATACTCTGTATATGTTTTAAAAGCATTATTCCTTTAAGGTCCGATGAGGATTTGACACGTGTTATACAATCTTTTGAAGAATCTCGGAATATGGATGATATACTGAACAGTCACAATGTCACACATCCTCCACCATGGACCTGTACGTCTCCCCGGAATTGTATGAAGAACGTGATACTGCAGCATTAACCGCAATTAGTCTTTTCAATGCGATTGATCGTGACGATTTATTTTCAACGCAAACCGTAGAAGATATTTCAGTGACGCTCCTTACAATCCGACGCAAGGGACTACCATAGAATGTAAGTGTCCATAATTCGATTTTATATATATGGAGAGTTGTAGTATCTCGTCAAATAGATACTAGTCAAAAAATGTCATTCAATGTTATTTCCCCATTATGCTAAAATCGAAATTGGTAATCGACCAAAGATATCGTCACATAATGGGGATCTGACTGTCTGTATACTCTGTATATGTTTTAAAAGCATTATTCTTTAAGGTCCGATGAGGATTTGACACGTGTTATACAATCTTTTGAAGAACCTCGGAATACAGAGGATACACTGATCAGTCAGCAATGCACACCGAAATAATGTAAGTGTTTTTCGATCTTTTTGGGATAAAAGAAGACACAATATATTTTCATAAACTTATTAAATGAAAGAAATCAGTACAATAAACGAATATATCGTTACAATATACGAACAAAAACATTATAATATACAACGAGTACGTACAATTGGAAAACGGTTTTTTATCTGTCTGCATACCATTTCATCGTTTCGGCGAGTGTGACACGGGTCAAATATAATTTAAAAAATTATATAAATTCTTTATCATTTGACATATGCATGAGAAATGAGACACAGTACATTCCGCAAACATTAGTAAAATATCCTTGCATGCGAAATGGGGACCACACAACTTCGGGAATATGTAACTGAGCGAGAAATTTTTACAATAATAGGGTCACTCCAGGGTTGAGTACCGAGTGAATCAAAATAGTACATGCGCTGTTATTTTTAAAATAGACAGCGATCCAGTGAATCCCTTCATTACCGATGATGTCTGTGTTCGACTACCGCATTCTCGCGTACTTGGCAAACTCAATGTTTCGCAAACACGCCGATAAATTTGGAACGTGTGACTCGCTCCATTACTTTCTGAAGTGTATTAGCATCCATTTTAAAAGTCAGTGATAACGCTTCTAAATCTATCTACTTCTATTAGGCTTGCGATTCGAGATATACTAGTACACTAATAGGAGCGTCTATAGGCTTGGCGAATTCCAGCCGCACTGAGATGTTACCGCTCTGCTGTGGGGTTAAATGGGTATTTACGCTAGCAGATAAGTCAGGTGTAATGTCAAACGGGTAAAGGTTAAATTGATCAATGAATTCTTCCTGCGTTACCCATTACCAAGCTCATCACAATCACCTGCAATATGGGTCAGATTACTATAGGCTCTGGCACAAGCGGTAACACAGCGTCTGATGAATAGTCCGTACCCATTGTTCCACCCAAAGCAGTGCCATTAACGTACAGTTATATTTATAAGTCCGAAATTCTCGAATTTAAGGCACTCTTTTTATATTTTCCATTCACCGAAGCGTGGTCCCTGCATGCCGATTAATATCCTTTTAGGAAGATTTCCAAGGGCAATGTTTTCTATCTGCTTCGATGCCAACCCTGCAGGAACCGTATATAGTTTTGATCTGCACTCTGTTAATAGGATATTTCACTGTAGCGTTTAGTAAATTTTTCTCAATTTCTAGTTGTTTTGGTGAACTTAATTTCACTCGCCGTACGCGGAGGTATGTGTCCATAATGTGAACCACAACTGACTTTGCACCCTCTTCTTGATTCACATCCAGATTTAAGCAATCTCAGGACTCGTGCGGTGAGCTTTATTTTCATATCCACCCCGTTCACAAGCAACTCCTGGAAAGTGAAATCTGTGTGCAACCGTCCAAAACACTCGTATATTTTCTTTTTTAGAATTTTTAAATTTGTCCTTTATACTATTTTCATCTTTAGTTTGATAATATCCCTCCGCACTTAAAAAGGTAGCCTTCGCTTCTTTGGAAAAGTTGAGGACATTTTCCAAATAGGCTCGTAGATGATAGTACCCCGTGCCTGCCGATATGTTGGTCTGATTTAAATATACGTCCACTGGTTGAATATGGCGTGCAGAAAGTTTGTTTCAGGGTATACAGCATATTTGTCATCGCAGACCGTTCCATCAGAATGGGCTATACGTAGCTTAGCGTACATGTGCACACAGCTTGGATCAAAAAAGTAGGACCTGAGCTGGTATCACGAATTCTATAGTGCACTCGGGGAACTAATTGTGTTTAAAGGTTAATTGTAATAAAGTCACTGTGCTCAATAGAAACTTGGGTTGGCGGGAGCTCAAAAAGGACAGCTCCGATTTACAGCATTGTGAACTACATGGGTGGATGAAGCGTGCCATGGCGAATAGTGACTCCTCTCTCGACAAGTGGTAAACAAACTATGATTCATGAGATCATATCCTTAGCTTATATCAGTCAAAAAAGTGGTCAACCATAGGTTTCATTCGCTTACAGCATTTCTTTTTTGATAGCCTTTTACGTTTAATACCACGTGACCCCTTCTTCTTCCGGGGAGCCCTCTTCTTCTTCCCGCCACCACGCATTTTTCTCTTTGCATCTTTGATGATTTCGTTCCGTGTACGCTTTAAATGTTTTTTTAGAGCTTCTTTAGGTTTAGCCCCGGCCAATATGTCTTCTGCAGTGTTAAGGCCTGATTGTAGCGCTTTCCTTCCAAGGTATCTGGCACCCCTCTTCAGCAAAGGAACAGCCGTACGTAGTATGGATGAAAAATGGATCCAAGTCCACTACCGCGCTGGTATAGCATCCCTCGATAGACGGTGAAAGGCTTTCTATCCATTATAACTCAGTGCGTCGAAAGTGTAGCTTCACTGTTAAGCTCCCGTTACCGAATGGGAAGTTTTCGCCCTCAATCGTTCTTATATATATTGTGATATTGGTTATTAAATTAGTTGCGACATTCACATAATGGGGTCTGTCATATGTAATACTCAAACTCCTTCCTCTATGGTTGGGGATGTGAGCAATGCGCAGCAGGCGTGCCTGGGTATCCCCAACAAACTGGTGCTCCACTATATTACTGTAAATATAGCGCATGTCTGGGGACCTTTCAGCCAATTTCTCCATCTTCAATTGATACATTAATCTGGACAAGTTATACTGTGTCTCGTGAAATGTGTCTCTTTGGAAGGCTGCGCTATATCGGCCGTTGGTTAGAATTTTGAACTTTCTATGTTCTTTAAGACGTCTGTTAGTCTTTGATTTTAGGATTAGTGTATGTGCAGGGTTGTTTACGATTTCATATACTAAATCATTCGTAAGGTTTGTTTCTTAAACTTACGTTTAAGCCTCTCACAACATCCTCGGCCGAACCATATTGACCCGGCCCTAGTCTTACTTCTGTACTGTAATACCGTGCAATCTTAGTCCGAGCGATGCGCATAGTTTCATCCATAGCTACCCCAGCTTTTTCACACTCGTCAATGTCTCTAAGAATCGTAAAAACGGTTTCTTTATGTTCAATATTTAAAAAGACGGTGTCCAGCTGAATTTCGCATATCCCCACCTCATACGAATCACGACCCAATTCAATGTGCCCATGGAATTCTGTTACAAAGTTGGCTAGCGTGTTGTTAGGGTGTACAGACAGGGACGAGGAGGACGGGAGTGTGACGTAGAAATGGTTAGGAGCCATGTTGCATACTATTTAAGCTTCATTATTGCATCAGCTTTTATATAGGTGTTGAAGCTTTCTGGGTACCCTAGCCATTTCACCAGGTACATTTTTTCCTTCCTGAACCTTTGCTTCCTAAAATTTTCTCAATTTTAAACATTTTTTTCTAAATTAAACGCAACTTTCTGCAATTCCTCGCGGTAAAAGCCTCCTGAGATTTCTTCCCCATTCAAATCTTCAATGTAATACATCATTATCTCACCTTTAGGTCTCACAGCCCTAACTTTAAAAATCTCGCGTGTCCATCCTTGCTCAAAACCCTTTGCGAATTTATTCCCCGAACGCGACAGCCTTACATAATCATTGATTTTGAAGCGCGCCGAGCGTGGTAGTGGTGTTGGTGATCCATCTCTTCTCGGGAGCGTACCTCTTTCTAAAACTTCGTTAGGTGTTGCCCCAATCGTGCGATGGTGTGAGCGGTTGTAGGATGATGCCAATGATTCCAGAATGTCTAGAAATCTGTATGTGTTTTTATGTGTAAAATAACGGTGCATGCGTTCCTTTATGGTGCGCTGAACTCTTTCAGCTAAAGAAGCCTTATGTATAGAATTGGTTGTGTAATAGCTGATATTAAACTCTGTCAACATATTCTGAAAAGCACGGCCTATAAATTCCTTCCCCATATCCGTACAAAAATAGCCAGGAACCCTGTTTTCTTTTAACATTAGCGTTTTGGTGGCTTTAGCAACTGTTTCAGGTGATTTATTTTTCAGAGGAACTAGCCACAGATATCTAGAGAATACGTCTATTATGAATAGAATGTAGCGGTAACCATCGTTATACACAGAATATCTTTGCATGTCTGTTAAATCTGCTTGCCAAATAGAATCAATCGAGGAAGCCGTTGTCTTGGCTGTTTTAAACCTTTTTCTCACAGGCTTATGAAGCGTATAAGCGTCCTGCTCCCTCAAAAATCTTTCAACATCTTTTTTTCCTACTCCGTAAACACTTCTGTACAGTCTATCTACGCCGCCGTAAGAGGATGGGGTAGAAATGTCATAATAGCGTTTAGTTAATACGTTAGCCATTTGCGTATTTTAGAGGCACGTGGGTAGGGTTGGTTTAACCTCTTCTTGCTCCTCTTCAAAGGTGATACCGCCGGGGGTGACGGCGCCTTCAATTGTGTCACAGGCGTTGCATGTTCCAAGTCTTTTAACCTGTTCAGATTTCCTATCAACGTTTTAGGGACATTTATTTGTTGGTCTTGCTTTAATATGCTTCCATCCTGATGGTGATGGCCTATCCCACTTTCTCACCAGATCATGGACAATGTCTACGATATTCGATCCCTGTACCTTTGATCCTTCCACAATGATCTCCCCTGTATCGGTCCATTGTATGGCGGGATCCTCATTCAATAGATTATAAAGACTTAAGCCTTTACTCCTCAATGTAAGTGGGAGGGTATTTTTTAATACATGTTCGATATGTTGTGTGGCTAATCTTTTTGGTTGGTCAGCTGAGTCGTCGGGTACAGATCCTATGTCGCCATCGTCCCCTGTGCTGTGCCTAATAACCACAGGAATCTCTGTAGGGCTCTTATAATTTTCGTACTCGTGAAGAAATTTCTGCAGAGCTTCTTGGTATAAGATTCTTTTCTTATCAGGTGTTTTTTCACTGTTTAATAGGGCTAACAATTCGCTTTCCATTCTTTTAAGTCTGCTTTTACGGGGATCTAGATACGTGTCTGGATTCCTTTGCAGTGAGGCGTACACCTCGTGGGGAATCACTACCACTTTCTTCATTATATTAATCTAGTCAGTAAAGGACCCAAAACTGAAAATAAGATGGGGAGAAATGACCCTCCTGTTTGTACAATAATTCGTTTTTTCTTCGCTACAGTTTGGCTTTTACGAGCGAGTGCACGTATTATGTTCTTGTAGCGGCGTAGGCGAGCCTTCTGATGGGTTTTCATTGATACATTGCAATTTATAACGTTAAGACAGATTTCACAGATGCATTTTAAAAAGTCGGCATCGATATTTTTAATAAACATCTGCTGCATTGCCCGAGGCAGTCGATGATAGATTTTTATTAATTCACGGTATTTCTTTAGTCTCTTTGTCATTCTGGAATATACACCGTTTCAGGCTCGTTTGGAAATATATTCGTTCGCAGAAGCACTCTAAACGTGTTTCGCGGATGAAGGTCGCAAAGCAAATATCCGTAACGCGTGCTTGTAGCTTCTTTATAAACTTCCAAAAACTCCTTACGCTGATTCGGGAACATTTGATTGGCTAATACCCCAATTTGTGATACATCTCTACGTTGCGCGAATAAGACTAGATATTGCGTATTTAACGACACATCGCGCATGTATCTATTTTTGAAAAATAGATTCTGATTGATGAAGAACACGCTTATGTTAAGATGGTGGGAGAATATTGTAAATGTCTCGGCAAACGTTTTATCCATCTCCAACATGAGATCGTCAATTACAATGATTGTATGTTCATTTCCCTTTAACGAATTAACGTCATATACGCCTTTGTGGAACAAAATATCATCTTGGTACTCGTTGAACACTGATTGATACGTCGAATAGCACCATATAACTTTATGCACAAATTTCGAGAACATCTCCCCCTTTTCTTTAATGATTTTAAGCATAAACACAGTTTTACCACATCCTGTAGGTCCAGATATAATACATGTGGATGGGCTCGTGAATCTGAATTTTTCTACAGAGTCCATTTCTAACACGTCACACTCCTAAGTGAGTCATTTACAAAATATTACAAATTTTGAGTGCTGATCCTTATATTTCTTCTCCCACAGAACCGTGAATGACGATGAGGTAGAGCAGCCCATCATTACGGATGACCTCGACGACAGTGTAGTTGTGATCTCCTCCCCTGAACCCTCACCAGCGATACCGGTAACACGTCCAAAGCGGAGGTATGAGATATCCACGTCAGGTATAAAGCGACCGAAATACGCGTCTGTTGCAGCGGTAATAGATCCCCAACCCTCAACCTCTTACGCAACAACCCCAGCAGCACCTAATATATCCCCTTATTCATCCGCCGCCCCCCGTTCTGTTGTCTACAATAATAGAGCCCCAACCATCAACCTCCTACGCAACAGGGCCCCCATCAGCAGCACCTTCGGCTAATATATCCACTAATTCATCCGCCCGTTCTGTTGAGGATGGTATAACACTGGAATTGGTGCGATCCGCAGCCCCCACCCAGCCTTGACTAGAAATCGGTATAGAGTCAGGGTCGACCCTAGAGTCATGTATAGCAGTGGAATTGAGCGCGGACTACGCCGGGTTGTAGAGCATATTATAGAGTTTGCTCTTCAGAATCGTGACGAGCGTGAAGTCAGGACGAGTCTGTCCTTTGGATTCGGGTCAGATGACGGTGATGTAGACGATTATTGGGTGATAGTGCCATTTAGACGTTTGGCGGCTGAAGATGTAGAATATATATTAGGGCGTATAATGCAAGCCGTCCAAAGTAGTATAGCCTTCAATATGGACAACTTCACGGTAAATATTGACCATGTATACCGTGTTGCGGGTCATAGTGCCATACCGTATACTCTTAACTTCAATTCTCAAGCTATTTATAGACGGCATATAAACGTCGATCGTGGTTGCGGCTTTATAGCAGTACTCTTAGCACGTATGTTTACTGTACAAAATACACGAACTCAAAAAATTTGGTTGCCTACAGTCGTGGAGCGTGCCCGTAAACTAGCTGTAGACTGTGAACTTGAATTTGACTGTAATATGGGTCCTGAAGAGCTGAGAAGGGTAGAACAGGAAATGAATGTCCGCATAGTTGTGTTTGGGTTGGATGATCGTCGTAGGACTGTGTATGTTTTTAAAAGCTGTGTGAGAGATCGTACAAGGCCCCTACTTATTTTAGGAGTCAGGGACAACGTATCTCCCCATCCGTAATATAAGGTGGCTTTACGCGAGTTATGACAAAAGTCGAAAATATGGGAGACATCATGATTTGTGTAAGGGGTGCCTCGAGTTTGCGGATGATATAGTGAGACATTGTAAAGAATGTCACATGGTATGTGAGCAGTGTAAAAGCACCAAATGTGAAAGCCGTGTAGTTGAAGCTGAGAAGAGAGACTGTGATGTGTGTAGACGCACATTTTTCAATAATAGCTGTTTTGATTTCCATAAATCAAATGGCACGTGCAGGAAAATGAGAATCTGTGAATGTGGTATGTTTCACACAATGGATAATTGGGGAAAATTTAAGCACAAGTGTGACGTAATTCACTGTCCTACATGCCAGGAGGAATATAAGGCGGATGGAGTAAAGCATGTATGTTATATGAAAGATGCTAAGCCTAAAAATAACTCCTGTATAACTGTATACTACGATATAGAAACATATACGAACGCTGAAACCAAAGAGGTAATTCCACATTTACTTGTGAGCCAGACTATCTGTGATGAGTGTATGGATATCGAATGTGACGAGTGCCCCAAATGTGGTAAACGGACAAACGTTTTTAAAACGAATGTCAGCGATAGTCCTGTGAAACTATTTGTGTCCTATATTGTTAAGTTAGACGACAAGTTCAAAAGAATGACTGTGTATATTCTCGCCTATAACGGGGCAAAGTTTGACACGCAGTTCCTTTATAAGGAGTTGCTTGAACACGAATCCTCTGAGATATTTACAGGTGATCCATTGAAAAGAGGCAACAAATTAATACAGATGCAGATAAGAGGCAATGTACAATTTAAAGATACTTTATTATTCACACCTTGTAAATTAGCAAAGCTACCCAAGGTGATGGGAGTAGCAGCTGGTTTCCAAAGGATACTTCCCATACACTTTCCTCACCAGCGAGACTTTAAACTACCCAACCTTTTCACACCATATATAAACACCTTTTTGAAGGATAAGGTTGAGGCATCAGGGTATCCGCGAGGAGTTGATACCGAAGATGAAGTCTGCCTATATTCAACGTTACCGCGACCGCGAAGGTATACAACTTGATCGTGTCCAAATTGTAAAGAATCCTGGCAAGCGCTTTAGTGCAAAGTTGTCTAAACAGTCTATGGGGAAAATTTGCGCAGAATACCGGCAGAGGGAGCATTCATTTGGCACAGTTATAGCGATGTCTGGGATTATGCCAATGCCCCCGATAAAGAGGTCATGGAGATCGTAAATGTAGGTAATACTTACGTAATAAAGTACAACACTGAATTTGCCACAGATACCTCAAGGGTTACAAACATACCTGTGGCCAGCTTCACAACAGCCTACGCCCGTATAAAACTTTGGGGTCTATTGCATTCTCTTGGGCGGAGAGTATTGTATGCCGATACAGATAGCGTGATATTCACAGAGAGGGAGGGTGAATACATGCCCACTATTGGGGAGTTCCTCGGCGAGCTCACTGATGAGATCAAGGATGAGTATGGGGACAACGCATACGCCGACTCTTTTGCCTCAACAGGACCTAAGACTTATGGAGTACGGGTCAGGGTGGGGGAGGAAATGAAATATATCGTGAAGGCAAAGGGTATTACGCTCAACCATGCGAATCGGGAGGTTGTTAACTTTGAGTCGTTGAAGGATCTAGTATGTTTGGATGAACAACCTCCCCAACTAATTGTAGGCACCCACAATTTTCGGGCGCAGAAGCTGGGGGGCGTGAAGGAACTTAGTGGTACGATGGTGTGCCGTAACACCTATAGGAAACGTTACCAGTTACCTGGTACCTATGATACCGTACCCTTTGGATACCAATGATGCTTCTAACTCACACGTCTTGTATATAATCGTATCTATTTGTAAATATATATATATATATATATAACTTGAATATCTCGTTTATTAAATCGTATTTGTAAATATATATAACTTGAATATCTCGTTTATTAAATAAATCATGTTTCAAATAGCGTTTCACTTTCTCCTTTGTGTGTGTGTGTGTGTGTGTGTGTGTGTGTGTGTGTGTGCGTGTGTGTGCAGGTGAAAGTTCTAAGCTCCGCCCACTGTAAGACCGTGAGTCATGCTACTATCTGGGAGTCCCTGCGTGGTCAGTCGACCGCAGTAAGCCCGAGAGATCAGACGTGTATTCAGATCAGACGTGTATTCAAATGGCTACCTTTAATATTGCTTGTACAACGTTTACGAAATGGTATTCAGTAAAGTGCCAGGATGTGGTGGATACCGAAAAACTTCCTATTCATCCCTCCTATGCCTTTTAAAAACACATTGGATTGTGCGAAGTTCCAAGATGTACAAATACTCTACGGATGTTCTGGTGAGACCGTTGAAGGCTTTCGTTGCACAGACGATGTGCTGAAGTATACTGCAGAGCTAAACTTTATAAAGTCTCACATACACCGTGAAGTAAAAGAAACAACGCGTGCAGAAGAGAAGCAGCAGGTATGGATAATGAGTCTTGCTGATGGGTGGTGGACAAGCGGTATTACGTCATGCTACACCATGTCGATTACTCATACCCTACGACTGGAAATGTGAATCTCGTGATCATGGACAATCTTAAGTATTTTTATCACTATATTAACGTATATCATGATGAGGTTCGTAGTGAGGTTGTGGCTAGTGCCCTGCGTGAATTTTTAACAGAGTTTAGAGACGAGTATCGTTTGATGGGCAGAAAGGAAAAATATGAACATATGTTCCTCTCAAATAGTGCGCCGGAGTGTGGAGATATTTAGTAAAACATAAAATGTTCCTAGTTCTTATCCAAAATGTCTGGTGCGTAGGCTGGTAGTGATATTCTTGTACCGGTACAACAATTCGACTCGCGGAACAAGCCCATTCACGTATCATCGAGTCAGCCGCCCGTCGAACCATTCCTGCCTACCTGCGTGCCTCACACGGCTCATAGTTATCTCAGAGCTTGAGCCGAGTGGACGTGCGCTCTTCGAATACGATGGAACTTCCTTTGAGCAGCATTCTCAACGCCTCGTACGATGTGTCCGTGACGAAATCGTTGCGCGTGTTCAGGCGTAATTCCGGTACCATTAGCTATGTACTGGAAACGGAATGTAGACCGACAAACAAACGGGTTTATTTAAGTATCGAGGAGATGAATAGAATCTTTGTGATAGTTGAGAAGTGGAGTGAAGGTCGTTATAAAATACCTGCTAACGTAGGTACAAGAAGAGAGCAGATTAGTGACGCACCCTCATACGCCGTTGTATGTACGTTGTGTATAAATAACGATCGGCCGTGCATTGATATACGGTTGATGTGGAAGAATGCTTCTGATAATAACGCTCTTATTCCTACGCGAAACCGTTTCATCCTCGACAGAATGTTTGAAATCGTCGGATTTCGTAAGCTGAAACCTATATTAGACGCGCGTGTTACGGACATGCTTTATTTTGATACAGTACTTGAATACGCATACATCGCTCTGCTCGATGGGTTTACCGAGTGTAGGACTGGTGAGAATGGTCTAGTGCTGGATGTTTATTTAAAAAGTTTAGACTCTTTGAAATACCATGAACTTTGGTACAAAGCAATTGATCGGTACAAGGCTGAGTTCACCTCACCGTTCACCCTGAAGAACTATTTCTTTATATAACGCGAAGTTGTCGTAACGATTTAGAAGATTATTTCAATTGCCGCTATGTTGAGTGAGTTCACGATTGAAAAGCTCGAGTCGGTAGAAATAAACCCTCGATTGGAAAAGCGTTCTTATAAACTTGTGTTTAATAATGTAGCTAACGATGAACTCTTTGTGCGTGCTTTTGATTGTATTCTAGACGTGTTTAAAGATGACTTACCAACCGGTTGTAAAGTGGGAACAAAAATAGTACTGAACGATATGAAAGCCCTTCATATCGAGTACAGGTTTCCCTATACTTTAAGCGGTGAAATATTATTAAGCCGCATATACTGCGTAATGCAGAGCAATAATGATGTAATTGTAAACTCGATTAAGACCGAGTTTAGTATTTTGAAAAAAAAGTGAATTGTATTTATATTTTGCTTGACATTTCTCCTGTACTGATTATACGCATATTTCTATTGATTTGTGTTATATATATATATTTTGCGTGATATTTCTCCTGTACTGTTATGTACATATTTCTATTTAAGTGTATATTTATTTGAAATGTATATTTTACTTTATATATATCCATAATTGTGTGTATATATTTCTGTTATATGCATATTCCTCAAATGTATATTTATTTTCTATATATTTATAATAAACAGAATGATGCAATGTTGTTTATTGTTATGCCTTCTACTACCGGTATTCGAAATATAATAATGCATACAACGGTATTGCGGTATCTGGCAATATTTAAGCCTTCTAAGCCAACTGGCTGATTATGAGTCTATAATAGTGTATACAATGGTATTGCGGTATCTGGCAATATTTAAGCCTTCTAAGCCAACTGGCTGATTAGGAGTCTATAATAGTGTATACAATGGTATCTGGCAACTCTGTCTTCGATTAAATTAATACATGGCACTATCTGGCAACTCATTTACAGCCAACTGGCTGATTAGGCGTATATAATAATAATGTATACAATAATACTGCTAAAAAGAGGTATCTGGCAACTCAAGCCATTTACAGCCAACTGGCTGATTAGGCGTATATAATAATGTATACAATGGTACTGCGGTATCTGACAACCATTTACAGCCAACTGGCTGATTAGGAGTCTATAATAATGTATACAATGGTATCGCGGTATCTGGCAACTCAAGCCATTTACGCCAACTGGCTGATTAGGAGCCTATAAAACAACGCCTACTCGGCTGGTCTTAATGTGCACTTGGCTCCTGCCAGGTGAACACCTCTCCTCCTTTCTCTCCTTTCTCTTGGGGGCTAACGCCGCCTCCAAGTTTTCCCCCACCCCCCTTTGCAACAACCCCCTCCCCCACTTTGCAACAACCCCTCCCCCTTTGCAACATTACATAATAACCTGCAACATTCTTGCACTCTCCCCTTTTGCGGCTATACTACTGGGGGTTAAAACTGAAATTTTTTTATTAAATGGATGGTTGTTACTTTCGCAATATTCACGGACTGAGGATTTGGCTAGTCTACTTAGTGGTAAAGAAGTGTGATTACTAACGCCACGATGCTCATCGACCCATACCTAAATTGGTGGACGGAGCTGCCAACATATGTGGCGTTACAACCACAATTGAAAGAGTAAACTAGGTTGGAGAAGAGGTAATTGACAACCTTTCCTTGAGTTTAATAAAGGAGCTAATGCTAAAATTATTGATAAATATAAATTCAAAATCAATTTGTGTATATAACTGGGCGAGCAAGCGTTTTAGGTCTTTTTCGATCATACTAGTATATATATACAGTACATACTAACCGAAATATTAAAAACTGTTTTAACGGATCCTGGCATCTCCCTATGCATGTAAAGAGAGTTGAACGAGTGATCATATCACGCGTTCCACAGATTAGATTACAGAAGAATAACTGTGGCTGTGGCTCCTATTGTATGGGTTAAAGTTAAACGACAAATGTCTCAAGACTGTTAGCCCATGACAAGCGGAAACAACCATTGCGCAGACGATGGTCATCAAAGGACTGTCAAAGGCGACCATTTCACGGGTGTGCAATGCATGGTTGGCTGATAGGAAAACATCCTGAAAGGGGAACTGTGGGAGGAAGACATTGCTAAAAGACAGGGTTCGACATTGCCTATTGAGGACTCTGTGCGAGCAAACAGTCGATCGTCTGTGCAGAAAATGACCACTTCCGCGACAAAATATAAAGTAAACCCACAATAAAGGAGGATTTTAAAAAATTTTAAATTAAAAATATAAAAAAAACAATGAAAAGATAAAAACCCCAATATTTAAGCTATTCTTGGCTTGGGAAATGGGCTCAAAACTTTTACTTTTTTTATTACTGAGGAAGGCACCGCGTTGTTATGGGCCGAAATAGTGTGTGTGTGTGTGTGTGTGTGTGTGTGTGTGTGTGTGTGTGTTTCATATATATTTTTCACTTTTAATTTTTTTTAAATTCTTCCAAAGTATGAATTTACTTAATATAAGAGAGAAAATGAGAGAAACTGAAAGACAGAGAGACACTATTAAAATAAACAAAAGAAAAGATTCCAAACCAGAAGGAGAAAGAGAGAAACAAATGAAGAAACGTGTAAACAGAGCAGTGGCCAGTGAGACAAGTTCAGTCTCGCTATTATATAGGAAATTATACCTGGGAATGTAGTACATAAATTCCACCTGAATATTAATAACATCCCAGAAACCGCTGAACGATTCAACGCCTTTTTCTCCTCGGTTGAAAAAAGAAGTTAAAAAGGTGAAACGAGAAACTGAAGCGGTAAAAAATTTTAAAAAAAGTTTAAGTGAAAACAAAAAACTGACTTTGGAAGAAAAATTCGTTCGCTCAAAACCAATCATACGTTCAGAACTTTTAAACATAGTTACAACCTTAAAGAACACCGACTCTGTGGGAATTGATACAGTATCTCTACGAGTATATTATATAAAGAATTATCTAAGAGTAATTTCTGTATATCTACCTGTATATTTTTGTATCCTATTGTCCTCTCATTTGGAGTATATATTGTTCAACTTTACTGAAAGAGTTCAAAAAAGGCAAAAATTTTGCAGCCAAAGTGGCATGTGGATAAAGAAAAGGAAATGATCATGCAAAGCAACTGCTTTCAGAGAAAATTTAGTCTGGTTAAATACCAACTTGAAACTGCAATTTGACATCTGAACATTTACATATACAAAGTTATGCGCAACCAACTATCTTCCTCTCTGTTGCTACAATTTCCTTCAAACCATTATCATCATCATCATTCTAAACGAGTTTCCGATAATAATAATAATGACTACCTTCAAGAAAACATGAAACGATCTCATACTGGTAGAATGGCAGTGTCATAAGTTGCTGCTCCCTCACTATGCAATAATCTTCCTACTTTAATCAAACGAGCATCAATCCCATTCCAATTCAAATCTCGCCTAAACAGATATCTTGGTAATCTTAGCTCCGCATAATGTACAGATATACCTTAATTCTAAAACCGCTACTGCGCAATCTTCAGTACTCTCGATGTTACAATCTTCGCCTATCGTGTAATCAGTTCAATAAGTTACGATTGTAAAGCATATTTGTACGTATAAATACGTGCATATGTATTTCTAAATGTATATGGTTGTACAGTATTGGGTACTGAATACGCAGTGTATATGTTTTCATACTCATATGTAATTTTTATTGCTATTATTTCATTTCGAAACCTAAGCTCGCGTAATATTCATTTAATTTCTTATAAAATTTGCAAAACCTTCAAATGTTATTGCACTAACGGCTAACCTAATGCTAAACTTTATTGGCACGAGACAAATCCCATAAAAACTTACAAAATTCATCAAGGTAATAAACGTCATCCGAGAAATCGTCCAAGATTTCAAGATTGACCTCCGATTTCAGTCATCCGCCGCGATGGCCCTTCAAGAAGCTTCAGAGGCTTACCTCGCCGGTCTCTTTGAACGTACAAACTCGCGCGCCATCCACGCCAAAAGAGTTATTATCACGAAGCAGAAAGACATTCAATTGTCAAGAAGAATTTGAGGGGAAAGAGCTTAATAAGTTTATCACTTATCCAAAACTTTTTCCTTCCACTCGAAAACATTTACTCATTCATTAATTCCCTAAAAATTACAAAGCATTTTTTATATAATGTTTATAATGATCATTAATTAACTGATATTCAGGTTTTATTCATTTACGAATTTATTCATCTATTCATTCTTTCAGGAATAACTTTTATAACTTCATAAATTTATGACTTCTATAAATTCTTACTGCAGAAAAATAAATTACTGTGTGTGTGTGTGTGTGTGTGTGTGTGTGTGTGTGTGTGTGTGTGTGTGTGTGTGTTTCCCTTTAGCTCGGATTTCGTGTTATCTGTATAGGCAATAAGCTGGGAGAAAATAAATATCTCAAATTTTTTTCAAGTTGTTTTTTTTTAGTGTGTAAAACCTGGGTACAATAACATCAGTTATTTGAATGTCGAATTTTTGGATTAAAACCCCTATCGCTGGTAAAATTCAAAAAACTAATCACTGTATTGGGTAAAAACAAAAGGCTTTTTATAAGTTTTTTAATGGAACCCGCCTTCAGCAACCAAAGCGTAATTAAATATTTAAAACATAAAAAAAATATCGGTTCTCCGAGTTATTGACAGATTATTATCACTTAAAAAAAATTACACAAAAATCCGAGCTAAAGGCAGACATATATATATATATATATATATATATATAATATATATATATATATATATATATATATATATATATAATAACCATAAGCTGATTTTATACAAATATTGAAAGAAAACGTGCAGTGCAGAGGAGGGGTCATCCTCGTGTAACATAGCAACGTCCTGAATACAGCATCTTACCACCACATCATCCAGGAAACCAAATAAAATCCCCTTTAAAGTGTAGCTTTCATCAAGAAACACGTTCTTTTTCTGGATGTTGTGGTTGTAAAATGCCGTACTCGGAACGTTGCTCTGCGAGGCGGGGACGAACCCTCCTCTGCACTGAACACCTTACTAATATATATATCAGTGATGTAGGTCTCGAGATCGGTCTCGGTCTCGAGACCGATCTCGAGACCCAATTTGCAGATCTCGGTCTCGACAGACGCGGTCTCGGTTTTTCTCCCCGAGACCTTTCGAGACCTCTCGAAACCGTAATGAAAAATACATGTTATTGGCATACTCATGATGGTTAGGGCGGATCGAAAATGAGGTTTTTAAACTTTTTTTCGAGATTCAAATATGGCTAGTGCGGAAAATATGTGGGTGCTATAGATAATGACTGTGCATAAATATTAGTCCTACGAAATTATATCTTCAGGTGCCACAAAGCCGTCGAAAAAAGTGAAATATAATGATTTTCTTATATTCTGCATTAGTACAATAACTGAAACTTACTTGTTATTATTATATATTAAGTGTTCCAATTACCAAAATAGTTACTGAATTACGCAGCTCTTAGTTTATTTAGATCAATGTTCTTTTGATTAATGATCTAAATAATCCAGAACTCACCACGAGGAGGTGTCTGCGTGTCGAGCTCCACCCATGCCCTCCCAACCACCCATCCTTGCGCATGTTTTTTTCTATTAACGTTTTATTTAAACTTTATATTCAGCTTTACTTTCGAATGATGGCATTTTTTTTACGTGACTGAAGTGTTGATCTTATGAAGCCATCTCGCGCGTTCAATCCAAATACTTTTGATGATGCTTCAGTCACTAATTTTACCATTCTTTCTACTACTTGTGTATGACAAGGGAATTTCTCGAATGGAGGGGTACTCTTATTTTCTATGAATTCTTCAATCTCATTTTCTGTCAGGTGTCTTGTCACAGGTGGTTCAGTGACAATGCATTTTTGCCAATTAATTAAATCAGTATAATCAGTAGCTTCAAATTGAATAACAGGTACTGTGAAACGCCTCACAACTTTTTCCTTGTTTGTTTGCCTTGCTTTCTTTATTCGCCTCCACGCTAATTCTCTTATGGCGCTGCGGTCATCATGAATCATTGATGCTAGAATATTTTCTGGATTTGCAAAAAATGCATCTCTTTGTATGACAGGGTTTACAATATCCTTTACTTCGTCATTCAGTGTTCTTGTTAGTTCAATAGTTTTGAAAACATGTTTTGAGCCATTGACAAAAGACGTACTTTGCTTAACAGAAAACCACATTGGGATGTAGACCTTCATTATAAAAGAAGCAATGTTCATGAGGTTCT
The DNA here is from genome assembly GCA_023014485.1 of Bathynomus jamesi. Classification (NCBI taxonomy): domain Eukaryota; kingdom Metazoa; phylum Arthropoda; class Malacostraca; order Isopoda; family Cirolanidae; genus Bathynomus; species Bathynomus jamesi. The sequence continues at coordinate 431,794 of JAJOZX010003515.1, read as the reverse complement.
CAGATGGACTTACAGTTGAAACGTATAGACGAAGCAAACGATTTGCTGTAGTCAGCCATCGTGAATGTGCCATTTTGCCTGGACTACGATGAGCAAGATCTGGAGAGCAATATCCCTTTGTTATGGCCTGATGAATATCAATTAGATATTTTTGGTCGGTGCTAAGATCTTCACAGTCTACAGTTGGTTCCTCAGCATCAATCCTTTCAAACTCGACAATAGGAAGACTCTCACAGTTCTCTAATTCCCTGCAATAGGACCGGTGAATCCGCGGGGGCCAGATGTTTTTCCATCCAGCTTTGCAACTAAATGGCGTAATGGCAATTCATTGGCATGGAGCTGGCACACTAAATGTTGAACTGGCTTCTTCAGCTTCAATTCTATAAGCCTTATAACGCCTCCCTTTTCTCCAGTGTTGACTGCTGCACCATCGCATCCAATGGCAACAAGGTTTTCCAGGTTCATGTCATTATTTCCAATATACTCAAACATTCCTTTACATATTTCTTCAGCTGATCCAGAATTCACAGAATAATGGCCCAAATAATCTGAACCAGGTTCTCTCACTAAAGTGATATGTTCTTCTGTTACCTTCTTCTGATATACTTTGGACTCTTTTTTTTCTTGGAAGAGTGTAGAATCTTTTCGACCATCAAAATAGATTCCTCTGATTGGGACCTGATTTTGATCTTTCATAATTTCTGATCTCTTCTGATTTTACTCCTATCCACTACTTCAGATGTATTGTCAATAGAAACTTCTCCAATATCTTGCAATACTACTGCACTAACAATGAATGCTGCAGCTCGATCTGAAACTGCAGTCCTGTCACAAACAGTAGCCACTGAAGGTAGATTTGTAGTTTTCCTTTTCTTGAATAATTGTTCTTCAGGTTGTTCGAGCTTTCTCTTCGAGCTAACTGGCTCTGGAAATGTATCGTCTGATATTTCGCCAGATTCACTTTCACTATTTGATGTCGATGATGATAATTCAACATTTGTATCCTGCAATTTCTCCTGTGAAGATTCTTTGGTGAGCCTCACAGCTTCTTTTTGCTTTCTTAGCAACGTAGATGCTTTTTTCTTTGAGAGTGTAATATCTACTCTATCAATAAACAGTTTTCTTTCACTCCTTTGATCTAAGAGGAACGTCACTTCTTCCTTTGGAACCGTTTTTTCTTTGGGACAAGAACATTGTGTTAGTACTTTGCACTTGCACGCTGCAATGTCAAAAAGTTTCGTGTGTGCTTCTTTTTTGAACATATCAATCTTTGCTTTGTAAGCTTCAGAATTTTTTCTGCTTTGGTATGGCTTCATAATGACACGATACTTTTCGTGGTAGCTTCTGAACATTGTTTCAATTCGCCTGTCTGACAGAATTGGGACGGAAGCACTTTCCCAAATTGTTTTCAATTTATCAACAACTTGTTCTAATATTTGAGATATTGAAGGATCTTTATTAGTATTCTGTTTCAAATCGTTTCTTACAAACAAGTAATATTTAAAAACTCCTTCGTATGTAGGAAGATTCCTGTGCCACAAATCTTCCCCCATACCAAACATGGGGCACTCAGTTGAGGCCCTGGTTGATTTTGCACAAACTCGAGACATTTTGAAAGTATACAAATCTGAAAAAGAAAGAGCTAATATCAATTATACGTTAATTTCAGTTAATAGTACATGGCAAACTTAGGGCAACACAATACAGAAATGCAAAATATAAGAAATATAGTTTAGACTATCTGAGTAACGCCAACAACGGAACACCCACCTGCTACGAGAGCGACAGGTACACTGAACCGAGGTACTCACGTGACAGCTGAGTGAGCTGACTATAGAAAACTGTTTTTAGAGAATAGAAACTTTTTTTAAAGGTTGACTGAGCTATTTTTATACAAGTGTGAATAAATTCTTGTCTATTGTGCATCGTGGACTCTTCTGTAATTATTGGTTAAAATCTGCTTTTTTTCAATTTTTTTCAATATTGAAGGTCATTGTGGCACCTGTAGATATTAATGTTATGATTTTAAATTTATACCAGCTTATTTCCTCACTACTCCACACATTTTCCACACTAGCCAATTTGAAAATTCGAAAAATGAGTTTTTCACTCCGCCCTAATGATGGTGGCTTGGTTGAACAGACACAATTCAGAATGTTTATGAAAGTTTGTAAAAGGGACTCTAGGTATTTACTAATCAGTCACCCTGTTTTGAGTTGCCACGTTTGTCTTACGGGGGGGTTGTGGGTCTGGATTTTTTTAGGTTAGCGCTACAACCCCCCCCCCCCCCCCCGCCCGCGTCAGATTAATTTTATTGAAAATGGAAACACTAAATAGAGAATTATATATATATATATATTATATATATAAGTATATATTATAAGCAGAAGAACGTTGAAACTGGGAAGATTTTGAGGTGCTACTGTAGTATGCGGTCTACCGTTCAAAATATTTAAAAGGAATTGAAAATGAATTGAAAGGAATTATAATTTAATTTACACAATTAAGGAATTATTAAAGAAGTTAAACATACTACTACCGCATACTTAACGGTAGACCGCATACTACAGTACGCCCTTGATGATTGGTTAGGTTAAGTCGTGATATTTTCGTTAGTTTTAACGAAAATATCACGACTTAACCTAACCAATCGTCAAGGGCGTACAATTAACCTAATAATAAAATAATAAAAAGATAAGAAGCTATAATTAAAAGGTAGACCGCCGAATCGTAGGTAGACCGCATACTACAGTAGCACCGATTTTGAACCGCAGGGAACAGTTGCGGCGGTACCTCTTAGAGATCGATGAATCTCATATTTTAAACAACTGCTATCCAATAAAGTTTTGGCACCATAAAAGGGATAAATTCCCTTCACTGGCCAATATTGCCATGACTGTTTTAACAGTGCCTGCCTCTAGTGCTCCAATTGAGCGTGTATTTTGCCACGGAGGCATAATAATGAGGCCCACAAAAGTCGAACTTCAGCAGATCTTCTGAGCATGCTAATGTTCCTTAAGTGTAATGAGCACCTATCATGCTTTAAATAAATGCACAAGTCAAACTGGGTAGTGGGTACGTTCATTAAACCTTCTGTAACAGATATAAAAGAAGTAAATAAATAAAAAGTACGTGTATATATATATTCATTTGTTAATTTATAGGCTACACTTTTTGCATTCAACACACTACATCTGAGAAAGTAGTTATTAGTTTATTAATATACTTAACATAGTCTAATTTCCATAGTAGTGTAAAACAAATTGAAAGGGCATGAGCTTGGTCTCGATTTCGATCTCGGTCTCGGTCTCGAATTTTAAGGGTCTCGATCTCGGTCTCGAATTTTAAGGGTCTCGATCTCGGAAGGTAGATCTCGATCTCGAACCTTTGATCTCGGTCTCGATCTTGGTCTCACAGGATCAGGTCTCGGTCTCAGTCTCGGACTTGGTGGTCTCGACTACATCACTGATATATATATATATAATGTCTAAATGTTCAAGACTCGTCGATGATTTGGGAAGACGGAACAGTCTTGTTGATGAAGTGTAACACGACGAAATCCTAAACCTTGACATGTTGGAGTTTTGTCAAGAGAATTTCAAATTGCGAGGATGACATTTGTAGGGATCGACCACGTACCAAAGACGCCGAAGACACGGAAGGAATTACACGCACAAAATCCAATTTCATAAAGTCGACACACTATCTTTTATGCAGGTCGACATTATTCCCATTCGACTTTACGCAGATTCGTGTATTTAAGATTGAACTGTATATGAAAAGTTCGTTTATTATTTCAACTGAAAATGATTTTAACGTGACCTAACCGAACCTAAATTAATTTCAACTAACTTAACGAGAATCAAACAGATACGTATAAGATCGAATTCTTCGACTTTATCCACGTTTAAAATTCTTCGCATTCACCTTCATTCAAATCGACGTTAAGCACGTCGTCGATTTTGTTCCAGTACACCCGTGAAAGCTTCTATCCATTCTATATCACTACCGAAAACATCTATGATGATTAATACTGCTGTTTATTTTGGCGAAAACTGGTACGATTAAGGAAATATGAAAATTCTAAAATAAAAAGCTGCTTCATCCATTTTAACAATGTAAATATTTCAAGCAAACAAAAATCGTTTATTCTAATATAATAATAATAACAACAAGGTATTTTTATTATTATTACAGTATATAAAGTTATATACAAGATATTGATTAATGGATTAATAATGATTTATAAATTTATAAAAGAATAAAACAAACATTTAGTTAATCAATGTAAATATTGTATAAAAAATGCATTGTAATTTGTAGGGAAACGTTACTCAACAAGTATACGAATATCCGAAGATCTTGCAAAGTAGTATGAAATTAAATCAAATGAATATATACTGCACTTTTTCATGGGATTTGTTCCCTGCCAATAAACGTTATCAATTATCATTATCATAAATAAATGAACATTATGAAAACTTACGTTTTAAAATTAAAATACGTCAATATTAAAGTAAAAATTATACATCCGTATGACAACGTATACCCTGCATATCCAATGCAAATAAAACACGTACATACATATGAATATATACATACATACATACAAATATGCTTTCAAATTATAACTTATCATCGAAGTGATTACACGAGAGGCGAAGATTATGTAACATCGAGAATATTGAGGATTGCGCAACAGCGGTTTTAGAATTAAGGTATGTCTGTACATGATGCGGAACTAAGATTACCAAGATGTCTATCTAAGCGAGATTTGAAACTGGAGTGGAGTGGTGCTCGTTCGAATAGAGTAGGAAGGTTATTCCTCAGCGAAGTAGCGACTCGTGACACTGCCATTCTACCAGCATGAGCGCGTCTCGTGCTAATTTGCGGGTCGTCATTATTTCCGAGACTCGTGTCAGGATAACATTGATGGTTTGAAGGAAACTGTAACACCCAGTCAGGAAGGTAGTTGCGCGTAACTTTGCCCGCGTCCAGACTCTAGAACAGGGGTTCTCAACCCACTTACTTCCATTACCCACCTGAAGCATTGGCGCTCACCCCGTTACCCCTAATAACGCGTAAATTAACCTAAAGTTAAAGAAGTAGTTTATAAGAAGCGCGTCGGGCAGCGAGGGAAACGAAATCCCCGCCTCCAACTCCCCCCCTGAAGGTGGGGTGGAAACGCAGTATGCAGGGGTAGCGGTCAACCCCCCTCCCGTTCAGGAAAGGACCCCTGCTCCCGATCTCACAATGAGGAACAAGGACGGTCCAATGCCGAGAGTCGAGGCATCATTGCCCTCTTCCCTGCCTCCCACTGCAGAGGAGAGGTGTTCGATTACGCCTCGCTCGGTGCGCAGTTCCCCCCCCACTCCCACCGAAGAAGGAGAGGCACGCGCGGCCGTCAGGGTATAAACACCGCTAACAGACCCTCACCAAGCCACAGAGTAAGGGAGGGGCCTCCTATCCCCCAAATGATGTGCCACCCATCCCCCAGGCAGGCGAACCCTGCCTCAGGAAGATCGAGGGAGCAGGACGGGTGGGTAACTGTTAATAGGCGCCCGTCCCAAAGGTCTCCTCAACCGGTCTCCGCGGCGAGGCCACCGATGGAGAATCTCACCCTATTTGTGTCGCGAATTCAGCTCTCGAACGAGGCAAGCGATATTCGACACATGACAGAAGAAATCATTGGTGAACACAGTATAGTGATAGTTAATAAACTAAACACGAAATCTCCGTATTATAACTCTTTTAAAGTAATAATTAAAGGTGTAAATGCGCATTTCAACCCGTATAATATGAATCAATGGCCAGACGGTATTATTGTTAAGGAGTTTATTCACTTTTCCAGGAGATAATAATAATAATCTTCTTACTAATAATAAATTCTCTATCAGTCATGGCGGATAACTTGTTGAAAATAGTCTCATATAATGTAAGGTCAGTGAGGAATTCAACTGTAGATGTTCATAAAATCTGCGACAGTGCAGATTTGATACTCCTGCAGGAGCACTGGCTACCTAAGCAAGAGCTAAAATTCCTCTCTACCATCCATGATGACTTTATGTACCATGCGTCATCAGCAATAGACTTGTTAGATGAATTAATGTACGGTAGGCCTTTTGGTGGTGTTGCTTTCTTATTAAGAAAAAATTTGTCAAAACATATAAGATTTTTAACAAGCGATAATGTAAGGTTGTTAGTCATTGAATTACAAGTGAACAATGATTGCATATTAATTGTAAACTATTATTTACCGTACAACAACGGCAGTAACCTAGATGAATACATTGATTTGGTGTACAAAATTAAGTCATTATCAGATAACCCCAAATATTCTCACCGTATAATAATGGGGGACTTTAACGCACATGTGAACTCGGAATTCTTTGTAGAACTGGGTAACATGTGCGAGTCGGCCAATTTAAGTATAAGTGATGTAGATGTATTAGGGGTAGCCAGTGGTAATTTTACATACGTTAGCGATATGAGTGGTACCACCAGGTGGATTGATCATTATCTCGCTAGTAATAATCTAAAGGATCGAATTGTTCGAGTTCATATTTTGCATGATTTCCTTCTTTCTGATCATAGACCATTAGAAATATTAATTAACGTTACCAATTTATGCGCAACACGACTTAACAAGAACTCAATAGGTAAGAATAATCGCGTCGATTGGTCCGAAGTTACGATGCTGCAGAGATAGAATACAAAGACAGAACGAGTCACCTCTTTAATAATTTAGAAATTTTGCACCTTGCCTGTAATAATCCTTGCTCAAATGATTCTCACTGTAAACTCATAGATAGGTATTATAGTAAGATAATATCCCTGTTAAGAGAAGCAGGAAGCCCCCTCATTAAATCTTACAACTATCATACTAAGGTTATTCCTGGATGGAATGATTTTATTGACCCCCTGAAGAGGGAATCGAAAGACGCCTATGATTTGTGGTGCTTTCATGGTAGACCCAGATTAGGACCAGTATACATGAATATGTGTAGAAGTCGGGGTCAGTATAAGGCGGCCATAAGGCAATGTAAACAGGAAGAAGAGTCTGTTCGAACATCAAAAGCCTGTGAAGCTCGCATAAATAACGATAATAACAAATTTTGGAAATTTGTTAGGAATCAAACGGGTGTCAAAAATGTCCTCCCTCCGACAATCGATGGGGTGTCGGGGGATGATGAAATTGCAAATCTGTGGAAAAACCACTACTCTAACATTTTTAACAGTGTGAGTAGGGATAATCTTAAGATAGATTGCAGCAAAACGATTGTGGGAGGGACAAGGGAAAATATTTTGATATCATTTTCTGAAGTAAAGAGGTTAATTAAAGAGTTAAAGACTGGTTCTGCGTCAGGGGTAGATGACTTATCGAATGAGCCTATTGCCGTCGCTTCCTGCTTCTCAAAACTACTAGAAAAACTCGTTACTCCGATTAAATGATTTCCAATGGACATCTAATCAGTTTGGCTTTAAAAGGTCCCACTCAACTGACCTGTGTATCTATGTACTTAAAGAAACAATATCTAAATACATTGACAGTAATTCAACCATTTATAGCTGTTTCCTTGATATAAGTAAGGCATATGATAGGGTGAACCACAATATTTTATTTGCAAAACTAGAAGACAGGAAGGTTCCCATATACATATTAAATTTATTGAAATTTTGGTATTCCCACCAATCTTTCACTGTTAGATGGGGCAATGTACTATCCGAGTGTTTTGGCTCCTCTTGCGGGGTGAGACAAGGTTCCTTGCTCTCTTCTATGCTGTATCCTTGTATAGATAACACAAGGATAAATAACTTAGTTTATGCCGATGATATGGTGTTAATAAGTCCCTCTGTTAAAGGTCTGGATCGGCTTCTAAACGTCTGCGAAGTGTATTCCAGAAACATGATATTCTTTTTAATGTTACAAAAACTAAGGTTATGCAATTTCATCTTAAAAGCTGTAATCAGCCAGCTGATATAAGGTTTGAAATGAATGGGGAAGTAATTGAGGAAGTACAAGAGTTTAAGTATTTGGGTCAAACTATTACCAGCTCCTTGAGTGATGACTCGGATATAAGAAAACAATCTCGAAGCCTGTGTGCTAAAGCGAATATGACCATAAGGAACTTTCTTTTCTGTACAAGTGAAGCTAAAGACACACTCTTTCGTACTTTCTGCAGTAATATATACGGTCAGCAACTCTGGTTGAATTATAAAAAAAGGTTCTGGCAGAACCCTGAATTTGCTGTACAACAGTTCTTTTAGACTCTTACATGAATTACCCGCGAGATGCTCAGCTTCGCAAATGTTTGCTACCCGCAATGTCCCGAGCTTCCCGGAGGTAACAAGACGTGCTCAACACAGTCTAATGCAAAGAATTATAAAATCAACCAACCCGATCATCCAAGCTATCCATGAGTCCTGCCATTTATCCTCTACGCTATGGACTGCTTGGTACGAAAACGTCTGTCTGTAGCTCCACTTAATTTCGACAGTGCAGTATTATTTCTAATCAATTGTATATATTTCTATCCTTAGTATATGAACTGTCATTGTATTAATAATATTTGTCATATGGACTATAGTTTGCCAATAAACCTTTTCATTTCATTCATTTCATTTCATATAATGATACAATTGTCTTTGAACATCACTCTTAAATAAAATATGTGTGGCTTCCATTACCCCCATGGATATCCCAAATTAACCTTTAGGGGGTAATTACCCACCGGTTGAGAACCCCCGCTCTAGAAAATGTTCCCAAAGTGTTTTAATGTATAATGAGGCTTACTTTACCCAATTAAAAGCGTGAAATAAAGAATTTCGATTTTCATAACCTTAAAACAAAGCAATATTATTTTTAGTGAATTATTAATGAATATGTGTATTTATCAACACTTTCACGAGCATTAAGAATACCCGAATGGAGCTGCGCCTTTACATAATTCTTGCGTATACTTGTAAAACCATGAAAGTTAAATAGGTCTAATTTCTATACATTTAATGAGTAGTTTTATAAAAATAAAATGGCGCTTCTATAAAAAGCAAAAAGGTTACATGCATATTATAATTAAACTAAATTACTTATCAAATCTTTAATTTAAAAAATAAGTAATTGGTGTTATGCATTTAAGAAAAAGGAGGAAGATTTTACCGATTTTATCAACTCAACGACAAAATAAACTTCACGGTGATCCGTTAAGATCGTACTGGGGGTCACGGGGGTGGACTCATCACTTACATAGGTAAAAGCATTAGCTACACTGACGCCACCCAAAACATTACAAACACGATCCAAGCGGACAACACGATAGAAATACAGGCAGTTAATATTAAAACACGCGCAAAACACAACACCACACTCATCAACATTTACATCCCACCAGATAGTTCACCTCAGGTGTCAGCCAATTACAATCCAGTTACACAATCTGGCCTCTCTCACTAATGTCATCTTAGGAGACGACTTCAACGCTAAAGACACTAGTTGGTACCTGCACAACCAAAACAACACCAGAGGCGCCAACATAGCCACACAAATAAACAGCCTCTTCATTCTCAACAACACAGAAGAACATACACACATACCACATACCCACTCTAACAGCGGCATTCACACCTCACACGCGGCCGTCTGTCGCGGCCAAAATAATATCCCATATTATCCCAACATATACACAACAAGCTAACATTCCAGTTAATCACTACGCAAAGGTAAGTCACTTAAACAGAGACAACAACCAGAAACACGCAGACAGACAAACAGCCAGACACAAGAAAACCTACAGGCTCGACACGACCATTACACCCTTCAATACAGACCAGACCACCAAGATCATCCAAAACATTAAGAATTCGAAGGCTACTGGACCAGAAAATATACCTAACATACACCTTAAACACTTGGGCCCACAAGGAATACTAGCTCTCACAAACATCAATACATATTCATACCAACACTGTATTATTCCTAACATATGGAAACAAGGTAAAATTATTACACTACTCAAACCAAACAAAAATCCAACAGAACCACCTTCCTATAGACCCATTACTTTACTATGCACACATTCCAAAGTAACAGAAAGACTAATCTTACAAATCACCAACCCACACATACCACTATCGCCTACTCAACATGGATTCAGACCTCACCACTCAACCACGACATTACTCACCAACCTCACGCACTACATCATGGATGGCATCAACTCCAGACGACCAGCTCAACGTACACTATTAGCAACAATAGACATTAGTAAAGCATTTGATGCTATCCCACGCTTCCCTCTCATAAACAAAATACTCAACACAAACATGCACAATAACACCAAAAGGTGGCTGAGCAACTATCTTTCAGGAAGATACTCACATGTCACATTTAATGGCAAGTCATCCAAAAACAAGCTTTTTTCCGAACGGGGTCCCTCAAGGCTCTGTTCTCTCACCAACACTCTTCAACTTATACATGCATGACATTCCAACACCCATAGATGACAAGCTTACCTTATCATCATATGCAGATGACATCACTCTAACATCCACCCACAACAACATCCACACGCTACAAATAACCTACAAACATACATAAACAGTATAAAAGACTGGCTCACACACAATAGACTCAACGTAGCGCCCACAAAATCAACCATCACCTTGCTAACAAGCAACACAAAAGAACACCAGATAACTCCACAGATTACACTAAACAACACCAACATTCCACACACTCACAGGAGCAAAATACTCGGGGTCACATACAACACATCATTATCTTTTGCAAACCACATTCAGGACATTAAAAACAAATGTACGTCAAGACTTAACACGCTTTGGGTACTAACAGGCACAAACTTTGGACAACAGCAGGAAACAACATCACTCATATACAAACTATATATTCGCTCAGTTATGGACTATGCTAGCCCATGCTGGGCATCCATTATCTCAAACACACACATAAACACCTTACAGACAATACAAAACAACGCACTTCGTATCATTATAGGATGTACTCAAACACCACCCAATAGAACACCTACACACAAACAAAAATACTGAAAATTAGGGAACATTTAGACATGAGGGGAACACAATTCATGGCAGCAGCGACAACTAACCCACAACACCCTTGCCACTACATATGCAATCACGCACCAAAACCTCGCACCATTAAGGTAACAGCAGAGAGCCATTATAACGAAATACTCCATTCCATACCACGCCCCGACAGACATCACACATTACAGAAAACACATACACACACACCTAACCCATAAAGCACTGACACTACACGGTCCGAATGCGGTCCTAGGTGCGAAGCCGCCACCCATTGACATGTCAGAGACCAGCCTGAGCAGATCAGATCGAGTTAACTTCGCACAATTCCGATGTGAACATCACCCAACTTACAGACATATAAACACAGACTAGACAACTCCACAGACGACACCTGCCACTTGTGCCAGAACATACCACAAGCAATTGATCACATTATGACAGACTGTACCGCTCTAGCACAACATATAACAACGCAACATCACTAGTGCGCTGAACCTCTGGTCCACTCCGGAGAGGGCGATCGGTTACGTGCGTGCCGCCGGCTCGCTCGATCAGGGTGGGCTGATCGACTAACCAACAACAACAGCTTAACGACAGTGAATAGTAAAAAAGGCTCCGTTTTCCATGAACGCAATATGTGCCAATGGACAAACCAAGGTCAACAGTCCATAATGCAGAAATACTGTACTGTAAGTAGGATACTCGAATAGCGCCAAAGTGTTTAAGTCTGAAAATAACTTAAATTAATAAATTAAATTGAATTATATTTTGAATGCGAGAAACGGGTTGATTTTATTAGAGTTGAGAGAGAGAGAGAGAGAGAGAGAGAGAGAGAGAGAGAGAGAGAGAGAGAGAGTTCCTATTCAAATTTATTTAAGGTGAAATAATTCAAATACTCTTACTACTATACAAGGCCCGGGAGATGGGGATGCATGAGGTGTCAAAACACCAGGGACCGGGTGGCTGGAAGATAGAGGTGATCGGAGGTAAAGGGGCCCGGAGTCAAAAGTAGCACCAGAACCCTTGATTCCTCTCCCGGGCCTCGGTACTATACAGTATATTAATCTTTAAATAAGGCGCGATTATTATATTTCCTTCCATTGATCCACATTTTATCGCTAGGGAATTTCATTAACATTTTAATAGCCTTAAACCTAGCCTAACCTTAGCCTTTTATTTAAAAGTGTAAGAACAAAATCATTAACTTACAATACGTAAATATATATTTTGTAACTCATCAAGAAATCCATTCATATGAGACCAGAAATAGATCAAACAAAGTACGTTATTCTTAATTTAGATTTTCTTCCTCTCAAAAATTACCCATTTTCATTGGATTCAAACTATGGAATGATTTAAATACTGATATAAAATACTGTGAATGTTCGTTTAAAATCCAATTAAAATCTCGATTAATAATGGAAAATGTACTAATAAAAATCTAAGAGGGGACAGAAAAACAAAAAATTAGCACATGATTAACAAGAGTTGATTAGAGGCAAAAGGTACAGGGTGTCCATAAATGTTTACCCTGAAAACAGTATGCTCTCATGTTTTAATGACGAATCTTATATCCGGTTTTTTTTTACAGGTGATCTCGTACACGCATAGAGTTTCTGTGCTGGTGTGTTTCGTCTACCGCATTCGCCGCTAGGAGCGCTGTAGTAGCTGTTCAGTTAAGATGGCGTCTGTGACAGAGAAGGCACAATGTGTTGTGAGGCTTGCAGAAACAAAATCTCCTGTCAGTGTTCAGCGAAGGTTCAGAACAAAGTATGGAAAGAATCCACCTGATGTGAAGTTAATTAAGTCGTGGATGAAAAAATTCTTGGAAACTGGAAACGTGGAAAAGGGAAAGAGCGGTGGTAGACCATCAGTTTCAGATGGAACGGTGGAAAACATTCAAACTGCTTTCACACGGTCACCAAGGAAATCGGTGAGACAAGCTTCATGCCGACTAAAGATACGAAGTCTACGGTGCACAAGGTGTTACACAAACGTTTGAAGTTACACGCCTACAAGGTACAAATTGTTCAAGAACTGAAGCCTGATGACCGTCCAAAACGTGAACAATTCGCTATTGACATTTTGAACAGCATTGACGAGGATAATGACTTCTTGTTACGTGGCTGCTTTGGTTTATGCAACAGTTGTTCCAGATATCAGGACATTGCGAGAACGCATTACGGATGCAATTGCAACAGTTAACCCATAAATGTTGGAAAATGTGTGGCGTGAGTGTGAATACCGTTTAGACATTTTACGTGCCACTAGGGGTGCACATGTGGAAGCTTATTAAGTTCATTAACTATGTATCAAAACTTTGTATGTTTATCTACTTATGATTAAAAGTGTGTTTGAATACGAATGTTTATTTAAAAGTTATAGCATGCTTTAATCAGGGTAATCATTTATGGACATCCTGTACATTACTCGTTAGTGTTCATCTCTCATGTTTTATATACCTTCAAGGTATTAAATAACTTTGTATTTGTTTTATATATTATAATAATAATAATAATAATACATTAATAATTAATAATTCTTCTTCATAATTTATGCATTATTAATAATAATAATAATAATAACGACCTGTTTTATTTTTAATTAAGAGCCCCAGTAAAGCTTAAAGATTAAGGGTCAAATTAAATAAAATATATAGTCCAATTTCACAATTATATATGTTAAAAGTTAAAACAAAAACAAAAATTGCAAACCTGTATTTATTTTAGCAATAAAGGTAATTCAATTCAAATAAAAAACCTTAACCTTAACCTTAACCTTAACCTTAACCTAACTTTAGCCTAACCTTAAAATCTTATCGATAAAATGTCGCCTCGAGAAAATTGAGTTAAAGACATTTCGTCAACGTGACGACATTTTATCGACAAGTTTATTTAGGGTTAAATTGTTGCGCTAAGTTTTGTTTAGGTTAGACTTAACTTAAGTTAACGACATCTGATCCATTTGACATTATTATTAGATTAGGTTAAGTTAGTTTCTTAGAATGTCGATATTTTGGTCTTGTCGACGAAATAAGTATAGGTCCTAAGACTAACTAGTTTACGTTAAGTTTATAGGTTATTAATGTCGATAAAATTTTCCCTCCACGAAATATGCGTAAGATCCGAGAAAATGTCGCACGCCCACTCTATCCGTACGCAACCCACAACCGCATATCTGGTGTGGTGCCAAAACTTTTCTTAGCAAAGTAGTACTAGTCCGCATTGGGGACAGAACTTATCGGAGAAGCCCGTACGCATTAAAGAACTCCTACATATTCTAATAAAATAAAAATGGCTAATAACTTATTATAAATGAAAAGCAAAGCGGAGAAGCTAATATGAACGAACGGGATTATTGCGTTCGTTTCTTTAAAGTTCTTTTATGAGTCCAGTAAACATTGTTACATTAAGCCAAATTATGATCGCGGGGCTAGCTCGGCGACCCATACCTTCAAACAGTTCACTCGTAATAGATAATAAAATAAATAATTAATGGTAAAAAAATTAGGTATAACATAAATAAAAGATAAATGACAATTTAATGACCCAATTAAAATGGCTTGGCACCCCAATTTTGGGTCGCGACCCAGGGGTAAAGAACCACTACATTAAGCTATTGGTATCGGTTATTAATACTGTAATTCGAAACGTTCAATAAAATTATAAATAACTGCGCGTCGTCCGAAATACATTTGTAAAGTGTAAGCCTCAAACAATTCTACGAATAAAGAAAAGTTTCTTTTCGATAACAATCACCAATAATAATAAGCGAATGTGCCAGTACCCAGTACCGAGTGCCGAGTGTCGAATGACGAATGTCCATAATTCTCGGTCGCCATCCGGGATGAAATTTTGCAACGTGGTTAAGTTCTATCCAATGGCCGTCACTAGAGTTGTAAAATGAAAATGAGACGACATCCTGCTGGCAGACTCATTTCGAAACCTTTTCACTCGAATTCCGCGTCACGTCACTTCTCATAGAATTTACTTCCCGGAATCTAAAATTTACGGTTCCTCGCGTCTCTCCATCGGCTTTATCGGGTCTCATCGTTCCCCACCGAACTCTTTGCAAGATTACCAGCAACGGTTTGGCGATTTGGCCCCGTGGGTGATCCACAAGTGGATGTTTGTGTCCCTTAGAAACCAAACTCTCGGTATTATTAGATGGATAATGGCCGTATTTCGGGACCAACAAGATTTCTTACGCAAATCTATTTTGCATAACAGCTCGCTCTCTCTCTCTTATATCAATGTGCCGTAACTGCTCGTACTCAAGTTTAAATTGAGTTTTACGTAATACAATGATTTAAAGCGCCCGATATGAATATGAAATCCCTTTATATCGAAGTCAGTTGATAACCTCGGAGCAATTTTGATTTGAATTCATTCGCTCGAACACAATAAAATTCGAAATTGTCATAATCCTGAAATGAAACGAAAAAGAAACTTTTAAATTTCAGAAACAAAAATTAAGAAAAAAATGAGGTTAACAAAATTTTGATTAAAAGAAAACGTTAAACCAGAAGACACAAAGAGGAAGGAAGATCAAAGGAAAGTGAGGAATATATATATATACACACACACACTCGTATATAAAACTGTTAAAAGAATAATTAAGTAACGCGAGATACTGAAACACAAAGGGCGTGAGAATTTTTTTATTAAACTTCGAATACAAACAAATTTTTGTTAATTTTAAATATGAAAAAATCTAAGTGATGATATCGTGTATTGCGACATCTGGAAACTCATTCTCACGGCTGGTCGGAATCAATAAGAGTTGCAATTGGTCAAAAACTCGCTTTTCAAAATTACTTCAAGTTTCCGAGTTGTGTTTACTAATATACGAGTAAAACAAAAGAAATAAACCTTCTTTTCACCTTAATGAAGACCTTCTTTTTCACTCGCTAAACTTTCGTCCTAATCATTCTTGGCAAGAAAATTTCAAAAAATAGTTTTTCGTGGCAACTGCTTATAAACAATCCTTCTCTCACTCTCTCGATGCTCTTTCCATTGTCGTAAATTTCCCTCAAAAATTTAGTTTTTAATTTAATAATTAATTAACATTATTAATTCCAACGAACAATTAAAAAAATAGGCAAAATTCGCTGGTAAGAATTTTTATAAAAAGAACAGGCAGCAAAAGGTTTACGCTTGAAAGGAAACGCAAAGAAAAAAGGTTCCCCCCCACCCCCATCTGTGGGTTTAATATTTTTGCACACCACCGTTAATATATATATATATATATATATATATATATGGGATGAATTGAACAATTAAACATGAAAATAATAGATGACGCAAAGCCACACTGAAAATGAAAAGCGATTCAACTTTGTGTATTTAACAAGGTGTACATACTATGTACACCTTGTTAAGAGAACGAAGAAAGAACGCAAGCCGAAAATATATATATATATATATATGCTGCAAACCCACAACCTTGTGGGTTTGCAGCATTCATTCATTTCACGTGTTTAATTGTGAAATTCATCCCATATATATATATGTGTGTATATATATGAGAAAGTGTGTGTGTGTGTGTGTGTGTGTGTGTGTGGAGAGTTCTTATTCCTGAATTTTTAAATTCCTAGTTCTGTAATATTATGAAAATTGGCATTAAACTTTGTTATCCTGTTCCATTTCTAGAAAATTGCTTAAGTAAAGCTAAAAATAGTATTACTGTATAATAGTGTAGTTCACAAGCAATTTCATTATAAAAATATCCTTAACCTCCATTACCATGTAAATTGTAAACACCTTCCAACTTTATTTAAAACAACAGGAATTAATGCAGTTTTCACTTATAAAAATACAATTAAATCCGCCTGATAAAAACAGTCCAACTAACAATAATAATAATTATATCGGCTGTAAACAATGCGACTCAGTTTAAAATTTCAGACGGGAAAACTTTAGATGTCAAGAGTAAAACCGGTCTTACGACATCTGATCAACTTTACATTCTATCGACAAATTATTAGGTTAGACTAAGTTAGTTTCTAACAGCATAAATATGTCGTAGACTGCCAATAATTCTGATCAGTGATGTAGTCAAGACCACCATGACCGAGACCGAGTCCAGAAAAAAAAGTCTTGAAACCGAAACAGTATGCAATTTTTGCACGTATTCAATATTGTGCAATGCCTAATTCCTAAGCTCTGTATTTCACATTCAGGAATAAAAATTCTAAAGAGGTTATATCAAGTGACAATTGCAAAATTTACTCATACTTTATTCACAAATTCATACTTTGTGACATTTTTCAGCAGTTAACTACCTACTTCAAACATAATAAGTGTTCGTTGCATTTGAGAAACATCAACCTCAGCAGTGATGTAGTCGAGACCATCATGGCCGAGACCGAGACTTAACATCGGAGTCCGAGACCGAGAAAAAAAGGTCTCGAGTCCTACATCACTGATTCTAATGCATTGTTTAACCATAATACAGGGTGTGTGTGTGTATAAAGTAACGCGAGTGAAGAGACATCTGATTTGAATGTGATACGCCGTGCAAGAGCCCGTATACGGGTCGATGGTGGAAATTTTCGCCACCTAAATAAACCTTACTATCGAATATACAGTTGTTATAAAGTACACGCGATAAAATATTATTAGTCCATGTTCACTCGAGTTAATATAATTCAAATCGGATTTGTCTCTTCACTCGGGTTACTTTATACACACCCTGTATAATCAAATGTTAACTGGGAAGGTTCTAAAATTCTAGTAAAAATTAAAAACATAACTCAAACGAGCATTCTAGAATATGAATTTATAATTTTTTTAAATAATTTTACGATAGTTTAGGAACTTATAAAACTGATCATATCTCGTTAAAATACACTTTTTCCCCTTGATCTAGGGGTTCCCCTTTTTTTCGGCTGCGTACCCTTTGATAGCTTCGGGAAGTGCCCGGTACCACCCCCCTACTCAAAATTGCCTGAAAAGTGTAAGAAAAGTTTTTTTATTAGTTAGTTCCAAAGCAGGATGCCGCGTAACCCCATTTCGGAACCACTGCCTTAATCAATACCTCTTAATCTTTTGCTTATCCCTCCTATTTTGTTTACACTGTACAGTGCACAAAGATATATTCGGTCTTTTCCCTTCATTCCTTGACGAGATGTACTACTGAATACACGAAAAGCTTTCGAATCGCTTCTCATCTTACCCTATGGTTTGCATTATATATATATATATATATATATATATATATATATATATATATATATATATATATATATATATATATCCGTTTACTTGGGGAACAGCTTTTCCTTTAAACATGTTTGGTTGAATAATCGACCGTAGTTTTTATTTATTAATTTATTATTAGTTTTCTCAATTTTCCGTATGACATTTTTCGATAATGTTGGTAAATTATAAGTAATATTTCCAAAATTTTCCGACGTTTCGCCTTGTCCTCGAGCATCTTCAGGGAATTCGTTTGGAGCCATCTTCGTAGGTGTTCTGCGTAGAATGAAAATTTCTGTTGTTGTTGTTGTTGACGTTATAAGAGGTGAAATTAGAGTTGTAGGAGTGATGACAGAAAGTGGGGAAATGGGAAATATAGATGAAGAGTTGATAGGTCCTCGGGCTCACCAAGGATGCGCAGGTTTTTTTTTTTTTTTTTAACCCTGGTGATAGGTGATTCACCTTCCTTGCGCGTTCAAGCTTTTGTAGGGTGCTTGACTTGTTAGCTTAGTTTGGGTTTTCTACCTCTTTTATTTTTTTATTTTTTTATTTATTATTTATTCTATATTATTTATTTATTTATTTATTTTTTTTATTTTTTATTTTTTTATCTTCTATACGGTACAAAAAGTGCCGTTGGTGGGGGGTTTCTGCTGCGGGGTAGACTTCTCTTGAAGTAGAAGTACTCTCTCCCGCGCTGAGGTCCAATATCGAGTTCTTCATAGGTCTGTGGAGAGGTGTTTCGTACCTTCCTCCAAGTTTTCTCCGCCCTACTGTGCAGAAGCACATTGAGGGCTGGTAAGTTTGCTTGTTGGTGCAGTGCCTGGGAAGATATCCTGTCGCTGAGTCGTTTCCCAGGATGAATCTTGTTCCAGCGTTCTGTATTTTTTGTAGCAAAATCAGATTTGTGTCGCTCGTTGTGTGCAGTGGAATTGCCGGGTATTCGAGGATAGACAGTACGAGCGCCGTGTACAGCATCTTCTTATTTTTTACCGAGAGTCCCCTGAAACGGTAGAGTTTACTGAGCTCTCCTTTCGCTTTGTTTGACCTTGCTGTGGTGTGATTTTTATAGCCAAAGCTGTTGATGGTCAGGCCGAGAGCTGTGCCTTGTTGCTTGTAAGGTTGGATTCGGTTGTTTATTTCTAGTGCGTGAACGTTCCTGCGGCCAATGTTAATAACTGTGAATTTCTGTTGGTTTGTCTGAATTTTCCAACGTTCCTCGAATTCATTGATTCTTTCAATTTGTCTCTTCAGCCTGTCTGTTGGCGTGTTGCTCTTTGCTGAGGTTTGATGTTACTATTTGCGTGATGTCGTCCGCGTAGATGACTTCTCGGGTGTGTGGTGGGGGTGGAGGCAATTGGGCGATGTACAAGTTGTACAGAGTGGGCAAAAGTATCGCTCCCTGGGGCACTCCCGCCTGGATGTCGAAGAGCTTGCCAGTGTGGGTCTTGTGTTGGACGTAAGCTTTTCGATCTTTGAGGAAGCTGCAAAGGATTTTCCCTAAGTTTGCTTCCATGTTCTGTTCGAGGATGCGGTATTGTAATCCTTGGTGCCACACTTTGTCGAAGGCGGCCTTCACATCTCTCAGTACTATCGAGACTCTTCTGCTGAACGCTAGTTTGTTTGCCACCGTTTCGTGCAGAATGGCGAGGGCTGTGGCTGTGCCTCTCTTTTTCCTGAATCCATGTTGGGCGTCTGAAAGTGCACCATTGACCGTGAGGTGGAAATTCAGTTTCCGAAGGAGTATTTTTTCCAGGGTTTTGCCGAGTACTTCTAACAGGCTGATGGGCCTATAGTTCTCGATGAACTCTGCGGATTTCCCTCCTTTAGGGATCATGATGATTTTTGCGGTTTTTAATGCTTTTGGGAAGTATCCGATGGAGAGACTGGCGCTAAATATGTTTGCTATCTCTTCGTGCATGTTCGGGGGCGACTTTTGGATCAGGGTTTTCGTGATTCCGGAGGGGCCTGGTGCCTTTTCTTTAAAGAGGCTGATCGTGTCAGTGACCTCTTTCACCGTAATTCTGAAGTTGGCATTTAGGGGTTCTGCCCTATCCGTTGGTAGAAATTTCTTGTCAGGGCGCTCTCTTTTATAGCTCATTTTCGGACGTTTTCCCATAGTTTCGCGTACGTGTACTGACGGGATTGGTCAGTTTCGTACGTGTAACTTGAGGATTCATTCTTGCCCGGTTCGCTGATTGTTTATTTTCGGGGAAGTCTCTTTTATTATTAATGCTTCGATGATATGACGTCTTTTCTCATCCCTTATTTGTGTTACCACGTTTGTTGCTTCGACTATCTGTTGTCTGGTTAGGTTTATTTTGTGTATCCACATGTGATCTTTCGGACTTCCTTCTTGTAAGTGCATTGTTAGCCTTCTTGACAGTGTTGTTATGGTTGAGCTCAAGTATCTCACGTTTCCTCGAAGTTTGCAACCTTCGATCGGGCTTTGAAATTCGTAAACTACGTGAGATTTTTGTAGATTTTCCGTTTTTTGAGTGATGTTATTTTTCATGAATAAGTTTTTAGTCTTCATGTTTCGGTAGTAGATGACAAGCGATATTTTATTCTGATTTCTACATCTGACGACGTTTTCCTTTACTATTTTCCTTATTACTCTTTCGTCAGTTTTATATGCAGGCGACATCTGGTTTTGATAAAAAAAAATTCTGAACAGTGCCATTAAGCGTCTCCTCCTTTCTTGCCTGATTGCTTTCCGCTGTATTTGCAATCAGGCAAGAAAGGAGCAGACGCCTAACGGCACTGTTCATAACATTTTTTAGCAAAACCAAATGTCGCCTGCATATAAAACTGACGAAAGAGTAATAAGGAAAATAGTAAAGGAAAACGTCAGATGTAGAAATCAGAATAAAATATCGCTTGTCATCTACTACCGAAACATGAAGACTAAAAACTTATTCATGAAAAATAACATCACTCAAAAAACCGAAAATCTACAAAAATCTCATGTAGTTTACGAATTTCAAAGCCCGATCGAAGGTTGCAAACTTCGAGGAAACGTGAGATACGTGCGTGGGCTCAACCATAACAACACTGTCAAGAAGGCTAACAATGCACTTACAAGAAGGAAGTCCGAAAGATCACATGTGGATACACAAAATAAACCTAACCAGACAACAGATAGTCGAAGCAACAAACGTGGTAACACAAATAAGGGATTAGAAAAGACGTCATATCATCGAAGCATTAATAATAAAAGAGACTTCCCCGAAAATAAACAATCAGCGAACCGGGCAAGAATGAATCCTCAAGTTACACGTACGAAACTGACCAATCCCGTCAGTACACGTACGCGGAACTATGGGAAAACCTCCGAAAATGAGCTATAAAAGAGAGCGGCCTGACAAGAAATTTTCATTCTGAGCAGAATGCCTACGAAGATGGCGCCAAACGTATTCCCTGAAGATGCTCGAGGACAGAGCGAAAGGTCGGAAAATTTTGGAAATATTATTTATAATTTACCAAAATTGAAAAATGTCATACAGAAAATTGAGAAAACTAATAAATTAATAAATAAAAACTACGGCCGATTGTTCAACCAAATCTATATATATATATATATATATATATATACCGTATATATATATATATATATATATATATATATACCGTATATATATATATATATATATATATATATATATATATATATATATATATATATATATATATATATATATATATACCGTATATATATATATATATATATATATATATATTATATATATATATATATATATTATATATATTATATATACCGTATATATATATATATATATATATATATATATATATATATATATATATATATATGAACAGAAGGATCAACACAACGGCAAACATTTTCATTTATTTGTACTTCAGACGTTTCGACAAATCTTTTGTCATCATCAGTGAATTAAGTCTTAAAACCTTAAAACAAAAGTAAAAAGTGAAAAGTGAAAATTACATCAATACAATATTAAAACCATTAAAATTAAAACCTTAAAGCAAAATGAAAATTGCATCAATACAAAATTAAAATCATTTAAATTTCATCACTATAAAAACTAAAATTAAATTAAATTACCTCAATAGGTAAATACACAATGTTTACATCCACCTCCATACTTGGCAAAGTCTAAGAGAACACTGGATGGTCAGAGGATTAGAAAGGGTATGTCTGTGAGAATCGGTTGGTTAGTTAAAAGAGTTGTAATTTGTAGGATGAGCTATTATTATTAAGGGAGGGTTTGTTTCTATAGATGTACAAAGATTCTAAAATTCGGAGTTCTGTAAGGTTATTGGATCTAGTTAAAATTTCAAACTGAGTTTTGTGAAGGGGATGGTCGTTTTCATTACTATGGTTTCTAATTGCGGATTGTGGAGGGCTA
Source organism: Bathynomus jamesi (assembly GCA_023014485.1). Taxonomy (NCBI): domain Eukaryota; kingdom Metazoa; phylum Arthropoda; class Malacostraca; order Isopoda; family Cirolanidae; genus Bathynomus; species Bathynomus jamesi. The sequence goes on along the minus strand of JAJOZX010003515.1, from coordinate 409,137 downwards.
CTGAGGGGACGGTTGGTACGGACTGACAAGCCCAAATGTTGAGAAAGGCGCACCTCCAGTTGGAGTTGAGTGCTGCCAATATACGCAGCCTTACAGCTGTCGCACGTGTATTTGTAAACAACATTGGGGCATACAGTTTTGGGGAATTCATCTTTGAACTTTAAAAAATTTGATAATTTAAGTGGGTTGACGAAGGCGAATCTAAAATTTATTTGGGGATAACTAGACTTGAGCAGTTTGGACAATTCACCTCGAATACGCAATGATAAATAACCATAAAAAGGTAATTTAATATATCTGGTTTCTTTTTGTACTGTAGTTATGGGGAGTTTAGTATCAAAAGTGTTATTTAAAAATTTCTTTAATTGGTTATCGAATAGATGAGAAGGGTAGTAATTGTTAATAAAGTACTGTACTTTACTTTACAGTACTTTATTAACAATTACTACCCTTCTCATCTATTCGATAACCAATTAAAGAAATTTTTAAATAACACTTTTGATACTAAACTCCCCATAACTACAGTACAAAAAGAAACCAGATATATTAAATTACCTTTTCATGGTTATTTATCATTGCGTATTCGAGGTGAATTGTCCAAACTGCTCAAGTCTAGTTATCCCCAAATAAATTTTAGATTCGCCTTCGTCAACCCACTTAAATTATCAAATTTTTTAAAGTTCAAAGATGAATTCCCCAAAACTGTATGCCCCAATGTTGTTTACAAATACACGTGCGACAGCTGTAAGGCTGCGTATATTGGCAGCACTCAACTCCAACTGGAGGTGCGCCTTTCTCAACATTTGGGCTTGTCAGTCCGTACCAACCGTCCCCTCAGTAGCCCTCCACAATCCGCAATTAGAAACCATAGTAATGAAAACGACCATCCCCTTCACAAACTCAGTTTGAAATTTTAACTAGATCCAATAACCTTACAGAACTCCGAATTTTAGAATCTTTGTACATCTATAGAAACAAACCCTCCCTTATAATAATAGCTCATCCTACAAATTACAACTCTTTTAACTAACCAACCGATTCTCACAGACATACCCTTTCTAATCCTCTGACCATCCAGTGTTCTCTTAGACTTTGCCAAGTATGGAGGTGGATGTAAACATTGTGTATTTACCTATTGAGGTAATTTAATTTAATTTTAGTTTTTATAGTGATGAAATTTAAATGATTTTAATTTTGTATTGATGCAATTTTCATTTTGCTTTAAGGTTTTAATTTTAATGGTTTTAATATTGTATTGATGTAATTTTCACTTTTCACTTTTTACTTTTGTTTTAAGGTTTTAAGACTTAATTCACTGATGATGACAAAAGATTTGTCGAAACGTCTGAAGGACAAATAAATGAAAATGTTTGCCGTTGTGTTGATCCTTCTGTTCATCTGTAAGTTCCGTTTCCCTAAGGAGAAGTCAATAGCTTTGATATATATATATATATATATATATATAAATTTTCCCAGTATATATATTGCAAGGCTGTTGAAAAACCATTACTCAAGCATTCTTAATAGTGTTAGAAGGGCTAATCTTAAGATAGGCTGCAGCGAAACACCTGTAAGAGGGACGAGGGAAAAATACTTTGATATCAGTTGCTGAAGTAAAGAGGTTAATTAACCCTCTCTCTCCCAAATTATTGTTTTGAGCTAAAAAAAAAAAAACTTTTAACACTTAAAAATGTTAAAAATAGGTATGGAAACAAACGAAACTTTGTTTAGAAATTTATTTAATTAATTACACTAGAAATTATATGATTCCATTGGCACTATTAAGTAATAAGAGAAACTAACATAACTTTGGTACTTTGAATGAAACAAATAAAAGCAATTTTTGACCTTTGCTAAACACAATGGTAGACCTAAATACAATGATACTTTGAATGGAATGCATTAAAACGGTTTTTGTCCTTTGTTAAACATAATGGTACATCACACTCTCGGCATTTTAGACGAGAGTAACCCTTCATACAGTTTCTGCATCTCTTTTTGGGTTCTAAATGCTCAGGCCAATCTCCAAAAAACTGCCAGATGTTGCTATACAGTTAATCGTTACATTCAAATGCCACAAGGCATCACTGAAGCTAATCTGAAGAAATTACGAGTACTTTTCGTTGATGCCATATGGAATCACTGGGACAGAAAGGGTTAAAGAGTTAAAGACTGGTTCTGCGTCAGGGGTAGATGACCTATCGAATGAGCACTTAAAATATGCCAATGACGTGGTGTATCTGCATATCTCATTGCTTTTATCAGCCATTATCAGCAGAGTTCATAAGGGTCTTTATCTTGCCCCTTGTCAAAACTAAGTATGGGGACATTCTATCCAGCAATAATTACAGGCCTATTGCTGTCGCCTCCTGCTTCTCGAAACTACTAGAGAAACTCTTGTACACCGCTTAAATGATTACTTATGGACCTAAACTAATCAGTTTGGTTCAAAAAGGTCCCAATCAACTGATCTGTGCATCTATGTATTGAAGGAAACTATATTTAAATACATTGACAGTAATTCAACTTATTTATAGCTGTTTTCTAGATATAAGTAAGGTATATGATGGAGAGAACCACAATATTTCATTTAAAAAACTAGTAGAAAGGAAAGTTCCCACTTACATATTAAATTTATTGAAATTTTGGTATTCCCACCAATCTTTTACTGTTAGGTGGGGCAATGTACTATCCGAATGTTTTGGTTCCTCTTGCGGGATGAGGCAAGGCTTCTTGCTCTCTCCTCTGCTGTTTAATGTGTATATTGATGAATTAACACAAGAATAAATAACTTAGTCTATGCCGATGATCTGGCGTTAATAAGTCCTTCTGTTAAAGGTCTGGATTGTCTCCGAAAAGTTTGCGAATTATATTCGCAGAAACACGATATTCTTTTTAATGTGACAAAAACTAAGGTTATTCAATTCCATCCTAAAAGCTGTAATCAGACAGCTGATGTTAGTTGCAAAATGAGAGGTGAAGCAATAGAGGAAGTGCAAGAATTTAAGTATTTGGGTCAAATTATCACCAGCTCCTTGAGTGATGACTCAGATATAAAATAATATCGAAGGCTCTGTGCTGAAGCGAATACGACTATAAGGAACTTCCGGTTCTATACAAGTGAAGCTAAAAACACTCTTTCGTACTTTCTGCAGTAATATATACAGACAGCAACTCTGGGTGAATTATATAAAAGGTTCTGGCAGAACCATAAATTTATTTTACAACAGATCTTTTAGTTCCTACATAAATTACCCCCGAGATGCTCAGCTTCGCAAATGTTTGCTGCCCACAATGTCCCAAGCTTTCCGGAGGTAACAAGACGTGCTCAATACAGTCTAATGCAAAGAATTAAAGAATCAACCAACTATATTATCCAAGCTATTCATCAGTCCTGCCATACGTCTTCTAAGCTATGGAATTCATGGTATGAAAACGTCTGTCTGTAGCTCCACTTAACTTCGACATTACTGTACTATTTCTCATCAATTATATTTCTACCTTTAGTATTTGAATTGTCATTGTATTCTATTGTCAGTGCGCAGACTTTTGTAAATTTAGAAATGAATTGTCACACGTCAATTGGGAAAACGGAATGGGGATCTCCAACGCAAAAATAACGTGGGATCGTTTGAAACGGTGCTTATGACTATAAATGAGGAATGTGTACCGTACAAGATTAAGCGTGCGAAAGTAAATAAGAAGCCCTTGTGGTTTACTCCTACAGTAGGGAATATTATAAAGAGTAGAGATAGGGCTTATAGGCTACATAAGTGCGACAAAGACGATTTGTGGTTACGAAACAACTACATATCTCTAAGGCGTGAAGCGAAAAGTGTAATAAAAAAGTCCAAGCGCGATTTGAAATTTCCATAGCTCGTGACGGCAAAGAAAACCCAAAGCGATTTTTTCAATACGTTACTATCAGGTCATCCCATAAGTAATGTCGTTTTTTACGATAGATTAAGTTTAAACTAGTCCTACTCGGTTTAAGCATAAATTTTCCGAAGGTTATATTTAAGAGGAGATCTATCGTGTTTCGCTACATACTTTACAGACCTTGACCAGTGAAGACGTGTATTTTGCTTTATGTGAACCCCTCATAAACATGGCGGTATCAGAAGAGCATATCAGGCATATAATGCTTTACGAGTTCAAAAAAGGGAATAGTGCTACTGAAGCAACGCGAAACATTCAGGACGTTTATGGCAACGATATTCTACATGTGAGGAAATGTCAAAGATGGTTTCAAAAGTTTAGGAATGGTGACTGCTGTTTGACAGATGCAGCACGCTCTGGACGCCCTGCTGAGTTTGATGATGACCTGCTGTTAGCCGCACTTGAAGAAGACTGTTCAACAACTGTCGAAGAATTGGCCCAGAAACTCAATTCATCCCCGTCCACCATCCATCGACATTTGCAACAACTCGGGAAAGTGCCTAAGTTAGGAAAATCGGTGCCACATGAATTGTCGGTCGACAATCTGAGGTTGCGGGTAAACATTAGCACAGCTCTTCATTCTCGTGAACTCCAAGATCCGTTTTTGCACCGTTTAGTGACGTGATGAAAAGTGGATACTGTACCAGAATGTTAAGCGCCGTCGACAGTGGGTTTGTGCCGGAGAACCAGCGACACCACAGCCAAAACCAAATCTTCACCCTCGGAAGGTGTTGCTTAGTGTTTGGTGGGATAAAGATGGTGTAATACACTTTGAAACCTTACCACACAACCAAACAATCACCGCTCAAGTCTACTGTCAACAACTGGATCGATTGAACACTGCACTAAAAGAAAAGAGACCTTCTTTGATTAATCGGAAAGGAATCGTGTTCCACCACGACAACGCACGTCCTCATACCGCTCGGATCACTTCTGCAAACATTGAGGAGCTTGGGTGGGAAAAACCTTCCACATCCTCCATATTCTCCAGACCTTGCGCCTTCAGATTATCATCTCTTCTTGACGAAAAACAGTATACTTCTTTAGATGACCTGCACACTAGTCTTTGTACGTTTTTTGCCTCGAAACCGCCTGAATTTTATAAACATGGCATTGAAAAGCTTGTAGGACGTTGGCAGAGTATCATTGATTCCGATGGAAAATATATACTAGATTAAAAAGTTTCAGTTGAGTTTTTTTTGTCCTTCAAATTCCGATCTAAAAAACGACATTACTTATGGGATGACCTGTAATCAGAACCCGGTAAAGAGCGTCTTAGGACCGTTGAGAAATTCTGACAGTGAGCTAGTTTCTGGAAACAAGCAAATGGCTACTCTGCTAAACGAATTTCTTACGTCAATTTTTTCAGTAGATGTAACGAATATCCCTACGGTCACAGACAATACCTTTTGATAATGGTAATACTTTAGATAATATTGTGGTGAGTGAAAGGAGGGGTACTGCACTATATTTGTAAAATGAAAATGCTTAAATCACGGGGGCCGGGTTCCATATATCCCATACAACTAAAAGAATTAAAAGAAACCATTATTGTGCCGCTAACAAAGTTTTTTAATGCGTCTATTTCTGAGGGGTGCGTACCAAATAATTTCGAGTTAGCAAATGTAACATCTATTTTTAAGAAAAGCGATAAAGGTGTGCGGCAAATTATATTATAGTTTAACATTTGTTGTAGGTAAGCTACTGGAATCAATAATTAGGAATCAAACAGTCGAACACATATAATTGCACAACTTGATTAGAGATACGCAGCACAGTTTTAGGCGAAATAAATCTTGCTTAATTAATCTTTTAGAATTTTTCCAAAGCGTGATTGAAGTTTACGATAGTCATCGGGCGGTAGATGTGGTGTATTTAGATTTTCAAAAAGCATTTGACACCGTACCGCACAAAAGACTCGTTGAAAAAACTAAGGCTCATGGAATCAGGGGTGTAGTAATAAATTGGCTAGAGAGTGGTAGTTGACGGAGCGGAGTCTTCTTGGGCGAACGTAGCGAGCGGCGTTCCTTAGGGTTCTGTATTGGGCCCCTTGCTTTTTCTTATATATACAGTATATTAACGATCTAGATGTCGGCGTAGTCAGTAGTTTCAAAGTTTGCGGATGACACGAAGTTGGGTGGTAGGGCGATAAATAACGAAGATAGAGGTAAATTCCAGGAAGATCTGAATAAAATCGTAGATTGGTCGGTCACATGGCAAATGAGATTTAACGTCGATAAGTGCAAAATTTTACATATATACGAGTAGGTTCGCGTAACGGTAATTTTGTGTATAGTATGTCAGGGAAGGAACTGGCAAGCGTAGATCAGGAAAAAGATTTAGGAGTTATAGTCACTGGTGATTTAAAAGTAGCGAAACAAAGTACAGCAGCGGTCAATAAGGCGAACAAAGTGCTAGGTTTTATGGTTCGGAATTTTGAGTACAAATCGCGCGATATTATTGTTCCTCTTTATAAATCATTAGTTAGACCTCATTTGGAGTACGCGATTCAATTTTGGAACTCGCATATGCGTAAGGATATAGACAAAATTGAAAAAGTTCAAAGACGAGCAACTAAGATGATTCCGTCGCTTAGGTCAAAGTCGTACGAGGATAGGCTTAAGGAGTTAAAATTGATTACACCCGAGACTAGGAGGATAAAAGGTGATCTAATCCCAAGTTTTTAAAATTATGAATGGGTTCGATAAGGTAAATAGAGATAGCTTTTTCGAAATAGCACAGTATAGTAGAACTAGAAATAACGGGTGTAAGCTGACAAGTAGAAGGTTCGAGACAGCAGTCGCCAAAAACTATTTTACGCATCGAATAGTAAATACCTGGAATAGTTTGCTGTTAGAAGTAATTAGTAGCAAGTCCATAAACATGTTTAAAAATCGATTAGATGCATATGTTGATAGATTAGGTATAGTTTAAGGTAGAAAAATTGAGGTTTTTGTTGTTCAGAACCCACGTAAAATTGTAGGTCCCCTCCGCCACCAGGGAGGACATGCACAGTACACAATTACAAACACGGTTACCTAGACTAGCCATGAGTGGATCCTAGGGCCTTTGCTGGTCTGAAACATTATAACATTATTAATATTTGTCATATGGACCATGGTCTGCCAATAAACTTTTTCATTTTCATATACATACGTACTGTATATGTATACACGTGATGGTATAAATAAACTCTTAATCTTGCCCAGAATGGAAAAATAAATTGTTAATTTAACAGAAAATTTGAATCGCTAAATAAAGTGCGATAAAACGTATATAAATTGATTTATAGCACGAGTAAAAGGTTAATTCGCAATTACTTCCGCGGTATTTTGACCAACGGCACCCAATTTATTTAATTCTACATTTAATCTGGTCTGAGTGTAATTTTATAAACTTTTTTTTATTGATTTCCCGTTCATGTGTCACAAATACTGATAAAAAGTAATTTGTGAATTACCAAATCAAAAATAACTCGGATACTAAAAAAAAATTAATAATTTAATAGTAATAAAACACGCATGTTACGAGCTTAACTTCAACATATACAGTTAAATAATTGCTTAAATATAGATTATGAATAAACGGTGTGGATCTGCATTCCGCGTTGCAGGTATAAACTCTAATCCTTTAATCATGAATGAATTCTAATGAACTGTATTTCAGTCATAAAGGAAATAATTACGAGGTGACAAACATTTTTTTATCTCAACAAACGGAAAGCGCCCACTGAACTCGCCAAAAAATGCTTCCATTAAATTAGCTTCATCCTCTTTCCTGGAGGTGAATTAGACGAGTTGGTTCTAAGCACAGAGGAAATTAGGCGATAACAGATTCTAATGAAGCTTTAGAAAGATCTGCTTGTCTATCAAATTTAAACTTTTGGTTGGAAACCTCCGTCATTGCGCTTCTCATATTCTGAATTTGAGCCTCAATGGTCTGCAGCTTTTGTTCTGGCGTAATAGTAGGACGAAATTATCGGAATTGCTACTCCTGGATCAACCTTTATTACTATTGAGTTGTTTGAATTTCGTCCATTTGTATGACAAACTCGCTTTAGGTTTGTCGTCCTAAATTGGAGACCAAAAGTTGCTCCATCTCTTCAAATTACTGTTCTCGCATAGCAAATAGTTTTGTACAAATGAAAGGTATGAATGAATTCTTCAAGTAAAAAATTATTAGAACAAATATCGAAATTTTTATCGCTTACATAACCTTTTAACTGTAAAGGTTTGTAAACTCTACCAAAATTACTCGGGGAAGAGTAGAATCATCTCCGACAAATGGTGTTAATATGAAAGAAAATATGGATTTTGAATCATATGATATTTTACCCGAAACAGGAAGAAAATTCCACTTCTAACCAAAAACTTCACTCTGCCCCACAGGACCAAAATCGCTTAAACTTTACTCTTTCTATTGTTCCCGGGGTCCGAGAGATCCCTCTTTGTCGTAATCTTCTTCCTCGAAATCAAAGTGGCGAAGAAATCCTTCAGGATAACGCCTTTGGTAGAGAGGATGATCCGGGATATTCCTCAGTTTGTCGATTATTTTCCTCCCTTCTCGTTCGTCTCTGCCGTAGTTTTCGTTATTGAGGTGGTATGAAAGATCATCGTAATCTTCGAATCTATAGTCATGATTCTTTGGATGAAACTCATCATCAAAACTCGATTCCTCCTCCTCCTCCTCACTTCTGAAAGGAAACAAGGAATCACGGCTTTCCCGAAATCCAATGCTAATGCCGTGAGATTTTTCCCACGATAGAACATGGTGACTCTTTTCATGCCTTTGTTCGCTCTCAACAGAAGAGAATAAAGTAAGAACGGAAAAAACAATTTTTCCACCAATTTCCGCGGGAAAAACAGAAGTAAGACGTAGCTTCATTCCACAAAAATTTTCCAACGACTAATTTTAAAGGAAAGACAGTTCTTAAACGCGTTTCTACAATACCAAATAATAGCAATGAACCAAAATAAGAATTAAAAAAAAACAGTGGAGTAACAAAGGAAACAGGAAATACGAATACAGTTGTAAAATCATCCTTGCTAGACTATTCACATAGAGAAATCTAATAAGACGAGGAATTTAATTAAGCGGACTTTTGCCACAGAACTAATATATATATATATATATATACTCTAAACGGAATGAAGTAAACTAAGCGTTCTGCCGTTGAAGAAAACTCCTACAAAAATTAAATTGTTTAAATTTAATTTATTTATTTTCTTCAGACACGTTTCGCTTATTTCACTTTTAGAAATTTTTTTACTTTAAATATATTTAATCATAAACTTATTTAAAATTTCACAATTAACTAACGATGTAAGGTACCGATTTGGCTAAGCGGCTCCCTTTGCAACCTACGTAAACAATATTATTATTATTATTATAATAATATCCGCACCCCACTCGAGTCATTTAGAGTTAGGCCCAGGCCTAACATAATGCTATATTATCACGAACAATTATCAAATGTATAGGACAAATAATCGGGTACAAACTTCAAGAAGTGGAAAGTTTCCAACGTAATGATTTGGAAAGAGAAAAGGCAGTTAAGTGCGATTATTGCGCTTAAGACGTACTCGCAGGATTGTTTATTTGTCTACGTCTAACTACACTTTTTAGTCTCAGTTTCAGCGCGTACATTTTAGCAAAAATATTCACCCTGATCTACGGCGTGTCTCATAAGTCCCTTTGCCCCTGAACTTTATTATGCAGCATATATGAGGTGTCGCGAGTAGGAGGGGCGAAGTCGCCAAACCAGTTTTGAGATAGACGCGTTTAAACTTTGCGACTATCGTGTACGAAGGGGAGACAGCGCAAATACACGATTTGTAAAATAACTACATTCTGAGCGTACGAGGGGGGTATATGGCCATACCAATTGTCTATGGATGGGGGCAGGGTTGAACTATTCATTCGTGGAACAATCGCAAAATCGCCAATGTGGCGAGTTCGTCCCTCGTACTCTCGCGACGCCTCAATCTCTACTATAATATAAAAAGAGAGCTGTCCGTCCGTCACACTTTCAGAAATTACACTATAAACTACGCGCGTGTGTGTGTGTGTGTGTGTCTGTTCCAGCCATAGCTCCAAAATGAAAGTTACAAACATAAAACTTCACACACATATTGATTAGGTTCCGAGGTTGTGCACCTGGGTGTTGAATGCCCGGTTAGGTCAACTGTACACCCTTGACGATTGGTTAGGTTGTTAGGTTAGGTTAAGCTTTAACGAAAATATCACGACTCAACCAACCAACCAACCAACCAACCAACCAACCAACCCAACCAAACCAACCCAAACCAACCTAACCTAACCTAACCTAACCTAACCAAACCATACCATACCATACCATACCATACCATTCAATTAACCTAGCTAATAACAGCTAATAGCCTTCGAACTACAGAAAATATTCCGCCCCTCCACTTGGATATTTTTACTACCCGCACGAAGGGCGGGTCCTCGTCTAGTATATACATATATATAATCAGACATTGGGTTCAAACCGGCTTCGGCTTTGGCTTCGAGACTTGGTTATTTGTATAGTTTGATAGGTTTTATTTAACAATTTTAATATTTTTTATAATTATTAATAATCTATAGTTGTTGTTGTTGTTGTTGTTGTTTAGCCGATCAGCCCACCCTGATCGAGCAAGCCGGCGGCACGCAGGTAACCGATCGCCCTCTCCGGAGTGTACCAGAGGTTCAGCGCACTCGTGATGTTGTGTTGTGTTCGTTGTTGTGCTAGAGCGGTACAGTCCGTCATAATGTGTTCAATTGTTTGTGGTGTGTCTTGGCACAGGTGGCAGGTGTCGTCTATGGAGTTGTCTAGTCTGTGTTTATATGTCCATAAGTTGGGGTGATGTCCACATCGGAATCGTGCTAAGTTAACTCGATCCGATCTGCTCAGGCTGATCTCTGACCTGTTAATGGGCGGCGGCTTCGCACCTAGGACCGCATTCGGACCGAGTCGTGTCAGTGCTTTGTGGGTTAGGTGTGTGTGTATGTGTTTTCTGTACTGTGTGATGTCTGTGGGGCGTGGTATGGAATGGAGTATTTGGTTATAATGTCTCTCTGGTGTTACCTTAATGGTGCGAGGTGTTGGTGCATGATTGTACATGTAGTGGCAAGGGTGTTGTGGGTTAGTTGTCGCTGCTGCCATGAATTGTGTTCCCCTCATGTCTAAATGTTCCCTAACTTTTAGTATTTTTGTTTCTGTGTGCAGGTGTTCTATTGGTGTTGTTTGAGTGCATCCTGTAATGATACGAAGTGCGTTGTTTTGTATTGTTTGTAAGGTGTTTATGTGTGTGTTTGAGATAATGGGTGCCCAGCATGGGCTAGCATAGTCCATAACTGAGCGAATATATTGTTTGTAGATGAGTGATGTTGTTTCCTGCTGGTGTCCAAAGTTTGTGCCTGTTAGTACCCTAAGCGTGTTAAGTCTTGACGTACATTTGTTTTTAATGTCCTGAATGTGGTTTGCAAAAGATAATGATGTGTTGTATGTGACACCTAGTATTTTGGTTCTGTGAGTGTGTGGAATGTTGATGTTGTTTAGTGTAAGTTGTGGAATTACCTGGTGTTCTTTTGTGTTGCTTGTAAGCAAGGTGATGGTTGATTTTGTGGGCGCTACTTTGAGTCTATTGTGTGTGAGCCAGTCTTGTATACTGTTTATGTATGTTTGTAGGTTATTTGTAGCGGTGTCGATGTTGTTGTGGGTGGATGTTAGAGTGATATCATCTGCATATGATGATAAGGTAAGCTTGTTATCTATGGGTGTTGGAATGTCATGCATGTATAAGTTGAAGAGTGTTGGTGAGAGAACAGAGCCTTGAGGGACCCCGTTCGGAAAAAGCTTGTTTTTGGATGACTTGCCATTAAATGTGACATGTGAGTATCTTCCTGAGAGATAGTTGCTCAGCCACCTTTTGGTGTTATTGTGCATGTTTGTGTTGAGTATTTTGTTTATGAGAGGGAAGCGTGGGATAGCATCAAATGCTTTACTAATGTCTATTGTTGCTAATAGTGTACGTTGAGCTGGTCTTCTAGAGTTGATGCCATCCATGATGTGCTGCGTGAGGTTAGTGAGTAATGTCGTGGTTGAGTGGTGAGGTCTGAATCCATGTTGAGTAGGTATGTGTGGGGGTGGTGTTGGTGATTTGTAAGATTAGTCTTTCTGTTACTTTGGAAGGTGTGCATAGTAAAGTAATGGGTCTATAGGAAGCTGGTTCTGTTGGATTTTTGTTTGGTTTGAGTAGTGTAATAATTTTACCTTGTTTCCATATGTCAGGAATAATACAGTGTTGGTATGAATATGTGCTGATATTTGTGAGAGCTAGTATTCCTTGTGGGCCCAAGTGTTTAAGGTGTATGTTAGATATGTTGTCTGGTCCAGTAGCCTTCGAATTTTTAATGTTTTTGATGATCTTGGTGGTCTGGTCTGTATTGAAGGGTGTAATGGTCGTGTCGAGTCTGTAGGTTTTCTTGTGTCTGGCTGTTTGTTTGTCTGCGTGTTTCTGGTTGTTGTCTCTGTTTAAGTGACTTATCTTTGCGTAGTGATTAACTAGAATGTTAGCTTGTTGTGTGTATGTTGGGATATTATTTTGGCTGCGACAGATAGCCGCGTGTGAGGTGTGAATGCCGCTGTTAGAGTGGGTAATGCTGTTTATAGTCTTGAATAGCCTGTATGTATCTGTGGAGTGGTTTAGTGTTGTTATGAATTCCCTGAATGTTTCTGTTTGTTTTTCTTTGAGTTTGTTGTTTATTTCTGTGTTGAGCTGTTGTATCTGCTGCTTTATGGCTTCTGTGTGTGGTGTTTGTGTGTTATGTTTGAGGTTGTTACGTTGCCTTATGAGGTGGGCTATTTCTCTAGTGTAATTTGGGTTGTATTTCCTAATGTTGCCCTTGGGTATGTATTTGTTTGCATTATTGATAATCTGATTAAATGTCTTGAGTGTTGTATCGATGTTTATGATGGGTGTGCTGTTTAATGTGGTGAATTGTTCCTCAGTCTGTATTTTGAACTGTTCCCAATCAGCTTTCTTGTAATTTCTGTAAGTGTGCCTAAGGCTGTTGGGGCAGAGTGTAGAATGTGTTGTAATGATGATGGGCAGGTGGTCTGATGACAGTTGTTTTTCTGTTCTCCATTGTGTATGTGTTGCTAGTGAGGGGGAACAGAACGTTATGTCTGGGGAGGAGTTTGAGTATCCTGCTTGATGTGGTATGTGTGTATGTTCTTCTGTATTGTTAAGAATGAAGAGGCTGTTTAGTTGTGTGGCTATGTTGGCGCCTCTGGTGTTGTTTTGGTTGTGCAGGTACCAACTAGTGTCTTTGGCGTTGAAGTCTCCTCCTAAGATGACATTAGTGAGAGAGGCAAGATTGTGTAACTGTGGATTGTAATTGGCTGGCACCTGAGGTGAACTATCTGGTGGGATGTAAATGTTGATTAGTGTGGTGTTGTGTTTTGCGCGTGTTTTAATGTTAACTGCCTGTATTTCTATCGTGTTATCTGCTTGGATTGTGTTTGTAATGTTTTGGGTAGCATCAGTGTAGCTAATGCTTTTACGTATGTAAGTGATGAGTCCACCCCCGTTACTTCCAGTACGATCTTGACGGATCGCCGTGAAGTCAGGGATGGTGGGTGTTTTGTGTGTGCGTTTTAGTTTTGTTTCTTGTATAAGTGCTATGTGAATGTTTTGTTTGTGTACGAATTCCCTAAGCTGCATGATTTTGTTTGTGAGGCCATCTACGTTGTACTGTAATATGTTAATATTATACTTCTGTATGTGTCTCATGGTGCTATTGTGTCTATGTCTTTGTGTATGGTGACATGTGTAAGTTGTAGTGGGGCCTGGATTAGTCTTAATGTCGCCAGAGAGTAAGAGTAGTTCGGGGAGCACGCAATTGTTCCCTGTAATTGAAAAAATAGCACGCTGAGAATAGGTCCGGCCCCGGGAGCCGATCGGCACTCTGACCGTGCCACGCAACAGGCCGTCGACTGCCAGTCTGGCCAACCGTAGACAGCCCGCTGCACGGAGATTTGAGGAAGTTTGGCCACCAGCGCGTTGATGTTTTGGTTTGACGTCGCCTCTTCGCGTTGACGTGTCCTGCGCTGGAGGATGCAGCCACTGTTTAGAAGCTTCCTCGTCAGCTGCTAACACTTTTTTCACGTTGTTCTCGCTACCTGTTCAGACGTTTTTTATAAACAAATCTCAGTTTTCTGCTCAACACGGCTCTTTCTAATTTTAAAATTGATTAGTCAAGGAAGGAAGATGTTGACTTCTATTTTGCAGCAACAGTTGATGATATTTATGTTACTTTACTGATTAATGAAAATGATTAGGCTCTTCAAGTTATAAAAGAATTCTTTCGTAATAATTGATAAATACGAAACACAAAACGTATATGCAAACAGGATGATGATGCTTAGACTACTCAAGTTGATGAAGTTTTCTCTTTCTCATATATTGTATCGACGTAATACTGTAAATATATTTAAAGTTTCTGCATAAATAACTTGTGTTTCACAGTAAACAAAGATTTCCCTCAATCTTCTATCACATCCAAACAGTATCAACCTTTTGTATCAACAGTTTGTGTTGTTTTCATAATCTATAGTATAATAAGAAAGCTGTCCGTCTGTCTGTCTGTCTGTCTGTCTGTCTGTCCGTCCGTCACACTTTCAGAAATTGTGAGAAAAAATTGTGAGAAAAAAATTCAGAAATTGTAAAAAAAATTCAGAAATTGTATTACGGGCGGCATGTGAAGCTCAAGATTTTCATGACTGTGTTCTTTTCTGTAGTTTAGCAATGGGGGAAGGGTGGGAGTGGGGGGAAGGGTGGGAGTGGGCGGAAGGGTTGGGGTGGGCGGAAGGGTTGGGGTGGGGTGGGGTAATGGGGGATGGGTGTGGTAATGGGGAGGGGTGGGGGTAATGGGGGAGGGGGTTATCCCCCAAGTTGTATGAATGGGGGTGAGGAGGTTTTGGGAGATACCAGATTCAGAAATGTTGACACAATGTGAAGCTCAAAATTTTCACGGCTGGGTTCTTTTTTTGTAGTTTAGCCTGTCTAACCGTCAGCGAAGTGACGGGAACTGTACTAGTACTAATAACCAAAAATGTTATACTAATTTAGAATAGGTTAACTATAGGACTCGTCTTCCAGTCTCGGTTCTATAAGATTCGGTTTCGGTTTCCTGACTTTCTAAATGGCCGGCTTCGATTTCGGCTTCGAAGCCGAAGGCCCGACTTCAGCCCCATATCTGAATTATTATATATATAAACATGGGATAAAGGAACTTACGGGACACCCTGTAAATACTCTGGTAAAAGAATGTGAAGGGTTTTGACTAGTGATGTAGCGGATGTCATTTTTTTCACATCCGCGGATGCGGATGCGGATGAGGATGTTTGATTTCAACATCCGCGGATGCGGATGTCTACACTTTCGTTATTTTTTAGGATATATTCGAGATTTGTTGTGTTTAACGTATATAATAAGTTATTATATAGAGAGAGCTGTAGCTATAATGTAGTATAATTGATTAATTGTACAATAATTGCTGTACTTTTCTCTGAACATATAAAATAATATCAAGTATCTAACTAATATAGAAATCAATTAGTGAATTCGTCTGCAAATAAATTCGTTATATTTTGATGAGTTTCAGCCACAATTAGAAACCATAATTGTGTTACCAGGATGCGGGACGTGAACCCAACTCAAATGCACCCCCACCGACCTCTTTCCCCAACCTCCACCCTTATAGAAAGAGATCTTTAATTAGCTTGATAACTATTTATATTAAATTTAAAGTTTTATTAGGCATATTTATAAATGAGTAATTAAAATAAAGTAAACTAAGATGTTCATCGTTTAACGTTCAAACTTAATTATAGGAAGGTTATGCTTAAGGAACATTAATTTTTCTGCCTTTTCTAAAAGCTGCCAGTCTGTTCCTCTTTTCATCATATATTAATCCAGCACTGCTAAATAATCTCTCGCTTGGTACGTTTGTTGGAGGACAGGCTAAATGTTTCCTTGCAAGTTTACTCAAGTATGGATAGATATTCTGCGTATTTTTCCACCAACTAATAGGATTGTCACATGCAGCCAGGCGTTTTTCTTGGTGATAGCTCTCGATCATTTTTACTACATCTTTTGACATCGCGTAGGTCTCGTCATTGCTGCTTGACTCAAGAAACTGAGAGACAGATTCTGTGATAGATTTGCTTGTTGAAGGTGTTGGTTCTGTCACTGAAACTTTTATTCTTTTGGTGGGTGGCGAAGCGACAGATTCAAGAGATTGAAGCTCTTCAACTGCTTTGCCAAGTGATGATTTAACTCGTTCTAATGAACTAGGTGAAAATAACTTAGCTTTGTAACGTGGATCTAAGTAGGTTGCAAGAGAGTAACTTCATACAAGAACAGCCTCTCGTCTTGTCACTTGCATCACTTTTGCGCACAATGAACTAGTTCTATTAATATAGTAGAATTTGATAATTTCCGCTTATTAATGACATTTTATCTCAACGGTCCACATCCGCACGACATCCGCAGTCCAAAGTGCGGATGCGGGTGCGGATGCGAGAAAATGTGCGGATGTGACCTACATCACTAGTTTTGAAGATTTTTGTTTAATCGTACGCATGGCCAATTTTTAAAAAATAAATGTACAATTCCAAAAAAAAAAAGCCAAACAAACACAAAATTTGTGGGTTTTTTATACTTTTTAATATTTTTTGTTCGTTTTTATCGAATTCTTTTTTTCCAAAATTATACGTGAAAGTTGTATAAAAGCAGATCTGTGTATCTGTACAGTGTACACACACACAGAATCGTAAGAAATTACTTTAAAATATCTTTAATGTGTCGTGTTTTGTTTTGTTTAAGTAGAAAATTCGTCACTTCCTAAATTTCATCATCAGTTACTTCACTCCTTCGCATGATAAAAGTATTATTAAATTATTTCAACGAATTCAAATAACTGTATATAATAATAATAATGACCCTACGTATATAAATTATGCATAATATAAGTAACTAACTGTTGCCACGAAAGAAAACTCATTGCTTCATATTTGCCAGCTCTCGAGATGCACTATTTAAAATTCTGTGTTCTCTATACCAAAAAAAAAAAAAAAATTGTACTTATATTTTCTCTCTACTGACTCTTGAAAAATAAATATGAACTTGAACTCAAAACGACAAACAGCCACCACAGCAGCAGCAGCTCCAATATTAACCAGTCTAAGTTTCGCCCAACACGATTTGCGCAGAAATTATTTACGTTTTGGTGTTCATTTCTAGAAATTATACAGAAAGAAATCGGAAGATACAAACTTTCGCCCACAAAACTCTCAAACAACTGGACAGTTTGAAAGCTATCTTGCGCGCGCGCGCACACACACACACACACACACACATGGGCAGCGGCAATAAAATCAAGAGGTACACCACCAACGCTGTCATGAAAAAGACAACAGTAAATCACCGAGATTGGGCTGGTACCACCGTTTACCAAAATAGTGATACACACCTACAATACATCCTTTGGTAACTGACAGTAACCTTGGTACCTTATTCTTTGTGGTATCCTATGTATCCTTCCGTGTATAAGGATGATTCGAGCGTCTTCGGTGCGAGTTCAAGTGTCGTACCCACACAATAGAGAATGTGGAAATGACTCCTTGGATGAAGTAGGTATTCATGTAGTAGTGAAGCCTACTTGATGCCTACTCACGCACAACTCGATGGTAAAAGGTTTAAAGTGTTATAAAGAATTTTAAATATCGAGATTTCATTTTCTTCATCCTTTTTTATTTTTTTTATTTATTTTTTTTTTTTTACTTTCTGACATTTTGTTCCTATACTATGACCATCTTCAAAGCTTCATTGTTAGTAATTCGCCCTCGAGCTACCCTACAAAACCGCGACATTTTCACACAATCAATTTTGCCTATATATGGTGCTAAATTTCGGAGAGGGTCAAATATAAAACGTGGTGCAACTGCGTAGAGAAAAGATTGTGGGTACTTAAGACAGGTAGAGTTGCACCGATGTATCGGTATCGGCCGATACTGTTCTGAAAACCGATACCGATACTTTGAATTACTGTTTTTTGAAGAAATTATCTTATTTTATATAAAATTAATTTTTTTTATTATTATACAGTAATATCTTATTTAGTTGTTTAATATATATTTTATCAAAATTAGCAATGTTTACATTTACTAACAAAACAAAAAATCATAAAATGTAACTATAGGCCCCTATACAAGATTACAAATATTCAATACAGTAATACAGTATCATATAAATATACAATTTCAAATTACAGTAATAGTTTTCAGTAAAAATGAAAGTTTTGTAAAGTTGTTCATAGATGGCACCACGCGGCATGCATAATCATAATAAACCATTCAGTTGCTTGAATGCTTGAATCTCGAGTGTAAAGTTATTGATAATACACTACCATTATATGCATTCATTGGTTTAGAACTTTATATAATAAGATATATATATATATTTTCTTTTTCTTAATTTAATTTCAAATATATGATATATATTGATAAATAAAAAATATTTCTGGTAAATAAATTTACAATTCTTATGTATTAATAATGGCTATAGGGCCCAAGTAAGCTAGACCAGCCTACAGTGATAGCAGTACTTTTACTGTATATACACCCCAATATATACCAGTGTATGATAATATAGTTTACAGTAATAAGTTATAAAATTATCATCTTTGTATTAATTTAATTTAAAATATTTTTATACAACATTAAATTTACATCTCCTGTATATTAAAAATTTATACATTTTATTGTAGACATAATTTTATAAGTTGTTTGTTTGCAATGTTTTTTACTTTTTTAATACATTCAATTTTAAACATAATTAAATTACAGGCTCTAGCTATATATTAATAATATATTATATTATTATGAAATTAAATGGAACTAAAGTTGGGATTGGGAAAGGCATTTTAAGTTAATTGAGATATTATATCATTTACTTGAACTTTTATTAATAATCAATTTTAAAACTATTAATTAATTAAAAAGTATCGGTATCGGCACTTTTTTGTAGTATCGGTATCGGTATCGGCAAAAATATTGGTATCGGTGCAACTCTACTTAAGAGAAGCCTTTAGCGCACGAGTGACGTCTCGCTCCATGGCGAATTACTAACAAAACAGCCTTCGGGCTAACCTTAGAGTGGATCTTAGGGTCTTTGTTAGCCTTAGCTTCTGTAGATCTGTAGATAGTCAGGAAGTCGATAAAAATGAAAACAAAAAGGGGACAGAACGATGAAGAAATCTCAATATTTTTAACTAAAGAACTTGGCCATTTCACCTATTTATAAAGGTTATTTTGAGTCAACGAAATCTTTATCTTTATGGTAAATGGTAAATAAATAAATTTAAAAAAATTAATGAATACAAGCAGAGCCTTCGGCTCCCTACCCTACGGGCGGGGCTTGTGCTTCGCAAACTCGCCTCCGGCGAGGGCACGTTAGGGTTACCCTTTGGGGGAAGGTCATTCTCCCTCTCCCCCCAAAAACCTCTCACCCCCTTTATGCACCTTGGGAGGCTAACCCCTCCCCCCCCCCCCCCGAAACGGACAACAGTGGCTCTTCTCGTTGATTCAATAAAACTATAGAAAAGAAGGCAGCCATGAAAATCTTAAGCTTCACAAATCTTGACATAATGTGAAGCTCAAGATTTTTATGGCTGCATTCTTTTCTATAGTTTTATTGCGGTGCTGGGGCCTACGGGCCCAGTAATTACAACGCTATAACCCCTCTCCCCCCTTCATGGGGGGGGAGGCTGGCACCTTACAACAATTGATCAACATTGCAATTGCATATGCACTCGAACATTTTGCGGTTATACAATCTTGGAAGATTGTGTAATACTGTTTTCAATTTTGAAAGGACTTTGAAAGAAATCTTTTCATATTTTGAAAGGAAATGGAAGAAAATGAAGGTGTTTTTTTTAATAGTTATGGATTACTGCCATTTAAGTTAGGTTAAATTAGTTTAGTTTAAGTTATGAGTGTCAACAGAACTTCCTGTACACGAAATGTCTATCGATCCTTTCAACACACACACACGTTTGGCTACCCTGCAAAACCACAACATTTTCGCATTCACCTTTGTATGGCGACATTTACCCAATCTAAAAACTTATTTAACCAAACCTTACCTAACCTAGCTTTAATTATAGCCTCTTTTATCATGATAAAAGATAGCATTTATAAAGTTAAACCACCGCGACACTGCTAATGTCGTGATACGCACGTTCGTCTCGCGATGGCCTGTATCCTAAAGATTGTCGCAATTCTGTAGGGCACACACACACACACACACACACACACACACACAGGCCCAATAAAATTATTTTAGAATTGCTGGTACTATTTTATATATACAAGCAGAGAACCCGCCCTTCGTTCGGGTAGAAAAAAAATATTTACTGTCAAAACTAATGAAAATATCACGACTTGACTTAACCTAACCAATCGTCAAGGACGTAGAGTTGACCTAACCGGGCATTTAATAATTTTCCCGGTTTTAATTAATTTTTAGGAACTTTTACCTAATAACTTCTCTCGAGAAGCCGTTTCCGTGTTTTAGGATGGACGGACGGACGGACTTAAACAGTGAGGCGAGCTGCATTCTCCGTCCACAATTCGTGACGCTACTCACATATTAATTACCCTCCGCCCATTTTATGACGTGTCTATAATGTCACTATCTCTCAACCAATCCGGAATATATGGTGTCTGCAGACGGACGGACAAGACTGCCTTTTTATAGTAAGTATACGGTATAGTGTGTGTGTGTGTGTGTGTGTGTGTGTGTGTGTGTGTATATATATATATATCGGGTGGTCCGAAAAAAATGACGCATTTTTTAAAAATTAATATCTCAGTAACCCCCTTCCTTATCATGACAATTTTTATATGCAAGATACTTTCAAACTTCTTTTTTTGAATGCAAGAAACGGAATTCTGATATCTTTTATAGTTTTCTCGCAATTAACAAAAGTAACAACATGGGTCAAAAAAACAAAAATCGCAATATAATATCCGTTTTTTATACGATATCATTTTTATACGATATCATGCGATATTTTTGCAAGTTATTACAAAACTCTACAGGAATGAACAAGTCAAATTGTGGATATTTTTATTTTTTAACAATTCGTCAGTACCCTTAATGATGTTGTCAGAGGAAGATCGTATTCTCATTAAAAATTGTTACTGTGAAAAAGGATGGAAGACTGGAAGGTTATTGCAAGAGTTTCCCGGCAAAAAGTGGAAAAGGCGTGCAGTGGAAAGACTCTTAAAGAAGATTCGCGAATCGGGAAGTACTGCCAGAAAACCAGGAAGCGGTAGACCTAAAACAGCTTCGGTTCCAGAAAATGTGGATTACATCAACGATAAAATCTGCTCTCAAGAAGATAAACCAGGAAGTCATTTGTCACAAAGAACAATTGCTAAACATTTGAATATTGGAAAGACTTCTGTACACCGAATAATTAAAGCACAAAAACTAAAAGCCTTCAAAAGAATAGTATCTTCTAGAAAAAGTGATACTGTTAAGGATAAAAGAAAAACAAGGTGCAGAAAGTTACTTGATAATTTCTCTGTCGTTGATATTAAAAAGATAGTCTTCACGGATGAAAAAGATTTCACTCTAGAAATTCCGCGAAACCGTCAAATTGATGTTGTCTACGGGCGTGGTAAAAAGTGTGACATTTCAATAAACAGATTGTATCATGAAACGTCAAGATTCTCCAAAAAGGTTATGATATCTGCAGGGGTCTCTTGGAATGGCAAGACAGATGTTCATTTTATTGAAACTGAAAAGACAAAGGTGAATTCTGCAAATTACATTGAACTTTTAAGAACAAAATTGTTGCCGGATTGTCGTCGCCTGTATCAAGAAAATGATTTCATATTTCAACAAGATGGAGCACCGTCGCATACAAGCTACGCCACACAGTCGTTTCTGATTAGCAATACACCAAAATTAATAACGAAAAATGAGTGGCCACCACAAAGCCCAGATTGTAATCCTATGGACTACTCAATTTGGGAGTTACTAAAAGAGAAGGTTTACCGAGGTCGACGAGAAAAATTCACCGAATCAGAATTAAAAAGTAAAATACTTGAATCTTGGCAAGAAATTGGCATTAATGAAGTAAGAAGTATTATTTTTGTGTGGAAGAAAAGACTTAGATTAGTGTGTCAACAGAGTGGTGGTCCAATCGATCATTTACTGTAAATTAATTAGTTAAATTTCTGATTAAATTTTTCCTTTCTCATGATATTCGTTTTTTGACCCATGTTGTTACTTTTGTTAATTGCGAGAAAACTATAAAAGATATCAGAATTCCGTTTCTTGCATTCAAAAAAAAGAAGTTTGAAAGTATCTTGCATATAAAAATTGTCATGATAAGGAAGGGGGTTACTGAGATATTAATTTTTAAAAAATGCGTCATTTTTTTCGGACCACCCGATATATATGCAAAAAAATCACAAACGAACACGACCTTTTAAACAAGCAAAACCACAGAAAAAAAGGAAACACGAAGTCCGAGCGCTTTCGTGATATTTACATCTTCAGGGACAAGATGATGTGAATTATCACGAAAGCGCTAGGACTTCGTGTTTCCTCTTCCTTTTCCCTGTGGTTCTTTGTGTATATATATATATATATAAGCAAACAACCAAAGGAAAAAGAAACACGAAATTCGAGCGCTTTCATGATATATTCACATCTTCAGGGACAAGAAAGAAAGAGAGATAATTTACCAAATAAATGAGTTAAATACACAAGCGAAAAATTCCCAATCGGCAACTCAATTTAAAAACATAAAACTTTCTAAAGATTTTTTCAATAGGTAAACTTAATCTAAACTCTAAAGGCTACTAAATCATTGAATACATAAGAACTATATAAATGAAATTAGACAATTAACACGTACAGAAAACAAAAATTATTATAACAGTATTAGAAATAGTACACTGCGCCCTCGATATATGCGTCTCAGCATATGCGAAGACCCTAGTTCTACCAAGAATTCAGTATAGCGGAAAAAATTCGCATTTATGCGCCACCTAGTGTGAAATATTGCTGAGCCGCTGAGCGCACCGACGCCGTGTTCCCGCCAAACAACAACAGTCTCGCATAAACCGTTATAGCGTGTACGTTGTGCTCTAGACTGTGTTGTGTTTTTCACTATTTTTGAGTGCTTTTCCAGTTTTGTCTTACTGTTTATTGTGAACATGGCTTCTAAACATCCTCTGCCTAGTACTGGGCCTCAGCTTACTATGTCCTTTAATATTTATACTGTACAGTATTGATGTAATATAGCATTACTGTTATCTTGTTGAATTTTTGGTATAAAAAGTGGCATATTTATTGTTGGGATGCCGGGAGGGTAAAAAAAACTGGTTGTGGAACGCATCCCTTTTTTTCATTTAACTATAAGTTCGATATATACGAATTTGCATTATGCGAGGGTTTAGCAGAACCTATCCTCGCATATATCGAGGACGCAGTGTATTTAATTAAAGCAGGCAGTCAAGTGGCAAGAATTTAAGGAAACGAAAGACATGGTGCCATCGTCGTACGGAATATTCCGAATATCTACAAACAATCTGAAAAAATTTCCCAATAGATAACCTGTTCAAAAGTCTAATAAACTATCAAGTACATAAAGATTATATGAAAGAAAAAATACAATTAAAATGTATGGCAGAGTTCATTGATGATGAAATTAGTAAAATATATAAAATTGCGTTTGATTTAAAATATCCAAAGAACTGCATAGATAAATCCTTAAAAATGGCAAAGAAAACCTTCTAGAGGTAAAGGAAAAGATTCCTTGTAACACAGAAAATGTTTTAGCTTTACCATTTACAGAGCTGGGCAATAAATACATTGAATGTATTTAAATACTAAATACATGGGAGAAATGTATTTAAATACTAAATACTAAATACATGGGAGAAATGTACTTAAATACTAAATACTAAATACATTTTACGAATGTATTTAGATACTAAATACAAAATACATCAATTGTATTTAAATACATTTGTAAATACATTTTAAATACATACAAATTTTAACATATGCATTCACTAATTCATGAGTAACAACAATATAAAATGCTTGATAAAGGATAAAGAAATAGTACAATGTAATTTCCGATATATATTTCCCTTTTTAGAACAAAACAAAAACAAAAGAACTTAAAACTTACGATGTTCAACCAGTGACATATTATACTCAACTTTTGCACAGTTTGAATCATGCCAGGGTGGACACGCTGTGAAAAAAATAAACATGAATTACCTAATGAATAATGATCGATATATAATTAATGAATCAATAAAATAATCATTGATATCAATTTTTGATAAATTTCTACTTTACGGGACACGGTGAATTTCGAAATAAATACACCACTCGATAGATCAGACGATTTTAAAAGCTTTTTCATCAATGAATTTTCCATCGCAAATTGGATTGATTGCAACGAGTTAGTTACACAGGCCCACTTAAGGCAGAGCCGTTTTGTACGATTATTCGGTCAATTTCAAGATATTTTTTGATATCTAAAAAAACACTTACCTTCAGATGAGTGTACAGATTCGTTGTAGCATTGCTTGCAGCAGAGACTTCGTGTTTACACAGCAAGCAGGTGCACTTTACCTTATTACCGTCTTTAGATTTAATTTTAAAGTATTTTCCATCAAACAGAGGGTGCACTAAATTGTTATCTGCAGATATATCACTGTTTGATTCACCGGATTTGCTTGTTGAAGCCATGACACGCACACGATAAAGAAATCAACCGCTTTCGACTAAGAGTGGCACACAACTGATTGAACTGACACGTTGAAACATGAACCATGCTGTACTACACTGTCGACGCGTCGTACTGTGCTAGTACAGAACGTGTATTAAACCAGTAAAAGTATTTACATTTTTATATTTTGAGTATTTAAATACATTGTATTTAAATACTATATTTAAATACATGAAAACCAATGTATTTATAAATACAGTTCTAAATACACAAATGTATTTAAATATGTATTTAAATACTGCCCAGCTCTGACCATTTAGAGAAAATTTCCTTGATCTGTCGAAACTGCTGAGGATTTTTAACGTAAATATTGCGTTCAGAAATTTAGATGTAATTAAGAATTCATTGATTAAAAACTTCCCTTTAAGTGAACAGGGTTGTGTATATAAAATTCCATGCACAATATGTAATAAATTTGACATTGGTCTAACGCCATTTTCATTCATGTAAGAGATACTAATCATCCCATTGACTGGAAAAATGCCTCCAAATTAAGTTTTAGTATCTCTATTGTTAGTAGAAATATACTTGAATCGAGTGTGATCAAGAATAATGCGGATTTGGTTCTTAATATTAGCCCTGGGCTTTATAAATTAGACTCGTACATTGTTAGAAAGTTGGTGTAGGGCCTATTATTTTTGACCGCATTCTTGCCCCTTAACTGGTTGCCTTAATTAAATAAATAATATTTTAAGAATTGTTAACATTCTTATGTGTACATTTTAATTGTATTTTTCTCTCATATAAGCTTTATGTACTTGATAGTTTATTAGACTTTTGAACAGGTTATCTATTGGGAAAAAATTTTCAGATTGTTTGTAGATATTCGGAATATTCCGTACGACGATGGCACCATGTCTTTTGTTTCCTTAAATTCTTGCCATTTAACTGCCTGCTTTAATTAAATACTATTTCTAATAACTGTTATAATAATTTTTGTTTTCTGTACATGTTAATTGTCTAATTTCATTTATATAGTTCTTATGTATTCAATAATTAAGTTACCTATTGAAAAAATCTTTAGATTACTTTATTGTTTTTAAATTTAGTTGCCGTAGGCCTATACTTTTGATCGCATTCTTTCCCCTTAACTGTTTGCCTTAATTAAATAAATAATATTTGAAGAATTGTTAACATTCTTATGTGTACATTTTAATTGTATTTTTTCTTTCATATAATCTTTATGTACTTGATAGTTTATTAGACTTTTGAACAGGTTATCTATTGGAAAAAAATTTCAGATTGTTTGTAGATATTCGAAATATTCCGTACGACGATGGTACCATGTCTTTTATTTCCTTAAATTCTTGCCACTTAATTGCCTGCTTTAATTAAATACTATTTCTAATAACTTATAATCATTTTTGTTTTGTGTACATGTTAATTGTCTAATTTCATTTATATAGTTCTTTTGTATTCAATAATTTAGTAGCCTTTAGATTAAGTTACCTATTGAAAAAATCTTTAGAATGTTTTATTGTTTTTAAATTGAGTTGCCGATTGGGAATTTTTCGCTTGTGTATTTAACTCATTTATTTGGTAAATTCTGTCTCTATTTCTTTCTTGTCCCTGAAGATGTGAATATATCACGAAAGCGCTTGGATTTCGTGTTTCTTTTTCCTTTGGTTGTTTGCTTATTAAGATCACGTGTTATTCTGTGATTTTTACTGTGTATATATATTATATATACACACACAGGGTGTCCCATAAGTCCGGCATCATAGGAAAAATAAAAAAAGGCAAAACAAAATCTTTTATTTACAGAACGTGCTCGATATGTCCACCATTGTTTTCAATACACAAATTCAGACGTGATACCCAGTCAGCAAGTACACGGTGAATGATGTCAGGAGTAATGGTGTTACATGCCCCAATAATGCGCTGCCGTAAATGTTCAACACTCCTAATTTTCTCTGCGTATACCAGCGCTTTCAAGTGGCCCCCAGAGATAAAAGTCTAGTGGCGTGAGATCCGGGCTTCTAGCTGGCCATTCCACAGGCCCTCGACGTCCTATCCAATGACCAGGGAATTGTTGGTACAGGTATTCCCTTACTTGGGTGCTGTAATGTGCATGAGCGCCGTCTTGCTGGAACCATGTTGGGAAATTTCCTTCTTCGTTCAAGACACTGGGAAATGCTTCTTCCTTGAGCATACCTAGGTAGGTGCCTCCTACGAAATATTCCGTAGGAGGTTTCGACATGTTCATCGAAAAAGAGGGGGCCTACGATGCGATCCCCAAATGCCACACCATACCATCACCCGAGATGCACCTTGTTCCTTTGAAGAGGTATACCAGTGAGGGTTGTTTTAAGACCAGTAGCGGGTGTGTTCTGTCGATTTACCTCACTATTTCCATAAAAAACAGCCTCATCACTGAACAGAATGGTGGACGGGAAATTGGCATCCCGAGCATATTGTTCCGTAGCCCATTCACAAAATTCCATCCGCCGGTCGGGATCATTCGCTTAATTTCTGTAGGATCTGAAGTTTATATGGATGCCATTTGTGAGCCTGAAGAATGCGATGGATGCTACTTTTCAACACTCCTGTCTCGGCGGACAATCGCCGAAGAGACTTTTTGGGACTTCTGTTAAAATGAGCCAGGATAGCAGTCGCTGTATCATCGTCCTTGAAGGACGCTGCGTGGTTTATCTTCTATGGATCCTGTTTCCTTAAACTTTGCAACAAGTCTGCTAACACAACTCTGTGTTATTGGCTCGCGGTCTGGATGCAGTCTGTTAAATTCAGCAGCGGCCTCTCTTTGACTCCGATTTCCTATGAGTAGAATTATCTGGATTCGTTCTTCCTTGCTCACAGACATTATGGCCTGTAGAAAGAGAAAAATATGAATTATGGTTTGTAGAAATAGAAAAATATGAATTTCTCCTATGATGCCGGACTTATGGGACACCCTGTATATATATATATATTAGTAAGGAATATGAGGACGAGAAGGTGGTACATGTTTATTAGTCAGACGTTTCGGAAATTCAATTTTCATCATCAGTGCTAAAAAATGAAAAATAAAAAAGTGAATAAATACAGCGAGTAAAAGATTTTATACAATATATTTATGCAGTCGTATAATAATAATTTAAAGTTAAAAACGGTGCATGAAATGTGGAGAGGCAAGACAATGGCTAAAATATACAAATGTTATAGTGTGAAACGAATATTGAAAACAAATCTTACCGAGTTATTGTATGAGGGGGGGGGGGGTAATTTAATTGTATAAAGGTTGGGAATGGTTGACTGTTGAAGTATCCATGTTAGAAGCTGAAGAGTGGTAGCAGATTTCTTTTTCAGTGATGGTTCAGAATTATTTAGTTATGTTTAAGTTGAAGGCAGAACTATAGTCGTTGAGGGTTGGTTTTGTATTAAGAATATATAGGGATTCGAGGATGCGGAGGTCGGTTGGTTGGTGTGCTGAATTTATAATTTTAAATTTGGTGGGGAGCAGTGGGTGATTGTGGAGGTGGCAATGATATCTTATTGGTTAGGTTAGGTCGTGATATTTTCGTTAGTTAGCCTTATAAAGCTAACTAAAGAAGGCTGGGGTCCGAATTCTACATTTGATCCAAAGTTTGTAATGTTCTGGTAGAGATGCCGCGATGTTCATCCACTCTTGTTCGATATTGGCGAATGGTGCTGCCAATATAACTCGCTTTGCAGTGAGTTCAGTTGAAACAGTAGATAGTGAACGAAACAAGGAGCTGGTTTTTTTTCCTTTATCGTTGAGATACGATTTGATGCTGTTATTATTGGTGAATACAAATTGAAGGTTAATTTGAGGGTAAAGAGGGGTGAGTAGGTGGCGAAGTTTTGATTGTATTTTGTAACTAATACGAGTATACTCGTAGTAGGGAAAAGTATTGTATATTCTTTTTAATGGGGGGACTTTAAGTGGGGGGTTGATAAATGTTGTTGAGAAAATTTCTAGTTTGAGATTGTAGTAAATGTTCTGGGAAAGAGTTATTAATGCTGAAACTGTGAATGAATTCTATTTCATTGTGGAAGGATAAGTAGGAGGAACAAAGTTGGTAAGCACCGTGGATTAAAATTTTAATGCTGTTAATTTTATATAGTAAGGGGATGTGGCCTAAGTAGTTGATGCCTAGGGCTGTATATGTAGGTTTTCGATATATGGAAGTGCTGAATTTATTATTTTGTTTTGTTATTATTATATCTAAGAAGGGTAGGGTGTTGTTGGATTCGTCTTCTTTAGTGAACGTGATGGTTTGATGCTGGAAATTGAGATAAAGTAAAAGAGGGGCGTGGTAAGTATTGTGAAAAAGGAGAAAAGTGTCATCGAGGTATCTTTTATATAGGTGTGGTTTATAATGGGTGGGGCAATGGAGAAGTCAGTTATTTTCGTAGTAACAGAGAAAGATGTTGGCTAGTGTGGCACTTAGCCGGGGAGATCACATGGCTAGTAGGGTGTGTCAATTTTGTCAACTTTTTTCAAATCAATTTTGGTAGTGAAAATAGTCTTTTCATGTCAAAACTTGAAACTGGCCAACCAAAATGAAATAAAATAACCCTTACCTACATCAATTTTACCTTAAAGTTTCAGAAATTGACTCTTTTACTAAATAATAGGACATAAATTGATTAACTATTCATCTGTCACAGAATTATCCCACTGATCGCATATGGAGTGTTTTCAAGGTCATATAGTTGTTGTACAATGTACAAGTCACAACATGAATAGAACTGTCCCTCACTCTCAGTCCTCAGTTGTCTCTTAGATGTCATAGACGGTGGTTTGCTGTTATTGCTCTTGTACCTACTTCATAGTTATTCTACTAGACGAATACTACAGTTTAACTGTAAGTATGAATTATTGATTATTACAATTATTTATTATTATCATATTCTTCTGTCTATGTTGTAATCCCATGAAATATTTTTTTATTGAATTTTAGAACATCGAATGACTAAACTTTGAAACATCGTAATTGATATAAAATACTTAAATGTTTTTCTTTCTTTTCAGATATTCCTAAGATGCCAAAATTGAAGACAAGAGGTCAGTTGTCATGCCACTTGAGCCTGTTAGTCGGTACAGGCAAGGAGCTTCCCGTATCAGAACTACCAACAGTGCGAGACATGCTGAGACTAGGGTTACTCCTTCGTGAACAAAATACAAAGGATAGAAGGAACTACACAGAGAAAGAGCTCATAAGGGACATGATTCCCCCTCTTCTGCCTCAGTGGAAAAAAGCTAATGTGTTATTCAAACCACCTGTACTCAATCAGTATATAACTATTGAGCTAAAATTAACAAAGCTGTGGCACAAAGCAGTCGAGACATCACTTGGTAAAGGAAAACTAGCAAAGAAAAATAAATTTCTGCACACACTTGATACTCTTCTTGACATTTTTAACTGCCAGTGTCCCATAGAGTTGTGTTCTGAAGCCAATTGTTCTCCCTCATCCCTCATGCAGAAGAGAACCTCACCCTCACATTGATTGTCGCTGTCCTCGTGAGAAGAAGATCCCTGTTTTGGAGCTGGCTTTCATAAAGGCGCAGAGAACAAAGGCAGGCCAAGGAAGTATGCAGATTGGTTCGGCAGATTATTCAGAAACCAAAAAACAGATTGTTATTGCTAAGAAAAAAGAGAAAATCCGAGAGAGGGAAGAAAGGAAAAAAAAAAAGAAGAGTGAAGAAACCACCCAAAGAGATGAAGAGCTCTATCAAGAGGTTTCTCACTTCTTTGAAAGCTCTTCAGATGAACAGAAAGAAGCAACATCAGATGATAGCTCCAAAATGCCATCTGAACCTTCGCTGAAGAGAATGAAATACAACACTAAAGACATCTCAAACATTGCCCTTGCCAGTATTCGCCACCATACGGGGCTACGAGAGACTGCAGAGATTGCCACTGCCGCTTGGATAGATGCAGGCCTCATCAGCCGAGAGGATACATCCTTAGTGATAGATCATAATAAGATAAGAAGAGCACAAGAAAAAACAATGAAGGAAATATCTGATCAGCATGAAAAAGATTTGAAGGAGGAAGGTCTCTCTTGCCTTTTGTTTGATGGAAGAAGAGATGACACAAAAGTTCTCCTAGAGGTAGAGGGAATGGACAGAAAGTTTTCCGGTCTCATCAAAGAAGAACACTACTCTGTGTGTTCCGAACCTGGTGGCCGCTATTTGTTTCACTTTGTTCCTGAAGCAGAAGTAGAAGGCAAGAAACATGCAGAGGCAATTGCTGATCAAATAATATGTTGGCTTCAAGAAAGAAGACTTGACAGTTCACTGCAGGCCGTTGGTGGAGACTCAACTGCGGTGAACACTGGCTGGCAGGGCGGTGTTATGACGCATTTAGAGAAAAAACTTGGAAGAAGGCTTGTTTGGATTGTATGTGATTTGCACACAGGGGAACTACCTCTTCGTCGTCTCATCCAGGAACTTGATGGTCCTACAAAGAGCAACAACAAGTGGTCAGGCCTCCTTGGCAACATGCTAGATGAAGCAACGGAATTAGAAATAAATACAAAATTTCCAAAGGTCGAAGTAGGCCCTCCCCTTCCAGTGTTGTCTGAAGAAGTTATCAAAGACCTCAGCACGGATCAATCTTACGCTTATCGTATTGTTCAAGCAATCAGATCAGGAGAGTTGCCTCAAAATCTGGCTCTCTTGGAGATTGGACCCGTAAGTCACAGTCGTTGGTTAACTACAGCGATTCGTTTCTGCAGGATTTGGGTTTCCAAACATGCACTGAAGGGCAAAATGCTACAGAATTTGATGTTGATTGTTGAATTTATTATTGGGTTTTATCTTCCTCACTGGTTCAATATAAAACTTAATCCAATGTGGATGGAGGGGCCCAACCACATCTTGTTTCAATTACAGCTACTGAGAACCCAAAGGAAAGTAGTGGTGGACATCGTGTTACCTGTGGTGAGAAGGTCCGCTTGGTATGCTAGGCCAGAGGCAGTTTTGCAAGCAATACTCTGCAGCCAATGTACCAAAGAGTGAACTGAGGCTGTGGAAATCAATCTAAAGCTTAGAGGAACATCACTAGATGATGACCAGCTGGGAGTCTGCTCTGTTCAGACAAGGAAGGTACCTCCGATAAACGTCAATGCCACGAAATTGTCAGAATTAGTTAACTTGAGTTCGGAAGTTTTGGAGCCACCACTGACAACATGTATAACAAACAAAGATTTAACACAACTTAAAGAGGCCCCAATGCAAGTGCCAAAGTAGCCTTCTTACACTCAGAGTGTGGAGACTCCGAGCAGAGCTGGGCATTTGCGTTTTTTTGCCCGTTTTTTTGCGGTACTGCGGTACTGCGGTACTACTACCGCACTACCAAACCGGTACCGCATAACGCAGTACCGCAAAGGATCGCTGAAAGTACAGCAGTACCGCTACCGCATTCAAATTTCCCGCGGTACTTTCCGCGGTACCGACCAACACGGTAGTACCGCAGTACCGCAAAAAAAACCGCAAGTGCCCAGCTCTGGCCGCCGCCGCCATTGGAGAGATGTGTGAAAATGGTCACAGAAGCAGCAGTCAAGTTTACAGTTACGAGAGGCGAGAAGGCTACATCAAAGCGCAAGTAGCAAGCCGAATTCTGATGTCAAGGAACCGCAGCAAAAAGGACAGGACTGCATTGGTTACTTTCAAATAAAGACTCTGAATGATATCTTATTGCCACTTTAAATGTTGATAGGATGTTTGCGCACATTTGTTATTTTGTTACGAATTTACGGAAAAACGGAATTTTTGAATTAAAATTGATGTAGGTAGGAGTTATTTTTTATTGTTTTTGAAGCAAGGATATTATTTTGTATGCCAAATGATTACATTAAATTGCTACCAAATCATATGATTTTCAATTAGGTCATTTCACCCCCAAAAGTGACACACCCTAATGGCTAGTGAATCGGTTTGTTGGCCTTTCCACTTTTTAGCTGGCCTCGAGGTCAAGGCCAGGCCTCAGCCCCATGTCTGCTATCTACTGTTTCAACTGTACTCACTGCAAAGCGAGTTATATTGGCAGCACCATTCGCCAATTTCGAACAAGAGTGGACGAACATCGCGGCATCTCTACCAGAACATTACAACCTTTAAACAAACCATCGAAATCAGCAATAAGATATCATTGCCACCTCCACAATCACCCACTGCTCCCTACCAATTTCAAAATTGTCAATTCAGCACACCAACCAACCGACCTCCGCATCCTCGAATCCCTACATATTCTTAATACAAAACCAACCCTCAACGACTATAGTTCTGCCTTCAACTTAAACATAACTAAATAATTCTTCTACTGAAAAAGAAATCCGCTACCACTCTTCAGTCTTCAGCTTCTAACATGGATACTTCAACAGTCAACCATTCCCAACCTTTATACAATTAAATTACCCCCCCCCCCTCATACAATAACTCGGTAAGATTTGTTTTCAATATTCGTTTCACACTATAACATTTGTATATTTTAGCCATTGTCTTGCCTCTCTACAATTCATGCACCGTTTTTAACTTTAAATTATTATTATACGACTGCATAAATATATTGTATAAAATCTTTTACTCGCTGTATTTATTCACTTTTTTACTCTTCATTTTTTAGCACTGATGATGGAAATTGAATTTCCAAAACTTCTGACTAATAAACATGTACCACCTTCTCGTCCTCTTATTCCTTACTAAGTTGCGGTTCCCCAAGAACAAACCTTTCAATCAAGTTATATATATATATATATCGCTGAAGAAGTGTCTAAACCGTGTTACCATATAGCTATAATTGTTCTCAAGCAGAGACGGTGCACTGGAACCACACATGGTACCTCGAATCGAGAAACTCGAAGTCAAGGTTCTTTCCAACTCTTTTCAGTCATACGCTGGCCTTCCACCATGTGACAACCATTGTAAAAGGCCCTTGGCCTGAACATAATTGTCATTCCCTTCTCGACCGTGAACATTCAAATTCGCTTCGCGCACATTCTTGTAATTCATTTAATAAGCTACTAAGTAATTGCCTTTCTACATAATTAACTAAGCTCATCAAAGCAAGTATTTTTAATTGCTCATCTAATTCAGGTACTTGTAACATTTTTATTGTGACATTTTACGATTTATTTGTTTTGTTTAATTAATTACAAGAAAACCAACAAAGGTTATTAATCACCTTCCTTTAATGACATTTATTTAACTGTGATCCGACAAGCAAACATTAATTACTTTAATTATCTAATTACATTAATTATTGGGCTTACAGTCAACAGCAGTGATGTAGTCGAGACCACCACATGGCCGAGACCGAGACCTAAGCGACCGAGACCAGAAAAAGGTCTTGAAACAGAGACCATATGCAGTTTTTACATGTATTCAATATTGTGTAATGCCCAATTCCTAAGCTCTGTATTTCCCATTCAGGAATAAATATTCCAAAGAGGTTATCAAGTGAGAATTGCAAAATTTACTCATAATTTATTCACAAATTCATAGTTTGTGACATTTTTCAGCAATTAACTGCCTACTTGAAACAAGATAAGTGTTCGTTGCACTTGAGGAACATCAACATACTTAGCAGTGATGTAGTCGAGACAACCATGGCCGAGACCGAAACCTAAGCATCCAAGACCGAGACCAGAAAAAAGTTCTCGAGTCCTACATCACTGGTCAACAGGCATATTTACTTACTTTATGCGAGTCTGAACGACGGTTCAGGATCGATCTGCGGTCGACCCCTCTACAGCATCCCGCCTCATTTGCGAGATTAAAAAGAGAAATAGTGCTCAAGCGCTTTCATCTAATGACATCCGCAGGAACACACAAGTGTTCCTGAGGATATCATTAGGCATATTATATATATACTATATATGCAATACTTCAGATACCCAATCTGGAACTCATTTAACATATTGGTGCCAGTAGGTTTAAATGATTTCATCTCACTAATTTTCCCGTGCATAAATACATACAATCTGAATCTATCAGATAAAAATAATTGCCACGCCACTCATTTTGACACTGGAGAAAAAGAAATAAAGTTTCGACACAAACATTAATTTGGGTGCGGTCCAATGTTGGACATGTCTGAACGTGTCAAACAAATTCAAACTATGCAGACTAGGTTAGAGGCCACATCTCCAATTCGCTTTCATATTTTATTTGCTGTATGCTATATCAGGTTTCAGATTTCTCCTCCCACGCCCCTTTTTTTTTAAGCCCTGAGCACGTGTTTCATAGGACAGTAAAAGGTATCTTCAGAAGTATGCTCGATATATTGTCATATTAAAATGGATCTAATTTTGTTTTCACAAATTTTATTATTATTATTATTAGAATAGCTAGACTCTGCAGTGCTAGGGCCTTCGGCTTCAGTAATTGGGGGGGGCCTGATGCTCCCCCAATTACTGGGCAGTCAATATTTTTCGGTCAAAAGAACGCAGCCATAAAAATCTTACGCTTCACAAATCTTGATACAATGGGTTCGGAAGTGAAGCTTAAGATTCTCATTACTGCGTTCTTTTCTATAGTTTTATTGACCGAATAATTGAAAAGAACGCAGCAATGAAAATCTCAAGGCGCTAGAGTAAAAAGTTGAAACAACGCAAAGCGCATTTATTTCTATGTTCAGAATCGCTTAATAGTAAATACATGGTGTCTGCTGACAGACAGGCGTCCTTTTATAGTATAGATAAGAAAATATATAATGCACTAGAATGCCCGTTCTGCCTTGTGCAGCAAAATCTCCCCGAAATACAACCTTGGAGGAGACTGGGAAGTGCGAATGTGTTACTAAAACCTTCCCCGGTTCTCCCCTAATGTGTATCCCAAATCTGATTCAGATTACCCTAGCCCAGTGGTTCTTAACCTGGGGGACGTTTCAATTTTCTAAGGGGAACGCGAAAGCTCCGCGAAAATGGTCAACGTATCTCTGATTCAGAATATAATTATATTCCCAATTAAATATTAAGAGGAGTTCCTGGAGATGAAATTCAATTCGTCCTCCCAACACGATTTTAAATGTCTACCTTTGGAGAAGTTTTGGGTGAAATATTTGCCTGTTTATCCGAAACTTAGCAAGCATTTCGAGTGATCATTCCTTTTTCTTCCACATACCTTTGTGAAGCAGGCTTTTCAAAGCTTGTTGCTGCGAAGACCAAGTATCGAAACAGGCTGAATGTCGAGAGCGACACGGGGTGTGTTCTTTCTTCGATCGCACCAAGGATTCAAATGCTTGTGGAGAAGCAGCAACGCCAACTTCCCATTGATTACGATTATGGGTGAAGTACGATCGATCTTGTGAAAATATTGCACTCTCTCACAAATATAGGATTTTTGTTGTTTTTGTTTGTTTATTTATCCAATCCAGAAAGGCATTAAAAGCAGTGAAACTGGAATCGTTGAAAAACTTTTAATCTTTGGGATTCAGGTGGGGTGCCACGCTGCCACGGGTTGAAGGTTGACCGTTGAGGGGCGCACGTTTGCGCAGCTCCACAAAGGTTAAGAACCGCTGCCTTAGCCGTTTAAGCGTGTTTCGTGAAATAATTTTCATATATATATATACTGTGCATATATATATAGTACTGTGCAAAAGTCAGAGACCACTGTCGATCTGGTAACTATTAGATAATCTGTTGTGTGAAAATTGGTTTTGATACTAAAATACATATTAACTAGAACCTCTGGTTCATATTAACGTATAACTAAGTTATTACTTAAGTGTATAAAGTTGTATAAGCTGGATGACCTTCTAGTCTGTATAAATTGGACTTGAGGGTTGATTCATTATATTACTTATAACGCATGTGTTTAAAGATCTAGCGAACTATTACTGATGGATCTGCAGTAAATGCTCCTAAGCTATTGTTATATCAATATTTACAATTAAAAGTATTGACATATTCACTTAAATTCTGCAAAACAAATTTATCCAAAACGTTTCTCATTGTAATCTTAATTCATGCTTTTTTTTCTTTCAAAGGCTTAAGAAATGACAAAAAGTACAATTTCTGATGAGATTAGATCTAAAATAATACATTTGCATTGTGAGGGACTGAGTCAAAGAAAAATAAGTGAATCTACAGGCGTTTCCAAAACTGGTGTACAAAAAATCTTGGCTCGTCACAGATCAAATGGGACCCCAGCTGATCGTCCTAGATCAGGGAGGCCCTCTAAGCTTTCTCCATCTGATCTACAATATCTAAAGATTACTTCCCTTCGAGACAGACACAAATCCAGCACTTCACTCGCAGCGGATCTCGAAAAAAACAACAGGTGTCTCAGTTGATCCTTCTACCGTACGAAGGAAGCTTAATTCAGTAGGTCTCAGATGTCCAATACTTGTGTTCCAAAGCACATTTTCTTCTCTTCTCTTTATTTTCATTCCTTAAAAGTGGCTTTTTTGCTGCAACACGTCTTTTAAGATCTACTGAGTTAAGTTTCCTTCATACAGTAAAGGGATCAACTGAGACACCTATTGTTTTTTCGATATCTGCTGCGAGTGAAGTGCTGGATTTGCGTCTGTCTCGAAGGGAAGTAATCTTTAGATTTTGTAGATCAGCTGGAGAAAGCTTAGAGGGCCTCCCTGATCTAGGGCGATCAGCTGGGGTTCCATTTGAGCTGTGACGAACCAAGATTTTTTGTACACCAGTTTTGGAAACGCCTGTAGATTCACTTATTTTTCTTTGACTCAGTCCCTCCCATACAAATGTATTATTTTATATCTAATCTCATCAGAAATTGTACTTTTTGTCATTTCTTAAGCCTGTGAAAGAAAAAAAAGCATGAATTAGGATTATAATGAGAAACGTTTTGGATAAATTTGTTTTGCAGAATTTAAGTGAATATGTCAATACTTTTAATTGTAAATATTGATATAACAATAGCTTAAGAGCATTTACGCAGACCCATCAGTAATAGTTCGCTAGATCTTTAAACACACGCGTTATAAGTAATATAATGAATCAACCCTCAAGTCCAATTTATACAGACTAGAAGGTCATCCAGCTTATACAACTTTATACACTTAAGTAATAACTTAGTTATCGTTAATATGAACCAGAGGTTCTAGTTAATATGTATTTTAGTATCAAAACCACTTTTCATACAACAGATTATCTAATAGTTATCAGATCGACAGTGGTCTCTGACTTTTGCACAGTACTATATATATATATCAGACATGGGGTCTACTACTGGGTTTCTGTTACTATTACTGTTACTTTTGATTCCTTCTATTACTAATTACTATTACTTGGTCATCTATTACTATTACTTTTGTATGTGGTATACTTCACTCACTTGAAAAGGATTTTTATGTTTATTTAAATGCAATTAGAAGCAGTGTGTTCACAAATATTTGTTTCAACCAAATCATTACAATTTCAGAGACTGTACGTTAGGGTGGCCCACTTTTCAATTTTTTTTAAAAGTATAGGTGATCGTGGTTTTTCCCATTATTTGGCACTATACTAGCACATTGGTACCATTTTTAAAAAAATTGATCAATATTTAGGGGTCTCGCATCGACCTTGAAATTACTTCTTTTTTTTTTTTAAATGCGTACTTTTTAACTTTTTACTGAATCAAGATAAATCATTAAGTAGGGATGTTTTCTGAATCCTCTTAATGAGAGAAGTCGTTTGGTGTGCCTGCCAATGTCATACGACTAACGGTTTAAAGGTTGTGCCTGTATACAGGTAATACCAATGTGCTAGTATAGTGCCAAATAATGGGAAAACCCACGATCACCTATACTTTTAAAAAAAATGAGTCACCATACCCGGGCGGAATGTATAATGTATATAGGTAATTAGAAAATGCACGATACCTGTGCCAGGTACCTAACCTATTTCTTTTTTTGCAGATCATAACATTTTGAAATTCTGTCTGAGTTCCTCATCCTTTGTCATGGACAAATCGATGGCAACCATAACTGGAAGAACTCTTGAAGTTACAAATAGAGTCATCAAAAGGAAAGGCGAAAATAACATCGCTACCTTCTCTAAGATCGGCCTCGGAAATTTTTTTAGTTGGCCAACCGTCGTCCTCCATCATTGGTAGCAAATTGCCAACAACACGGCAGGTTTTGCAATACTTCTTCAGTGTTGTCCAGTACACTGCTAACAGGAAAGACGCATTCAAAGAAACCGTAAACAACGTCTTAAAGTTTTGGAACATGGCCCGCATTAAAACAATCACAAAGTTCAACTGCGAACGGAAGCTAGAGGCATTGTGGAAAGAGTGGCACTTACTCCAAAAGAGCAGAAAACGAGAAACTGACGCCGGAGGAAAACGGCAGAAGTTTTCGGACAGTGTGGACAAGCTGTGGGATATCGGAGCATCTGACGCTGTCGAAGATATAAAGAAGAATCGACTGCTGTCCGACAAGGACAAGAAAGAAGACATTGACTTCTACCTCGATCAACGTGGTCCTCGGGTGGCAACATGAGCGGGAACGATAAAGTTTTCGCTGTAAAAGAAAGCTACAGGAAGGAAGAAAACGTCCTCGCCAGGAGCCGCAAACCTCAAAGTGTGCATACGAAACAGGAGATGAGGCCATGGAGAATGATGATACTGGCATGTCAGGAGAGTCGGAGACAGAACTAGCGTTCCCCCTGCCGAAAGAGCCAAGTGTGTCTGTCAATCTTCCTCGCCGCATCCTTAATGCACCTGCTGTCATGGAAGTGGCTGATCGTTTCCGCATGTCCAATAATCAGGTGCGTATTGTGTATAGTATTCATCGATAGCGTCAGTTTTAAAGTGTGCCGTAACCCACATGTATTCTTGACAGTTTCCTTTCCACTTTCCATTCTCGACATAGGTAGTAAGCATTGTGGCTGCTATCACACGTTCGGCGGATCCACCAGCAGACCTCAATCAGTTCAGCATCTCGAAAGAAACGGCTCGCCGGGGAAGAGTGTCACATCGCCGTGAAGTGGCGACGGCTGTGAAGGACTCCTTCACGCCACCGAGGCACACTGTTGTCCACTGGGATGGCAAAATGGTCAAGGTCAGTTGATTAAGTTTTCATAGCTATCAATTTAGTAATGAGATTCATGAAGCATAATGTCAATTAAAAGGAGAACTGAATGTGAACAAAAATAGGTTACTTTACAACCATGAAATTGAAATATATGGCATGTGTTTCAGAACTTCCTTGGAACGGCGGAGCACCGCCAAGCAATTCTCATCTCCAGGGCTCCTCATTGCACAGAAGGAAAGTTGCTTTAATGTACATGTTTAAGACGTTGTTTACGGTTTCTTTGAATGCGTCTTTCCTGTTAGCAGTGGTGTACTGGATAACACTGAAGAAGTATTGCAAAACCTGCCGTGTTGTTGGCAATTTGCTACCACTGATGGAGGACGACGGTTGGCCAACTAAAAAAATTTCCGAGGCCGATCTTAGAGAAGGTAGCGATGTTATTTTCGCCTTTCCTTTTGATGACTCTCTATTTGTAGCTTCAAGAGTTCTTCCAGTTATGGTTGCCATCGATTTGTCCATGACAAAGGATGAGGAACTCAGACAGAATTTCAAAATGTTATGATCTGCAAAAAAAGAAATAGGTTAGGTACCTGGCACAGGCATAGTGCATTTTCTAATTACCTATATACATTATACATTCCGCCCGGGTATGGTGACTCATTTTTTGAAAAGTATAGGTGATCGTGGTTTTTCCCATTATTTGGCACTATACTAGCACATTGGTATTACCTGTATACAGGCACAACCTTTAAACCGTTAGTCGTATGACATTGGCAGGCACACCAAACGACTTCTCTCATTAAGAGGATTCAGAAAACATCCCTACTTAATGATTTATCTTGATTCAGTAAAAAGTTAAAAAGTACGCATTTAAAAAAAAAACTAGTAATTTCAAGGTCGATGCGAGACCCTAAATATTGATCAATTTTTGTAAAAATGGTACCAATGTGCTAGTATAGTGCCAAATAATGGGAAAAACCACGATCACCTATACTTTTAAAAAAAATTGAAAAGTGGGCCACCCTACAGTGTACGTCTTCATAAATTTTACTTTATTGAAGGAAAAATTTGCCACAATATTAGTTCACATACATGTTTTATTTTAGTTTAGAGTAGATTTAGTTCATTTTTTCAGTTCTTTGTTCACGCAATATGTCCATTGCCCACTGTAATAGAAAAGTAATAGACTATTATCTATTACTTTGCCTTCTATTACTATTACAGCCAAAAAATTATAATCTATTACTATTACCCTATATATATATATATATATATATTATATATTTTTTTTTTTTTTTTTCAAAGTATGACCTCTCATGGCCACCAAAAGAAAGAAAGGTGGATAGCAGAGCGAACACAGGACGAAAACTATGAAACAGCTAGCGGAAATGAACAATAGACGGGAAAAAAAAAAAGATACAGAAAAATCATAGCGGAGTCACAGCCGGTAAAGAAGTCGGGAACGAAAGAGGAAGGAGAACAATCCGGTTACCGAAAAGTAGGGACCTTCAGAGAGAATAGCGCCGAGCCTATCACAAGGCCCGACGCTCATCAAAAAGGGACACTACACCAACCAAGAGGTGGGCAACTGTAAGTGGGACGTTACAATTGGGACATCGGGGCACCCGATCTCCGTCCATCAAATAGACATGGGTCAGGTGGGTGTGGCCAATACGGAGGCGGGCCAGAGTCACCTTATGGCGCGACCGATTGAAGGAAAAGGCCCAACATCCCAATTTGGGTTTAATCTTGCAGAGTTTGTTAGTTGTAGCGCCATCCCAGCGACTCTGCCACCGGGAGCGCAAAAACCTACAAAAACCAGGGATATAATCGGAAAAGGGGAGGGACACGGATGAAACCTGTAGTCGGCACGCGGAACGGGCAGCTTGATCGGCAGCCTCATTTCCAGCCACATTAACATGTGCAGGGACCCACCAAAATACCATCTCCTTGCCACCAGAAGTGACAAGGATATGGCACAGTAACTGGATACGTCGGACCAGTGGGTGGACGGGGTCGAAACACTCCAAGCCATCCAGGGCACTGCGGAAATCCGAATAGATAACAAACGACCCATCCGGATGCTCCCGCTCCACCTCCAGAGCGCTCAGAATGGCATAGAGCTCCGCCGCGAAAACGGAAGCCTCATCAGGGAGGAGGGGACATCGGGGAGCAAGGGCAGACGACTGGGGAACAGCCGCAGCCCCAACGCCCCCCCCCGACGACCTCGAGCCATCTGTGAAGACCGCAACACATGCAGAGCGACACGCTGTATGCTGAAGGAACAGAGACCGAAGCAAGGGAGAGTCAGAATCGGCCATGCGAACGGGGCGCAACGCCCTACAGCATGTAACAGGGGTGCTCTCCCAAGGTGCAACACCCTTGAAAGAGACCGGTATGACGGATGGAGGAGGAGTGCCTATACCACCTATACCCGAGAGACGGGTAGGCAAGGATCCAGACCCCAAGGCCGGAGAGGGAAAAGGGGCACTTGTAGGCAGGGAATCAGATGGGATGACTGAAAGTGAGGCAGAGGGACAAGAAGGTCCCGCGGCGCTAGGAGGACCACCAACTCCCGGGACTTCCAAGGGGGGCACCACTCCGGTAGGCGCCGGGGAGCACGGGAGGGGCTCGAGGACCCGCCGGAGCCAAGAGCCGCAGCATAGGACAACCCCCGCCGCGACCCGGTCACGGACCCTATCGCGCGCCTCCCGCGCACTAAGGAATTCGGTAGTCCTTAAGGACCGCACCTCGAATTCAAACTTGAAAACGGGGCAGTCCCGAGAGGAGGAAGGGTGGGCCCCCGAGCAGTTCGAGCACCGCGGGGTCTTCGTGCATGGAGGATGGTGCGCAGGCCCATCGCAGCGGACACATAGCTTACCCTCACGGCGGCACGCAGAGCTAACATGGCCGAACCGGTTGCAGCCAAAGCGGCGAACCGGGTCAGGCACATACGGTCGCACCGAAAACTCGCACGGCCGGCGATCACCCACGCCCCAGAACACCTGGGCCGGAGGCACAAGGGCGTCAAAGGTCAGGAGCAGACGAGCGGATGGGGTAAGAGCACCATCCCGGCGCAACGAAAAGCGGAATACCTTCGTTACCCCCTGGGGGGCAAGATCCTCCTGCAACTCGCCAACCGGGATTGACAACAGACAGGAAGCGAAAATGGTGCCCTGACAGCTATTCAGTTGCGGATGGGGAGTCACAGAAACTCTGCAACCCAGAACATCCTGCAACTGTAGAAGGGACGCAGTCACTCCCGAAGAACGGGACTTCAAAAGAAGAGACCCATCCTTCAGAGGGCGGATATCATGACGACAGGGAACCCCCACCGTCTTAAGACGCTGAAAAACCCGTTCCGAGTTGCCCGAAAGGGAGCCAGCGGAAGGGAGGAGAACAAGGAACCTGTCCACCGGACAGAAATTGACAGCAGAGACAGGTCCATGTGTGACGGTAACCGAGAGTGTGCGAGAGAACGAGGGCCGCGAAGACCCCGCCCTACGGCCACCACGAGTCCGGCCACGAGAGCCAGACGCCGCAGAGGACGAGAGGGGGCCATACGGCTTTAAGGTCAATCCAGCGGAGGCAGAGGCCGCTGAACGACCAGAAGTAGAAGTCTTATCCACATCCAAGGACGGGCCAGAGTCGTCAACAGGAGGGGATTGAAGTTTTGAAATTGAACCCATAAACAATAGCACTACAAAAGGACAGCCTCGGACCCAAGGCAAAGCACCATTCACCACTCCATCCTTCAAGGCGCAGGCCCAACGTCCCGGGTAGCCCGCCCCCTAACCTGACTGTCGTTTAAAAAATAGCAGATTAGCTCTACGGAGATTTGTCCGT
Source organism: Bathynomus jamesi (assembly GCA_023014485.1). Taxonomy (NCBI): domain Eukaryota; kingdom Metazoa; phylum Arthropoda; class Malacostraca; order Isopoda; family Cirolanidae; genus Bathynomus; species Bathynomus jamesi. Next base: position 365,494 of record JAJOZX010003515.1, on the reverse strand, counting down.
TAAGGGCCTAGCAAAGACCCAATCCAGACGCAGCAGCGGTCCGGGCGCCCGTACCGTCCCCAGAGCACGGCTCAGCCACGGAGCGATGCCCGCCAGCGGGTGCACCCGATGACCCCAAGACTGCAAAATACAAACAAAGGGAGGGGGGATACTACAATTGACAGAGGCCCAAGACAGAGTCAAGACAAAAGAAATTCCGGGCGATACAGAAAAAAAGGGGAGAAAAAAAACCCGCAACTATGTAACTCTTCGTCCACACCCCGCGAGGAGTTGAGGAAACCCCAACAACCCACGAGGTGTCCGAGCCCCCTTGGCCCGGCAAGCCGGAGTACCTAATCGAGGGTATATATATAATATATATATATATATATATATATATATATATATATATATATATATATATATATATCGGGTGGTCCGAAAAAAATGACGCATTTTTTAAAAATTAATATCTCAGTAACCCCCTTCCTTATCATGACAATTTTTATATGCAAGATACTTTCAAACTTCTTTTTTTTGAATGCAAGAAACGGAATTCTGATATCTTTTATAGTTTTCTCGCAATTAACAAAAGTAACAACATGGGTCAAAAAAACGAATATCATGAGAAAGGAAAAATTTAATCAGAAATTTAACTAATTAATTTACAGTAAATGATCGATTGGACCACCACTCTGTTGACACACTAATCTAAGTCTTTTCTTCCACACAAAAATAATACTTCTTACTTCATTAATGCCAATTTCTTGCCAAGATTCAAGTATTTTACTTTTTAATTCTGATTCGGTGAATTTTTCTCGTCGACCTCGGTAAACCTTCTCTTTTAGTAACTCCCAAATTGAGTAGTCCATAGGATTACAATCTGGGCTTTGTGGTGGCCACTCATTTTTCGTTATTAATTTTGGTGTATTGCTAATCAGAAACGACTGTGTGGCGTAGCTTGTATGCGACGGTGCTCCATCTTGTTGAAATATGAAATCATTTTCTTGATACAGGCGACGACAATCCGGCAACAATTTTGTTCTTAAAAGTTCAATGTAATTTGCAGAATTCACCTTTGTCTTTTCAGTTTCAATAAAATGAACATCTGTCTTGCCATTCCAAGAGACCCCTGCAGATATCATAACCTTTTTGGAGAATCTTGACGTTTCATGATACAATCTGTTTATTGAAATGTCACACTTTTTACCACGCCCGTAGACAACATCAATTTGACGGTTTCGCGGAATTTCTAGAGTGAAATCTTTTTCATCCGTGAAGACTATCTTTTTAATATCAACGACAGAGAAATTATCAAGTAACTTTCTGCACCTTGTTTTTCTTTTATCCTTAACAGTATCACTTTTTCTAGAAGATACTATTCTTTTGAAGGCTTTTAGTTTTTGTGCTTTAATTATTCGGTGTACAGAAGTCTTTCCAATATTCAAATGTTTAGCAATTGTTCTTTGTGACAAATGACTTCCTGGTTTTCTTTGAGAGCAGATTTTATCGTTGATGTAATCCACATTTTCTGGAACCGAAGCTGTTTTAGGTCTACCGCTTCCTGGTTTTCTGGCAGTACTTCCCGATTCGCGAATCTTCTTTAAGAGTCTTTCCACTGCACGCCTTTTCCACTTTTTGCCGGGAAACTCTTGCAATAACCTTCCAGTCTTCCATCCTTTTTCACAGTAACAATTTTTAATGAGAATACGATCTTCCTCTGACAAATCATTAAGGGTACTGACGAATGTTAAAAAAAAAAATATCCACAATTTGACTTGTTCATTCCTGTAGAGTTTTGTAATAACTTGCAAAAATATCGCATGATATCGTATAAAAATGATATCGTATAAAAAACGGATATTATATTGCGATTTTTGTTTTTTTGACCCATGTTGTTACTTTTGTTAATTGCGAGAAAACTATAAAAGATATCAGAATTCCGTTTCTTGCATTCAAAAAAAGAAGTTTGAAAGTATCTTGCATATAAAATTGTCATGATAAGGAAGGGGGTTACTGAGATATTTTTTTAAAAATGCGTCATTTTTTTCGGACCACCCGATATATACACAACTCAGAATGGTCCCCTGAGAAACTTATATGTTAAACACAGACTGTGCATGGAACAAGGAACTCTTCTGGGAAAATTAAATCTACTATAGTCCGAATAAGTAATAGTAAATGACAAATACCATAGTTTTTCTTTTTCATGATGCTAGCCCACGTCGGGCGAGCATCATGAAAAAGAAAAACTATGGTATTTGTCATTTACCATTACTTATTCGGACTAGTGAATTTAATTTTCCCAGAAGAGTTCCTTGTTCCATGCACGGTCTGTGTTTAACATATATATATATATATATATATATATATATATATATATATATATATATATAAACAAATAATAAAGCCAGCACTTGGTAAAACATCTTGTTTATTCAATCGCGACAGTTTGGGGCAGACTTTCTCCATCATCAGGCAATCTAAAAGAAAAACATTTCATACATTACAAGAAGTAAGTTATGTGCAATCCTGCTTATTAATAACAAATGCGTGGCAAAAGTAAGCATGAAGAAGTAAAACCTAAGTTAACATAAGAACTTCCTATATACTTAAACTCTTATAAAATCAAGGTGTGACAAAATAAAATCTAAACTTGGCATAGATAGATTATTTTACATATTTTCTCTTACGATGCTTTAAATTGTTTTATCTATTTTGTGTTTTAAAGTAAGTTTTTTCATTAACTCTTATTAGTTTACTGTTAGATATTTTCCTGTGATGCTTTAAATTGTTTTATCTTTACTGATGCCATACTTTGATTTTATTTGCGTCTTAAAATAGGGTTTTTATGCCAAGTTTAGATTTTATTTGTGTACACCTTGATTTTATATGAGAATTATCTGTACAATTTTTGGCTGTTATTAAAAGTCGACCATGAAGTGTAGAAATTCCAGTGTTGTCCCATTTTACAGAGAATCTCATTAAGTTTTTTCTGATACCAACTTTTGACAAGTTTTTTAGAAATTCCAGTGTGTCCGAACATTATCTGTACAATTTCATCTTTTAATAAAATTCTTGATAACACACGTAAAATTCTTAAACAAGATTACTTTAATAAGAGAAATTTTTGAAAATACAGATTCTAAATAACGTTGTTACAAACATTCGATATGTGCACCATTAGTGATTCGCAAAACATCCAATCGATACTCCAAATGTTGCCATGTACGCTGCAGCATATCCACATCAATTCGCTCAATAGCAGCTGTAATTCTTGCTTTTAAATCATCAATGTCTGTCACCCGCGTACATTTCTAAAACATTTGTCAAAACGTGGTATCAGAAAAAACTTAATGAGATTCTCTGTAAAATGGGACAACACTGGAATTTCTACACTTCATGGTTGACTTTTAATAACAGCCAAAAATTGTACAGATAATTCTCGGACACCCTGTATATAGGAAGTTCTTATATTAACTTAGGTTTTATTTCTTCATGCTTATTTTTGCCACGCATTGTTATTAATAAGCAGGATTGCACATAACTTAGTTCTTGAATGTATGAAATGTTTTTCTTTTAGATTGCCTGATGATGGAGAAAGTCTGCTCCGAAACTGTCGTGATTGAATAAACAAGATGTTTTACCAAGTGCTGATTTTATTATGTTATAAGATTCCGCTTCCCAAAGGACAAGTCTTTTGCTTTTATATATATATATATATATATATATATATATATATATATATATATATATATATATATATATATATATATATATATATATATGGATCACCTGAAGACTAGAACCCCCCCATGTATTCTTTTTTTTTTTGCTTTACAGTACCAAATATAATAATAAATGATTAAGTTGAATGCCTGGTTAGGTCAACTGTACACCCTTTACAATTGATTAGGCTGAGTCGTAATATTTTCGATAGTTTTAACGAAAATATCGCATTCGGGGCTTTTGTCTTTAGGTGAGCCATATATTATATATATATATATATATATATATATATATATATATATATATATATATATACTGCGTTCGCTTTTCTCCAATGTTTTCAAAAGTTTTCCCCGATTTCAATGAAATTTGTAGCAAATAATCACTATATATAGCAGCATTGATGGTATTCATTTCGATAAAATATTTTGATAATTAAAATAATTATCTCATTTTATTGAAAAATATGTAAAATATTGTGTTCCGAATTATTAAGCAAGTATTCTATTTACGGATCTAAATGGTGAAAATGGGTAAGAAGAAGGATTTAACATTAACTGAGAAAAGAAAAATAGTCAAGTTACTCGCTGAAATATAAAACCTATTGAAATTGCGAAGCAGTTTGGCAGAGCTTATCGAACTGTAAATAAGTTTGTAGCGGAGGGTACCAAACTGAGGCAGCGAAGTGATAAAGGAGCTATAAGAAAAGTGACAAGGCAGCAGATATCTGTAATCAAGCACAAATTGCAAAGCATCCATTGTCCTCAAGTAAAGAGGTTTTTGAGCAGGCTGGCATACATAATGTACCAAGAACATCTCGATGTGGAATCCTCCAAACAATTGGCAAGACGCGTAAACCTACGATTCAGTCACCAATCACCATTAACACCCAGGTACAAGAAACAGCGTGTTGAATGGGCGCGTCAGTACGTGAAAACAGATTTTAATACTGTACAGTATTGTTCACCGATGAATGAAAAGCAACCCTTGAGGGACTTGATGTTTGGTCAAGAAGATGGATTGCTGAGAGCCAATTTCTACCATCGAGATTAAGACGCCAACAAGGTGGAGGTAGTGTCATGTTTTGGGCAGGATTGATAGGCAATGAAGTAGCTGTCCCATACAGAGTGCCTGATGGTGTAAAAATGAATGCCCAGTCTTACACAAACTTTCTAAAAGAAAACCTCATTCCATGGTAGAGATTGAACCTTAGCAATCCATCTTCTTGACCAACCATCAGATCCCTCAAGGGTTGCTCTTCATTCATCGGTTAACAATACAGTATTAAAATCTGTTTTCACGTACTGACGCGCCCATTCAACACGCTGCTTCTTGTACCTGGGTGTTAATGGTGACTGAATCGTAGGTTTACGCGCCTTGCCAATTGTTTGGAGGATTCCACATCGAGATGTTCTTGGTACATTATATATGCCAGCCTGCTCGAAAACCTCTTTACTTAAGGATAATGGATGCTTTGCAGTTTGTGCTTGATTACAGATATCTGCCGCCTTGTCACTTTTCTTATAGCTCCTTTATCACTTCGTTGCCTCAGTTTGGTACCCTCCGCTACAAACTTGTTTACAGTTCGATAAGCTCTGCCAAACTGCTTCGCAATTTCAATAGATTTTATATTTTCAGCGAGTAACTTGACAATTTTTCTTTTCTCAGTTAGTGTTAAATCCTTCTTCTTACCCATTTTCACCATTTAGATTTGGAAATAGAATACTTGCTTAATAATTCGGAACACAATATTTTACATATTTTTCAATAAAGAGAATTATTTTAATCATCAAAATATTTTATCGAAATGAATACCATCAATGCTGCTATATATAGTGATTATTTGCTACAAATTTCATTGAAATCGGGGAAAAACTTTTGAAAACATTGGAAAAAATGTAATCTGCTTAATAAGTGCTAACGCAGTATATATAATACTGTATATATATATATATATATATATATATATATATATATAATATATATATACACAAGGGGTTAGACAAAATAATATGAACACCCGCCGATTTCACCGGTTATCTTTACGGACTGCTCAGACACAAAGTAAACGGTCAAATGACTGGCAAACCTATTTAAATGCGTAACAGAGAGTGTATACGTCATGTTATAACCCTCACGTTGTTTTTACAGATCTGAGTGAATTGTGAATTAGCAGTTATGAAAGACCTGTCAGACTTCCAAAGAGGGCAAATTGTCGGAGCGCGGATGGCTGGTGCATCGGTGACGAAAACCGCTCAGATGTTCAATGTATCCAGAGGAACTGTCTCTATGGTCATGTCTGCATACCAAAACCATGGAAAGACAAGCACCGACAAATGCAATAGTGGACGCAAGAAGAAGCTGTGTGATCGAGACCGCCGGGTGCTAAAGCGCATTGTGACAAAGAACCATAAGACCACAGCTCCAAAAGTGACTGCAGAGCTTAACCAGCATCTTGCAAGCCCGGTATCGACCAGAACTGTACGTCGCGAGCTCCATGGAGCTGGATACCATGGGAGGGCTGCAATTGCCAAACCTTTCCTTTCGCAATCAACATTGAGCGGCGCAGAAAATGGTGTAATGACCATAAGAATTGGTCAATGGACCGGTGGAAGAATGTAGTCTACTCTGACGAATCCTCCTTTACGCTATTTCCATGTTCCGGTCGAGTTTACGTCTGGAGACAGCCTAAAGATGCTTATGACCCCAACCGTTAAGCATGGAGGCGGATCTGTGATGGTTTGGGCAGCAATATCGTGGAATACTCTTGGCCCAGCTGTAGTACTGCATGGTAGGGTTAGCGCCCAGGTCTATCTGTCAATATTGGCTGACCAGGTCCATCCCATGGTCCAAACGCTGTTTCCCAATGGCGGCGCCGTCTTCCAGGATGATAATGCACCAATCCACACCGCTGGGGTCGTTAAAAACTGGTTTGAAGAGCATGTTAGTGAAGTAGAACGCTTGGATTGGCCTCCACAATCCCCGGATCTTAACATTATCGAGCATCTGTGGTGTCAGTTGGAGCAGCAGGTCAGAAGCCGATTCCCACCGCCGGCGTCTTTGGAGGAACTGGAGCAGAGTTTGCTCGAAGAATGGCTCAGGATTCCTCTAGCCACTGTCCAAAAGCTGTATGAATCAATTCCCCGACGCATTGCAGCTGTTATTGCCGCTAAAGGAGGACCAACTCCATATTAAGAATAAAACCGCCATTTATCAAGGTGTTCATATTATTTTGTCTAACCCCTGTGTATATATATATATATATATATTAGTGGTGGACCGGATGTCAGTTTTTCAACATCTGCGGATGCGGAAGCGAATATTTAGTTAATCTATCAATATAATATAAAATTATGAATATATGACAATTTTTCAAATTTCGTGATATTACTATTATGGCAGGCAATGCATAAGAATTAAAATTAATATTAAGGTTTTCATTATGATAAAAATAATAACTTTCTCAAGCGTTTCAGCCACAGAAAATTCAATGAAACAAGTTTCATTCAATTTTCTGTGTTACCACGTATTTATATTTTCAGGTTTATATATTTGTTTGTTCATTAATAATTAATACTTTACATGAAATGTGCATGACTGGGCCTTATAAGCTACTTTATAAGCTAATTTAATTGTAAATTGCCTAATTTATTAGAGGTAATATCCGCATAACATCCTCAGTCAGAAGTGCAGATGCGGATTTTAAAAATGATGCGGATGCGGATATCCGGTCCATCACTAATATATATATATATATATATATATATATATATATATATACATATATACAGGCCCTCTCAGAGGCCCAGAGAGGCCCGGGCCACTTCCAGCTTTTGAGGCTGTGGCAAAGACGCTTTCAAATACTTTAGCGATGTTGACATCACAAAAGTACGACCAAGATGACGTCACAGCGAGAAACTACTTCAAGGCATGTCCTTATGCCTTGTTTCACACCTCAACCTCGTTACAAAGACTTCTCGACACACTTCGACCTCTCTCTCTTCGAAGAATCAGTGACACAAGAGCTACCACCATGTGAACACCTTTCGTGCAATCCCCATTTAGGTCTGGTGTCCACCTAACTTTATATAAAGACTAATCATTACCTCGCGCGTTATTAATATTGAAGTCATTATTCCAGTGCACATTAATTTCAACTGTAAACAACCAACTTTATTTGCCTCATTCATAAATCATTTGTTTTGTTTAATAAAGGAAGAAAACTCATTCTATCAATCAACCTAGTTAATACTGTACATTACTTGGTCTGCAAAGACCTGGTGACCTCACCCTAAGCATCATCATTAACAATCAATTACAACTATTATCAATTAACCATCATTATTATTATTAGTGTAAATATTACGATATTATATATATATATATATATATATATATAAGAACAAGAGATACGACTCTCAACATTTATTGGCCAAACGTTTCGGTCCACTCAGGGGCCATCTTCAGTGACTAAATAGAAGCATCTAAAAATAATCATAAAACTAAAGTAAATACAAATGTCAAACTGTACAATAATAAAATCTAATACAAAAAAGTTAAAAAGTTGTTAAAAAAAAACTGGAATATAAAACAAAAAAGTAAAAATAAAACTAACTAAAATTTCAAAAAATTAAAAGTTTAAAAATGTTGTTTAAAATTTAAAAAAATTTAAAATTTTGTAAAAAGGACTGACCTGGATGGTAAAAGTTACAAATGACAAGTGGAGAGAAAAGAAAAAACAACTTAAGTTAGTGCGGTAGTTGCGTTAAAAAGGTGTTGGTTGGTTTGGAAGTATGTAATTTTATCGAGGAAAGGCTATCGTTTAGTTCTGGGTTTACAAATCCTCTGCTATTCGGCATCATTCAGAGACCCTTGACCACCCGTGCCCCCAGGACTCCTTTGCTATTTTGTCGTCTGCTTCTAATTCACTTGATCTTAAAATTTTAGAATCCCTTTTTATCAAGAAATTAAACCCAGAACTAAACGATAGCCTTTCCTCGATAAAATTACATACTTCCAAACCAACCAACACCTTTTAACGCAACTACCGCACTAACTTAAGTTGTTTTTTCTTTTCTCCACTTGTCATTTGTAACTTTTACCATCCAGGTCAGTCCTTTTTACAAAATTTTAAATTTTGTAAATTTTAAACTTAACATTTTTAAACTTTTAATTTTTTGAAATTTTAGTTTTTTATTTTTACTTTTTGTTTTATTTTCCAGTTTTTTTTTAACAACTTTTTAACTTTTTTGTATTAGATTTTATTATGTACAGTTTGACATTTGTATTTACTTTAGTTTTATGATTATTTTTAGATGCTTCTATTTAGTCACTGAAGATGGCCCCTGAGTGGACCGAAACGTTGTGGGCCAATAAATGTTGAGAGTCGTATCTCTTGTTTCATATTCATATTGAGGATAAGGTTCCCGAAGAACACTTCTATCGTATACTATATATATATATATATATATATATATAATATATACATTGCCCGCGAAAAGTATCCGATCACTCAAGAAAATACAATATTTTCCCTTGATTTCAGAGACACGTAATTCACTTTCTATTTGTTCTAGCGACATCTGGTAACTTTGAGGTTGCTCGCTGATATGAGAGCTATCCAACGCATTCTCAAATTGTGTTCTGGTAGCCTTCGTTGCGGGTGGCTGTGTCTCAAATTTGAATTCACTGTTTGTGTAAATTTCTTGATATTTTTTTTTTTTTACAGAAAGTGGTGTAAATAAAATTTATATATAATGTGTGCTAAAAAACAACTTAAGAGTGATTGTCGAGGTGCTATTGTTGCTTTGCATGCATGTGGGAAATCACAGAGACAGATAGCTAAGGAATTAAAATATCCCAAAGTACCGTTAATTTATGGGTTTCACGGGCTAAGAAACAATGGTGGCCTAACCACGCCAGTCCCTAAAAAACGATCTGGCAGACCGAGAAAAACAAATTCGCGAACAGACAAACTTATGAAACGTTTAGTATTGAAAAACCCAACAATAACTGCGAAAGAAATAAAATTTAATATGAATAATTTGTTATCTGGTGTTTCTGAACGAAACTATCCAGGAGCGGCTCCAAAGAAACTCGGATTACCATCTCGCCATGCTGCTAAGAAACCGTTCATTAATGAAAAAATGCGTAAAAAAACGTGTCGCATTTTGTAAAAAATACATTCATTGGACTGTTGATGACTGGAAGAAGGTTTTATTTAGCGATGAGTCGACATTTTTGACATTCAGAAGTTGTCCAAAAGGTTCGCCGGCCTATTGGCTCAAATAGGATGGACCCTAAATACACCCTAAAAACAATGAAACACCCTCCAAGTGTGATGGTTTGGGTTGTTTAGGTTACTATGGGCGTGGAAACTTATATTTTCTTCCGAAGAACACAACTATGAATGGTGCACGGTATTTAGCAATGCTACAGGATAAACTTCCAATGGCAATGGCAATCCAAAGGACAAAAACATACATGCATGATGGTGCACCATGTCACAGGGCCAAAATAGTGACAAAATGGATTACTGACAATAAATTTGATATTTTGGATTGGCCTGGTAATAGTCCAGATCTCAATCCGATAGAAAATCTGTGGCTAATAATAAAAAATAAGGTTGAATGCCACGACACTGGCTCAGTCGAAAAATTACAAGAGGCTATCAAAAGGTATGGTGCAAGGAAATATCAGTGGAAGTTTGTCAAAACTTGATTAAATCCATGCCAAAACGTCTAGAACAAGTCATCCAAACCAAAGGACAGATGACAAAATACTAATATAAGGTTAGTATACATTTAAACATTGTTTTTTATGTAAAAAATACAAATTTCAAGGGTGATCGGATACTTTTCGCGGGCACTGTATATTATTTATTAGTGATGGATCGAATAACCGCAACCGCAACCGCACTATAACCGCACAAAAATTCACAACCGCAACCGTAACCGCAACCGCCGTTCCATAAGTGCGGTTGCGGTTGTAAAAACTTAGTTAATTTTAGTTTTAGGTTAATTAGAAATATTTCTTTTTTTAAAAAGAAAATGATGGGTCTCCTTATGCGTGCTTAAACGTGACGTCATACGGCTGCCGTAGTAAAATTGGTTTAAACTGCGCTCTAAGTTATTACTCTGTGAGCTCCATGCAAAAATATTATTCTTGAAATTCACACTGCCTGTCATTAAGTTTGACATCAGTTTTTCAAATGAATAATAATCCATAACTTTCCAATGGGTGGAGGCTGGGGAAAGTGGTAGGTGGGATGAACAGTACGATGGGTCCTCGTCCCTCATCCTGGTAACACAGTGCAAAATATGGTTTTAATTAATTTGACCTATTCTTTCATAATAGCTATATAAGTTTAGAATATACTTCATTTAAATAGTATTTATTTAGTAAATAGCTTATGTTGAACACAAGTTTTGCAACACACAAATAGCGGTAGCGGTGTATTGCAAAACTTGTGTTCAACATAAGGTATTTACTAAATAAATACTATTTAGTATATATTATGTACCAAGTGTGGCTAAATCCAGTTAATAATTACGCATTTTTCCTAGTATATGATAACCGCAACCGCAACCGCAGTTGGAAAAAATTCGACAACCGCAAACACAACCGCAACCGCGGTTGTGAAAAACCGACCACTCGATCCATCACTAATATATATATATATATATATATATATATATATATATATATTTTTCACGAAAGTAACACGTGAATAATATTTATGATGAAAATAACCACGAACGAAAAATTAAAAGAAATAGTGCTCAAGCGCTTTCATCTAATGACATTCATAGGAACACACGAGTGTTCCTGAGGATGTCATTAGACGAAAGCACTTGAGCACTATTTCTTTTTAATTTTTTCTTCGTGGTTATTTTTAGGGATGCACCGGAACCAGAATATCAAGTTCCGGACAGAACAGGAACTTGCCGGAACTTCTAAAATGTTCCGGCCGGAACTAATTTCTAAAACTAAAGCCGTAAAATGAAGTTCAAGTAGGCCACTTTGTTTTATATGCTTTACCACTTTTTAATACAGTGTTTTTTAATATAGGAATACAACAATGCTTCAAGGTAAGATTCACCTTGTATAGTATTTTTCCAAAACTGTACGTCATATCACCTAAAATATATTAAGTTTAGCATTTAAATCGTTTTATAAGTACCATTATAGCCTAATCCCATACATAGTATTTAATTAACCATAAAATGCCTTTATAAGCTACATTATGTGAATGAAAAAATAAGCAGCATAATTAAGAATTGCTTTTGTGTTACATCATGGATTGGAGGAAGAATAAGAACATTAATAAGAACATGTTTTAATTCATAAAAACAGTAACCAATATCACAATAAAAAGTTCCGGTTCCGGCCGGTTATTTTTATAAAGTTCCGGGACGGAACCGGAACTTCATAAAAATTAGGTTCCGGTGCATCCCTAGTTATTTTCATATATATATATATATATATATGGGATGAATTTCACACTTAAACACGTGAAATAAATGAATGATACAAATCCATAAGGAAAAGGAAAAATTATTCCAATGCCTTTCGTGTATTCAACATTAGACCGTCAGAGAATTCCAAGTGTACTGTTGAATACATGAAAAGCCTTGAAATCATTTTTCCTTGTGTGTGTGTGTGTGTGTGTGTGTGTGTGTGTGTGTGTGTGTGTGCCCATATATTTTTTGTTCACTCTTTATAAGAAATAGGTTGGAACTTTTGGGACACCCTTATATATACACACAGTGGTTACACAAGTAACAAATGTAGGAGGGAACAATGTTGTTGTTCTGACACAGGAAGTGAATATTACTGATAAGAACTTTTTTATTAAATTAAGAATTAATAAAGTTTCACCGCATTTTCTGACGTCACAGCAAGAGACTACTTCGATTTATAATTTTGGTATCATTATATATACACACACAGTAGCTTATTTATATCGATATAATATAATAATGAAGAAATATCAACGATGTAAACTCTCATTATTGAAACTATGGTGACGTGGCAATTTCGAATTAGTAAAGTAAATGACACAAATTTCGATATCGATACCAAAATGGGGCTGAAAGCGAGTCGTGATGCGAGCTCATTATCAGATGAACTATAATGTGGACTGGAGAACCGGCCTTAAGGCTAAAACAAATGAAGAGATGCTGATAACCTTAGAAGAAAAGACCCTGAAAATTTTAGGAAAATATATTAAAAAAAAAAATAGCCAAAAGGAAAGAGAAATTATTTCCAGAGACAAAAACGAACAATGATCCACAAGAAAAAAAGAATAGGTGCAAAATTAACGAACTGCGCGAAAAACAATGCCAATAAAGATGATAAAAGAGAAACTGGAAAATATTGACCGAGAAATAGAAACTCTAATCGAGGATCATTCGGAGAGGAAAGAGGAAGATGGCGGTAGAAAACGAGGAAAACAAAAATACTTCTTTAACTTTGCAAAAACGAAAACGAGACACTCTCTCTTTATCGAACCTTTAGCGAAAGAAAATAAGGCATTAACCGATCTAAAGAGGTATATATTTAAAATATTGTGGACTCGGTACGAATCACTTTTCAGTACCTCAAAAATTGAGGTAAAAACGCCTAAAAGCCCCAAATAGACAAGAAATTCGGATAAACGCAAAAACATTACCAATTTAATAACCAACGATGCAAAATTTGAGATATAAAATAATATGGCAATAAACAAACCAAAAAGAATAACGAGACAGACACTAAGAACCTTTATGAAAAGGAACAAGAATGTAATGATTCCTTTGTTGAAAATATCGAACATAACAAAAATGGAATACTGCTCACTCAAAGTTCCCATATGAAGAAATTAATCAACTAGAAGAAATTCAGAGAGATTTTACAGCCAAAATCACTGGATGCAATGAACTCAATTACTGAGAAAGACCACACGAATTAAATCTGCATTCGCTGGAAAGATGGAGAGAGAGAGGTACACTCAGGTACACCATAGTATACGCGTGGAAAATAATAGAAAAAACTAGTAACACACCTCAAACTGAACCCTATGACCATCCAAACAACATCTTCCCCAATTTAAAAGCTAGACAGATGACATCCTCAATGCCGAAAAAAAGCAATGTTGCTGTCAGAGAGCCAACACTAATTAACCAGTTAAACTAAGAAATTCGGAATACCACTGATCTAGACTTCAAAAAAACACTAGGCACCTAGCACGGACAATCTCAGATTGGCCGGGTGTACCTCCACCAACCCAGCAGTAGAGGTGGAGCCATGAGCCTTACCTACGCGAAGTGAGGAATCATCACACAATTTCTACAAGGTTAGAAGAAACAACAGTATATTTCCATCTTTGAGAAAAAATATATTTTCTGAATGTTGATTACACTTTATTTTATTGACATTACATTAATATTTAAACTGTCACAAATATCAACCACATTTCAACGATATCAACCACGCATCAACACTGAATTAGTCGTGCTACCTGGATATATATATATATATATATATATATATATATATATATATATATATATACCGTATATATATTATGCGCCTCAGTGGTGTAGTGGTTTAGCATCAAAGACTACGAATCCATCGACCCCGGTGACGACAGGCGGCGCGCAGCAAAAACCCAGCTGTTCATCCTTCCACACCACAAAAATTGGTTGGTAGATAAATGGGTACCCTGGGTAGCTTAATGGTTAGGCGCTAGGCTGCTGATCGGGAGGTCATGAGGACGAGTCCGGGCGAGGACTTTGTAATTTCTGACTGCCGTGGTGGGGCATGGTTGGAATTCCAACGTTAAACTAAGTCTAATGTGAGTGACAAGCTTTAGCTTCGTCAGAATGAACAATTCGGACGGAAGCAAAACCAAGGTTATAGTTGACAAAAGTAAATAGATATCTCTGGTTTTTCCAGTTTTTTATTTGATAACACAGGCCTGTGAATGAGAACTTTGTAAGAGTTGTTTTCTTAATAACTGATTTTATATAATTCAACTACGCTGATTTCGAAAAAGGGGTCCATTTTTTCCTGTCACGTAAGGATTTTCTGGGAACTGGAAGGGAAAAACAACATAAATAATATTAATTATTTCAATTTACATTAGGTACATATTTCGCTTTGTTATACTAATTACAAATGCAAACAACTTTAAAAAGAAAGACCATTAACGTCAATTGCATATTCATCTTTATTTGTACATAGCCTCGAATGTACACACTGTTCCTTTTCTTTTAAGTAGTAATTAGTGTTGAAAAATAATCGAAACTTCACAAACCGGTTTTTAATCGATCTGTTTTTTGAAAACCGGTTTTAACCGGTTATGACCGAAAAGTATAGTAATTTTTAAAAGCCACAATTGAAAGGTACTGACTTTAACTCTTAACAAGCAAGCTTATCGCCTATTTTTTGGTCAAAAGAATGCAAAAATGCAGCATCATATGTATGCATATGAATAAGAAAATGACAACTTTGACATATTTTATTTTAGCCAAAATAATACATTATTCAAACAATTGACTCTTCGTGTAAGAAAAAATATAAAAATTAATTTAGATGTTATCCCTATTTTGGAAATGACATCTTAAGAAACAAAGGGCATTAAGGGTCTTATACTGCGAATAGGGATTTAGTCGACTGACTCTACACGACAGCCTACATGATGAGACAAACTGAAGATCGAGTTGCCAGATAGGCAAAAATTATACTGAAGAGCAGTTGCCAGTTTGTCACAATTTAACTTAATAGGTAATGTATTCGAAGTTATTTTTTGTGCGCTGTAGCGCGTAGCTGCACGTTCGCGCAAGTTTGAGCCAAATAAAAATCAATCGATAAAACCGGTTTTTTCTTTCGGTTTTCGATTTTTAGGGGAATTTTACAAACCGGTTTTCAACACTAGTAGTAATTCCGGAGCATCGCGTTTCAACATCCAGCTGTAATTAGCCATCATGCTGTCTCATCTTCCCCAATATCTCTTCTCCATTTCTTTGATATCTTGGTAAAACCAAGCATTTATAAGCATTTATAGGCAGTAGTTTTTAATACAAATTTAATGAAAATTACATATGTACGGTAATATGAAATATAACATTTTGCGAAAAATCTGTACGTAAATGAATATTATTTTCGGAATCAGCGTGCAAAAATTACTATACAAGTGATAAAATATTTCGGACAATAAAACCATCGCAGGCCCGTGTAAAAGAAGTCAAAAATAAATAAATAATAAATTTGTTGAATGAATATATTTAGAATGGTGTTGGTTTCCCGTTTGCATTATGTAAAGCTGATACACGTTCTGGCATTCCATTGGTGAGCTTTGCAATTTGTTCTTGCGGATAATCATCGTGGATAATCGTGAATAATCATCGTAGTATCTATTCACTTTTGTTAAAAGGTAATGATTGATGGGGTTGTTTAACTTCCTTGGCAACATCTAAGGTCATATGACGGAGGGAACCTACAGCTTTACTTGGGATCCGAACCACGCGTCACCACATAGTCTGGACGCAAAGCACGAGCTCCCATCCAACTACTATCCGACCCAATGTCGTTTAACTTCGCTGATCAAGGGGTAAGCGGTGTTCCGACATTGGCTACTACGTAGTCCTTGTTTTTGTTAACCCTCTGTATGTATATACAGGGTGGCGCAAAAGTCAGGAACCATAGGCACATTTTAATAATTTGTGTTTGTTTTGTTCTTTTCAGATTTGTTGTTGAATCTATGGCACAGAAATTGACAACAGATGAACGGGTGGAGATAGTTTTAATGTGTGCAAGGCGTAATAACACACCGATCAGTTGCTACTGCTTTTAATGACAAACACCCTGAGAGTCCGCCAGTTGTTCAGGCATCAGTTGGAAAACTGTTCACTCGCTTCAAAGAAATGGGAAGTGTTCATGATAGGTCGCGTAGTAGCCGTCCAAAAAGTTCAACCGATGCAGCAACATCATTAAAGGTACTCAGTCACCTCGAAAACAGCCCACGTAAGTCCTTAAGAAAGTTATCCCAGGAAACGGTTATCTCCAGAAGATCCATTCAACGAATTCTTACAACAAATCGTTTCCACCCCTACAAAGTCCAACTCGTTCAGAAACTGCACGGTGACGACACAGACCTTCGTGTAGAGTTCTGCCAGTGGTTTCTACCACATCGACAGCTTCAACGAAGGATCATATTCAGCGACGAAGCGATATTTCACCTCAGCAGTTGTGTCAATAGGCATAATTCACGCTATTGGGCCAATGAGAACCCCCAATGGATGGAGGAAGGACATGTGCAATTCGATCCACGAATTATGGTGTGGGCTGCGCTCTGGAGGGATCGGTTAATTGGTCCGTACTTTTTCGACGGCAATGTAACAAATGAAACATATCTGCATATGCTGAAAACATTTCTAATGCCCATACTGGACGACATTCCATTGGCAGAACGGGCGGAGATGTGGTTTCAGCAGGATGGTGCACCACCACATTTCACAACCATCGTCCGGAGCTCTTTAGATGAAACATTTCCAAGCAAGTGGATCGGACGGCGAGGGCCCGTTGAATGGCCACCTAGGTCTCCAGACCTCACGCCTCTTGACTTTTTCTTGTGGGGGCCATCTCAAGTCGGTAGTCTATGCTGATCGACCCAGAACCATACGTTTTCTAAAGGATAAAATCACATCCGAGTGTTCCAAAATCAGTACCAATGTGTTAAGGAATGTTCAAACATCATACATTCAACACGTCAAAAAGTGTCTCCAAGTGGAAGGCCACCAATTTGAACATTTATTATAATTTAATAAAATGTGCCTATGGTTCGTGACTTTTGCGCCACCCTGTATATACACTAATGTATCGTTCCACGATTTAAAAAATAATAGGCTTCAGTAAATAATCTGGCAAATTGCTAAAAATTAGGTTTTTATTGATCTGATTTTCAACGTAGGTCTAATTGTAAATATTGTAAATTTCTTCATGTATTAATCTTTTATACAGGTAATTCTTATTTTTATTGTATGAGAATAGGTTCTAGGACAGTTCATACCAGGACAACTCATACCTAGGACCAGAAAAAAAAATGAAAAATTAATGAAAACATTTATTTTGTAAAATTAATGAAAACATTTATTTTGTAAAATTAAAAATTAAATTTAAACATTTAAAATTCATGCAAGTTATATATATATATATGTGCATATATATATATATATATATATATATATATATATATATATATATATATATATAATAAACAGGAACACCAGAGAAAATACAAACATCCTTCAAGGTTTAATAGTACCAACGTTTCGGAATGCACTAATTCCATCTTCAGGGCTAAAACAATAAAATTCCAAATCACACAAAATACAAATTGCTTAATAACAATTTAAAATAAACTTAAAAAATTACAAAATTAGCTAAGAAAATGTAAAACATTAAAACTAAAAGGTAAATAAATGTGAAGTTAAAAAGTTAAAATTATAAAAAAGTAAAAGCATTAAAACTGAAACGTAAATAAAATAAACTAGTACCTTAACCAAAACATAGCAGATCTATCGATGATTCGTCAGAATTTAGGTCTGGTTTAAGTTTATAAATAAACAAAGACTCCATAATTTTAAGCTTAAGGTCAGAACTTCCGGCAACAAGTACGGCGAAATTAGACTGTGAAATCGGGTGGTTATTGTTGTGCGAGTGATTACGTATGAGAGAATTAGGTGGTTTGCCAAGGGGTAAATTTGTACGGACCGATTTACCGAGATGTTCGTAAATACAAGATTTTAAATGTCTTTTAGTTTTTCCTATATATGACCCCATACAGTGGTCACGCTTGTATTGATAAACTATGGATGACTTAAGAAGTGTAGGAATAACATCCGTGTATTTAAATAAATGGTAAATCGATTTAGACGGGGTGAATATAATTTTTATACATAGTTGTGGGTAGAATTCCTTGAGCAATTTTAAAAGTTTGTTCATTGAATGCCCAGTTAGGTCAACTGTACGCCCTTGACGATTGGTTAGGTTTAGTCGTGATATTTTCCTTAAAACTAACGAAAATATCACGACTAAACCTAACCAATCGTCAAGGGCGTACAGTTGACCTAACTGGGCATTCAAATTTTATCCTATGTAAATAATGGTTCTCTATTTATTATATGTTTGCAATAAATAATAAATTTGTTGTTATTGTTTTCTTATCTTATTTTGATTAATTTGCAGAGTTTAAACTTTCGGGGTGGATATAGATGAAAAGATCAACATTGGGGTGGTAATTGTTGAAGAGAGTATGAGTTGTCCCAGGTATGAGTTGTCCTAGGTATGAGTTGTCCTAGGTATGAGTTGTCCTAGGTATGAGTTTCCTAGGTATGAGTTTCCTAGGTATGAGTTTCCTAGGTATGAGTTGTCCTAGGTATGAGTTGTCCTAGGTATGAGTTGTCCTAGTTATGAGCTGTCCGGTCACGATGTGAATAATATGGTACTTTGAGAGGTAATTTTTCTAGCATTACATATTGTTAAAAATTGTATGAATAATATTAAATAGGCTTAGTTGAACTTGTTAGATTTACGGTTGTAAAAATGTATAGATGGTCGTTGAAATTTAATAAGGTGTAATGATTTTTTTTTAATAGCCAGGTTATTTATCGTTTATTAGTTGGTGAGGAATAAGAGGACAAGAAGTGGTACATGTTTAATTAATCAGACGTTTCTGAAATTCAATTTCCATCATCAGTGCTAAGAAATAAAAAAAAAAAAAAAAGTGAACAAATATAGTAAAAGATTTTATACAGTATATTACAATCTTATGATAATTATTTAAAATTAAAATTATAATTTAAAAAAAAATACATAAAATGTAGAGCGGTAAGATATATAAATAAATGTTATCGGGTGAAACGAATATTGAAAATAAAAACTTACCGGATTATTGTACGAGATGGGTGGGTGGGGGAGTAATCTAATTATATGAAGGTTGGGAATGGTTGACTGTTGAAGTGGCCTTGTTAGAAGTCGAAGAGTGGTGACGCAATAATAATTCAGAAGAATTATTTAACTATGTTTAAGTTGAAGGCAGAACTATAGTCGTTGAGGGTTGGTTTTGTACTAAGGATGTATACGCAACGGTGGCCAAACCCCGGCCCCCGAGCCGCAGGCGGCTCTCGAGGTTAACTGCGGCTCGCGAGACAATTTTGGTTTTTATTATATTTATCATAAAACACAAAATTCATAATACAAATTTTTTTTCACATACAAAAAAAAATATATATATATATATAAAAAAAGGAAAAATTGAATTAACAATAAAATGCGTCATACGTACGTCAATTTCTCTTGCGTGACAGGCACTAAGCGGGATAATTATGTAATTAACACCAATCGCCACTCACCAATGTCCAGTACCCCTCGAGCTACCCTGCGGGCTGCGTGTAGTAACGAGTGAGTGTGTTTTAAAATTGGCTTCTTAGATCAAATAGCGGCTATTTTTCTCAGCTAGACAAGTGAAAGTTATACAACCCCTTAGTTGATTAAAATGACTGAGCAGACAAAGTGTAAGAAACGGAAATATGAAGAAGAAATAGAGTTTTTAAACAGGAGTGGGAGAAGAGCTTTGCCTTTACTGTTAAATTTCCTCCCAAATCAGAATTGCGGAAGACTAAGTTAACAATGTTGAAATCTAGCCTAGTTGCCCAACAAACTGTACTTTCATCATTGTGCAAGTCAACTGACTTAACTACTGAAGCTAGTTTTGTTATGGCATGGAATTATTGCTCGTGCTTAACTTCCCTACAGTAGTGGAGAATTTGTGAAGAAGAATATTGCCGATGTTACTGCAATTCTCGCTCCAGATAACACAAAGCTTCGAGAACAAATAGCAAGTATTTCTATTTCCCGCCACACTACAGAGAGACGTATTTCCCAGATCAGTGCTGAAATTACATGCTTGTTGCAGAGTGATTTGAAGAATTCTGTTGCATTCAGTTTGGCTCTCGATGAATCCACAGATATTAAAGATAACCCTCAACTGGCGATATTTGTTCGTTATGTTACTGGTGATGGAAATGTGAAAGAAGAACTCTTGGACTTAATGACCGTAAGAGAAACCACCAGAGGGGTTGGCATAAAGAACGCACCTGACGAGGCATTATCAAATGCTCAAGTACCATTGAATAAACTTGTCAGTGTTGCAACAGATGGCGCACCAACTATGGTAGGACAAAATGTAGGCCTAGTTGGGCTCTTGACACGCGATCCCAAGTATCCTGTGTGTCTCTTTATTCACTGTATCATTCACCGTGGTCATTTGGTAAGCAAGTACTTTAGGTATGACAGTGTTATGAAATGTGTTCTAGAAATTATGAATTTCATTTGTTCAAATGCAAAAACGCACCGAGCGTTTAGAAAATTTATCGAGGAGCTGGATCTTCAAGATAAGCCAGATGACCTTTCATTCTACTGTATTGTAAGGTGGCTATCAACTAGTAATCTCCTGAATAGGTTTGTTGCACTGTTGGACCTATCATTGATTTCTTGAAAGAAAAGGGAAAGTCATACCCACAACTAGATCATGAATGGGTGCAGGATCTGATGTTTTTTACTGATGTAATACAACACCTTCAAAATCTAAAGTTGGCACTTCAGGGAAAGGATAAGGTCATTTCTGACCTTACAAACAGTTTTCAGTTTCCAGAATAAAATAAAGCTCTTCCAAAAAGATCTAGTAACAAAAAAATTTGACCACTTTCCCCACCTGAAAAACCAAGCAAACACTTTTCCTGATATTGAAATAAAAGATAGTAAATTGGAGGAATACAAAGGTAAATTAGAAGGACTAATTGATCATTTTCAGTTCAGGTTTGATGAACTAAAGAAGCTAAAACCATGCTTTGAATTTCTTGTAAATCCTTTCCTGATTGATGTCGTCAACGATGGCTGTCCTGTTACCACACCTTTTGTTACGGAAGCTGCTCCAATAAAAACAGAACTTTTGGAGCTACAGGAGGACGTGGGTTTAAAGTTGATACATAAAAGCTTATCTGCAGTTGAGGTTTGGAAGCAAGTACCAGAGACAAAGTATCCTCACCTCAGGAAAACCACTTTCCGACTTATCTCAGTTTTTGGGACAACTTATTGCTGTGAAGCACTCTTCTCGGTAATGAAGTTTGTAAAGTCAAAACATCGTGCTGCCCTCACTGACGAACACCTGACTGAGCTTCTTCATACCGCCTTAACATCACATCAGCCAGACTTTAAAGCATTAACAGCCAAAATGAAGACCCAAACTAAGCCTTCTACGAACAGTAATTAAACAATTTAATAATGTGAGTATAACTATATGTATATGTACATGTTTTTAATAATTAAATTCTTTTTAAAATATTTTGCGGCTTTCGTACATCTGAAAAACGTCGTATGTGGCTCTTGGGTCCAGGAAACTTGGCCACCCCTGAATTGTATAGGGATTCAAGGATGCGGAGGTCGGTTGGTTGGTATGCTGAACTGATAATTTTGAAATTGGTGGAGAGCAGTGGGTGATTGTGGAGGTGGCAATGATCTCTTATCGCTGATTTCGATGGTTTATTTAAAGGTTGTGAGGTTCTAGTGGAAATGCCGCGATGTTCGTCCACTCTTGTTTGATATTGGCGAATGATGCTGCCAATGTAACTTGCTTTGCAGTGAGTACAGGTGAAACAGTAAACGGTGGACGAAACAAGGGGCTGGGTTCTTTTTTCTTTATGGTTGAGATACGATTTAATGCTAGTATTATTGGTGAATACAAATTGAAGGTTAATTTGAGGGTAAAGAGAGGTGAGTAGGTGGCGAAGTTCTGATTGTATTTTATAACTAATGTAGTCGTAGTAGGGGAAAGGAAAGTATTGTATATCTTTTTTAACAGTGGGGACTTAAGGGGGAGTTGATGTATGTTATTGAGAAAATTTCTGGTGAGAGATTGTAGTAAATGTTTTGGGAAAGAGTTATTAATGCTGAAACTGTGAATGAATTCTATTTCGTTGTGGAAGGATAAGTAGGAGGAACAAAGTTGATAAGCACCGTGGATTAAAATTTTAATGCTGTTAATTTTATACAGTAAGGTGATGTGGCTTAAGTAGTTGATGCCTAGGGCTGTATATGTAGGTGTTCGATATATGGAAGTGCTGAATTTATTATTTTGTTGTTATTATTATATCTAAGAAGGGTAGGGTGTTGTTGGATTCGTCTTCTTTAGTGAACTTGATGGTTTGATGCTGGGAATTGAGAGTTAAGAAAAAGAGGGTCGTGGTTAGCATTGTGAGAGGAGAAAAGTGTCATCGACATATCTTTTATATAGATGTGGTTTGTAATGAGTGGGGCAATGGAGTAGCTAGTGTGGCACTTAGGGGGGATCCCATGGCTAGTGAATCGTTTGTTGGTAAAGTTGTTTATTGAAAAAGAAGTAGGTGTCTGAAGCGGCAAGGGTTGGCAGTCTGGTAAATTCTTGTTTTGTTAGGTTGAGGACTGCTCTGATTGTTAGAAAATAAATTATTGATGTAGATTTCGATAGCTTGTTTAATTGGTACGTTGGTGTAGAATGATACTACCGTATGTCAAAACTGTGCATATGGAGGTTGTTTGAATTGTTCACCGTTTGTATTTTTTTGGCGAATTCGTAAGAATTGGGGACGGAATATTCATTCTGCGTTAGGGGGGTTAGGGTGGGAATTAGGAATTTTGCTAGGTGGTAATTATGGGTGGTGTAAGCAGAAAGGATAGGTCTAATGGGTAAATTTGGTTTGTGTATTTTAGGGAGGCCTGCCGTATAATTTTTTCAGGAAATGGTTGATTTTATCTTTAAGTTTTAGGGAAAGTGTTAGAGGATTATCATTAATCTTTTCGAATTTGGAGGAGTCGTTGAGCACGTTATTAACCTTATTAATATAATCTAATTTGTTAAGAAGAACGGTACCTTTGCCTTTGTCAGGACGTGAAATTATGATGGAGTCATCCCTGGATAATTCTTTTTGGCAAGCGATATCTTTACTCTTGATTAGGGGGGGGAAGTTTTATGAGGTTTAAAGTTATAAAAGTGTTTATTAGCGATATGGGTAACTGAAGACTTTAGAAATGGAAGTTTTGTCTCGTCAGCTACTGGGAATCGTTTTAAACTATGAAATAGTTGTTCAAATGATAAACAGTGTACTCTTTACGGCCTCCCTAACATAACAACCCAAAATTACTCATTAGACCTATTCTTTCTGCCTACACCACCCATAATTACCACCTAACAAAATTCCTAATTCCCACCCTAACCCCCCAAACGCAGAATGAATATTCCGTCCCCAATTCTTACGAATTCGCCAAAAAAATACAAACGGTGAACAACGATACATGTTTATTTATCAAACGTTTCGACTTCTAACATGGCCACTTCAACAGTCAACCATTCCCAACCTTCATATAATTAGATTAAACCCCCCTCGTACAATAACCCGGTAAGTTATTTTCAATTTCGTTTCACCCGATAACATTTATTTATATATCTTACCGCTCTACCTTTTATGTAATTTTTTTAAATTTTAAATTATCATCATTTTAATTTTAAATTATTATCATAAGAATGTAATATACTGTATACAATCTGGGATAAATGAAAGAAAGCCACCCCCAGCCTTCTTTAGTTAGCTTTATAAGGCTAACTAACGAAAATATCACGACCCAACCAAACCAATCGTTAGGTCAACTGTACACCATTGACGATTGGTTAGGTTAGGTCGTTATATTTTCGTTAGTTAGCCTTATAAAGCTAACTAAAGAAGGCTGGGGGTGGCTTTCTTTCATTGACCAAAATCTTTTACTATATTTGTTCATTTTTATTTTTTTTTTTAAATTTCTTAGCACTGATGATGGAAATTGAATTTCCGAAACGTCTGATTAATAAACATGTACCACCTTCTCATCCTCTTATTCCTCACTAAGTTGCGGTTTCCCAAGAACAAACCCTTCAATCAAGTTTATTAGTTTGTTACAATTACACTTGTTACGATAGGTACACACAGTTCAAGTGAGCGGCGTTTGTTTCTGTGGACTTTAAGGCAGAACTGCTTTAATAAGAGAATCAGGTCTTTACTCCGCAAGGAGGCTTACAGGGTTCGCTGCACAGGAATACCCAATTGATTTTGTTTGTTTCGGTGGGCTATTTTGTCGTCGAACGTTTTCCCTTAAGGGATTGTCAATTTCTACGTTTTTGTGAACCTCCGATTAACGTCAGTTCTTGTTGCACCACTACGTATCCAAGATAGCCAAAAAAATTCATGTTCGGCCGTATACAGCCAGTTATTATCACCCGGTACGTTACTGTAAAAGGTCTCACTCGAATCCGTAATGGGATTACACTGTTGCATGAAGCTGCTGTAAAAGGTCTCACTCGAATCGGTAACATTTGTTGAACACCTTGTACAAAACGCTTCTCACCGTTTGGCTTGTATGTTGAAGACTAAGCAGCAAAGGCAAATAACTTACTAGCAACGTGTGATTGTAAATGGTTTGCAAAATTAAGATCAGTGTACTTAATTAAACGAGCCTATTAAAAATTCGTAAATACGACCGAAAATGGAGAATTTCCATTAGATCAGTTGTGTATATAACTATCATAGTTTCTTGTATAAATTTTTGTCATTAAATGTTGTACATAATTTTGCTTCGGCTGACACTTTGTCGTTAAACATTTGTCCTTTTGATTCGTTCGCGTCATCAGTTTTAACCAATTTTTTTTTTTCGTTAACTTAAGACCTTTTAAAAATTACTAAATTAGTGAAGTTAAATGAACGAAAATTGAATAATGTAATACGGTAAGATAAAAACAATAACGGTAAATTTAAAATTTGATGATAAATTATGGTAAACAGTAACAAAGAGTATCTTAGGACTTAGGGCTTAGGGCTTAATCACGTAATTATAGTTTAAATTTATTTGGGGAATTATTTTTTTTTAAAGGAAGGTAATGTTGGAATTGCAAAATTGGGGATTTATTAATAAAATATAGTAACGTTTTCAACATAAATGAAAAACATAATGTAGTTAAGATATAAATTCCAAATAAGCCTCTGGTAAATCCCAGAAAAGGCTACGTAACTGCCTTTTTTATGTAAAAAGGAGGGGTCAAGGTTGAGCGCCCTTAAAAATGGCTCCCCTTTATAAGAAAGAGAGCCGAAATCAAGGTCTTCGAGGGTGACGATGCCTTTTTTAAATTGTATATGTAAATTTTGAAAATGGTGTGTAGTATGTAAGATGCGCGCGTGTGTAGTGAAGAATAGAGGGAGAAGTGTATGTTTGAGAGCACGCTGGACTGCTCACGGGGTAAAGACAGAAAAAGATCAGCTAAAAAGGACAGTGACAGGAGAAACGGGAGTTCCAGCACGCCCTGCCTCCTGCCTAACGTCCCCTTTGGAGTACTTCCGTGGTCGATTAGTGTCTACAATCTCCCGCAATCTCCGCCTGCACGAAAACATCTAAACGGGTCTCAACGTGTTTCTATTGGAACGTGTGACGTAGTTCCGTTCAATCAATGGGATGAGAGAATACGTCACGTGATGCCACACCTCCATGTCAACAACGTATTCGTAAAATTTTTTAGTTTGAAATAGTACTTGAAATATACAATTAAATCACTTACTATTGTCAAATATGTAACATAAGTTAATTATTAAATAATATACAACAGTTAAGAATTTGTACTTAAAATTATTTGTAAGATGCAGGATCAAACGTAAAAAGAGACGTGAAATTGTTTTCCCGAGGCGAGATGAAAATCTACATTTCACAGGTGAGAATAAAAGAGCGCAGCGCAGGTCGAGTCAGTGGATTGGGGTACACGCACGAAGAAAGTAGTGATGGTCGACTGCTTAGCAAAACGTTTCTCACTGTAGAGTTCACTGTACGGTGCTAAGATTCTCTCGCTGCCTCTTCCTAACTGAAGATTGTTCAAAATTTAGGTCAATTTGGATAGCAAAATCCTTTAGTGCATTAGCCTTTTTCACGAGCTCCGATAACATTTTTAGTCAACTGTCGAGAAAGTTCACTGACTTCTTTACTTTCTTCAGTCCTTCCTTCTTCCGTCATGAGGGCAACGAGTTCGTCGGCCTCCATCTCCTCAAGGTGGGGACATAATCTTCACGGATATCATGAAAACCTTTGCCACCAACATTCCGCTCAAGTTTGGCCATCTCTTTCAACTCCTGCACTGCGTCGGAGAGGCCATCATGGTCTGACGGCTTCAGGGCAGACGGCATGCACGCACCGTTCGCTGTTGTTTCCTGTACGTCATCCCAACTTCTCTTTATGTTGTCGAAGGGTTGTCAGACATCGTACTTCTTCCAGAACCGTGTTACTGTTAGCGTGTCTTCTTGAACCGAGCCATAACGCCCTGGTCCATCGGCTAGATGAGCTATGTGGTGTTCAGCGGGAAAAACAAGACTTTCACACTGGAATGATCAGTGGAACGAAATACTTCCTACCGCGCTATACCGAAACTGGCCCGCGTTATCTGTAGTATGAATTATACAATTTTAAGCGTGTTATAAGAGGGGTTATTGTACATAGGTTACTCACCCGCAAGGAAAAAACACTAATCCAAGGCCTTTCATATATTCCAGCACCTAGTCAGTCAGAAACAAAGCAAACGACAGAACGTACTATACATATCTGTACAACGCAGATAAAAGCGATAGGATAAATTAGCAATGAATTAACATGTACAAGGAAAAAGGGTACTTTAACAAGATATGGTCCGTTTTATGTTAGTGAATTATCATTAAATTATTTATATGGTACAGAGTGATTACAAATGATCTTCCTGATTTTAAACATTTATTATGAAAAAACTAACAAACCTACAGCGAAGAGCAAGATATGCAATTAAAGAATATTTCAGGGAATTTTTATTTGTAATATTGTTAGTTACTGATTTCTTCCATTTCCACAATGAGGTTACAACATTCCTGAATGAGCAATTGCCTGATCGTTGGATCGGGCGTAGGGAGCCCATTCCTTGGCTGGCTCGATCGCCCGATCTAGCCCCTAGTGACTTCTTCCTCTGGGGCTATGTCAAAAATGAAGTTTTTGTTCCACCAATGGCAACAACGTTTGAACATTTGAAGGAAAGGATACGTGAGGCTGTTACAAAAGTTCAGTATGATATGCTACAAAATGTATGGAGGGAAAGAGAATACTGCTTTGATGTCTGCAGAGCCACAAAAGGAGCTCATATTGAACTTCAATAGCTCGTAAATAAAACTTTTTGAGTTCTTTTTTATTTGTATATCTTGCTTTTCGCTGTAGCTTTGTTAGTTTTTGCATGATAAATAATACTCCTTTTGATCGTCTTTTTTTTTAATAGAATTTCCTAACCTCCCCGTTTAATACAATGATTACTTCTATACATAAAGTTAAACAATCCATTAAATCCATTACTTCTATACATATAGTTAAACAATCCATTAAATCTAAGGTTCTACGAGCATATTTACGCTATTTTATTCTGGCATCTGAAGATTTACCAGCTTGGCTTATATAAACCAACCTACAGTATTCACAGCCGCTGGAATAAACACAATGAACTGCTTTTAATTAAGCGAGATTTAATAGTACTTTATAACTGAACTTCGTTAATCCCAACTGTTTTAATGGAAAGGCGTTTAAAGTTTACATCGTATAATGAAGACTAAGAATATTTTTTATGATCAAACTCCTTGTGAATTAAGTTATTACACAGTAGTATCTTTTTTTTTTAGCTTTGCTTAAACAAGTTTCCAGAAATGAAACAAGATAGCATAGTTTACTTCCAATGTTCAGAATGTTGCAAAACTCAGAATCCAAAATTAAGGGCTAAACACACTCAAAAGTGCCTGGTAGCTCGGTGGTTACGGTGTCAGGCTCCAGGGGATGTGTTTGCTTCCCGCCACTGGCATCGCGTTCGGTTAGGCCAGCCATTCACCCTGTTTCCGCTGGGGCTTATGTGACCCTTTAGGCACATGAGCCCCGATAATGTTACCTTTATCAAAAGTCTTAAAGCTCCGAGGAACACAGAAAAGAAAATTGAATATTTTATCGATGGGTGATGCGAGGGATGATGGACAGAATAAAAGGGAACGTATGACTTATCATTAATTCTCGAAAGCTATCGTGGCCTACTACAATAAAAATAAACTTGTTTTTCTGGAAATTATGTCTTTTATTCTTCGCAAGTTAATTCTTATTATTGTTTAATAACAATATATTGTTTAATTTAACTTATAAATGTAATTTTCATTATGGGGTTATGTACACCCTACACTAGTCGCTATGTGCGCGGTCCCACTCTGGCCTTCTTTGGTTAATAGGTTTGTGAAAGACTTCAAATTTGAAATGGTTTGCGCATCTCGGAATTTTTAGATCTAGAAATGATACGCATTTCTCATTTTGTTTTTCAATAGTAAATTTTACAGACATAACTAGGGTAAAGTTGCCAATGGTCGCGCATCAACCATTTTTAAGTCAAATTCGCGACATTAAGACCGACGCGCGACCACTGGCAATTTTACCCAAAGTAAATGTTAAATTACAAGTTATTTTGTATGATTCAATATAAATGATAATCCAAACATAATAATGTTAAGGCATTTTAAGTACAATAACTGCCTTCAAATTAGATGGAAAGGCAAAAGGCAATAAAATGGACAACTAGGAGTTAATGCGTTTAAGATTCAACGCTCATTCCGATCACACCATCCCGAGACTCCGAAAAAAGTAGTTCGAGTGAGGCTAAGCGCTGGCTCAGAAACCACGCGACATCGGTTCGAATCCCACTAGCTCCTATTTTCCCACTTTATTTTTTAAAATGGAAAGGAAGAAGACGGGAAAGTGGGAAAAACTATCAGGTTTGTTTTTATTAAAAACCACATGAAAACGTGTAAAAAGTTACAATACATTTAAGAATGACACCAAGTGATGTTTGGAGTTCCAACTTTCGCTTCATATATGACTGTTAATAAATTGTGGACGGTAACCGTTTATACTGACTGATATTCAAGAGGGTGATACAAGTTATGTAATATGTGAGAAACAAATAAAAAATTATAGTGTGTGTGTGGGGGGGGGGGGGGGGGGGAATAGGCGCAGTGTGATTTCGTAGTTTTGGACTCAAGGTTCACAGTCTACTTCCTTAATTCACCCGATTAAAAGTCCTGCTACACGACATCATAAATTACATCGCAATCAAAATGAAATCGGAAACTATTTGGCCTCCAACTTCAATTCAAGACACAATGAATTATGACAGAATAGCTGCAAAATAGAGGGCCAACGTTTATTTTTCAATTCTAAAGTGCTTTCTGACGGCCACAAATTTGTCTTGGGGAAAATTGGGATTCCTCCAGTAAGAGCTTTTCTGTATAAGGCCATAAAATACTGAACACTTTGCCAATTAAACGCTTTTCATGCATGGCATCGTTCGAAAAAGTAATTTTTAACTATACAAGAAAACACACACACACGTGCGCATCTCCGCATAAGCGAGGTACGGACTTTAAATCCATATATCTAAAATCTAATTATGCAAATCTCATTTGACCTAACCTTAGTGCCATCGAACCGAGAAGGACGGGCTAAATGTTTCAGACGCAAATGAGGGCTCGAACGGTGGTTTCCATTTAGTCATTAAACAGTTAGGCACTCGGTAATCTAACCTAACTTAACCAAACCTAGCGTAATCTAACGTAATCAGGACAAATATAGCTTTTTCCAGCAATAAAAATGTTTCTAGATTTTTTCTATATATATACTGTATATATATTTTTTAATGTTCCGAGGTACTATTAGTGTTACCTCACAAAAACACAACCTCACTACATCTCTGAATTATCACACACTCGACTTCACTTATGCCCATTTACCTACACACACACACACACCACACACACACACACACACACACACACGTAAAAGGAAAAAGTTTGAACCATTTATTAAATTTTCATTAAGGGTAAACTCAAAAAGGGTGTCGTGTGTTTCGAACAGTTTCCTCAGAGTTCTCTCATTACACTGGTCAACACTCATTTTATTGCCAATCATATTAGAGTGATTTTGGGGTAACTTTGTGGTGCTGATTCCGAATATGACATCAGTTTTGCTAGATTGGCTCTAATTTATGAGATAATTGGTACCCCATTGAAACACGTAAAAATGCAAAAAATTTAATGTTCAGGCGGAGCCTACTTACAAATCGCATTGAAATTGTCTCAAATCATACAAAAGTAAACACATGAAATACATAATGGCATTTTATTCGGTCTCACCATCTAGAATGTTCCGGTAGTTTCCCATATGCACGCGTTATGGTTACGTTTCCTATTAATTGAGGGTATTCATTATCTCAAGAACTAGAGCCAAATCGGAAAAACTACTTTCATTTTGGAATTCAGCAACCCCAAAATACCCTAAATTCGTACGAATTTCCTTGGCAACGAAACAAAAAAATTTTTTTGTTGAGCTGTGTTATCAAGTCTAAAATATACTGATATAAAATGTAATTACCGTAACCTACACTGGTTGGAAACGTTAAAAAACAAAGATCAAAGTTCAAACAACTTCACGTAATTGCTACACTATACTTTGGGAACTGCTGCTTTTTTCTTTTTTTTTTAAATGCAACCAATTTAAGCTTTTGTTTTTATTCAAGATAAATATTAACTTTTGGTAGAAATAAAATTCTTGTCTATCTTTTATAATAGACGCTATAACAAAGTTCAGTCACTCGTTCAATGGCCAATTATTATATATATATATAATTATTATATATATATATTATATATGATACACACAGACCGTGCATGGAACAAGGAACTCTTCTGGATAATTAAATCCACTATAGTCCGAATAAGTAATGGTAAATGGCAAATACCATAGTTTTTCTTTTTTCATGATGCTAGCCCGACGTGGGCAACGGGTCACTCGCACGTCGGGCTAGCATCATGAAAAAGTAAAAAACTATGGTATTTGTCATTTACCATTACTCATTCGGACTATAGTGGATTTAATTATCCTAGAAGAGTTTTTTGTTCCATTCACGGTCTGTGTGTACCATAAAAAACCTCAGGGAACCATTCTGAGTTCATTCCCATCTTGAAACGGACATGTTATGTACCTTGAAAAGTGGACGCTCAATTCTGCCTGTTGAGGTTTAAGTTTTGGTTTTTGGCTAAAAATATAATAGTTACCCCTTTTTCTTTGATGTATTCAATCTGACGTGAAGGCAGCGAGTCTTTTGCTTATATTGAGGTTCTAAATGTAGCTGGGCTAGGCTGCTTTAAACCCTAGATCCTGTCCCAAAGCTGGATCCTATCTGCTTTGCAGATAGCTGGTGAGGGAAGCTATATTTTTGGGACCTCTTTGCGAGTGACCCGTTGCCCACGTCGGGCTAGCATCATGAAAAAGAAAAACTATGGTATTTGTCATTTACCATTACTTATTCGGACTATAGTGGATTTAATTATCCTAGAAGAGTTCCTTCTTCCATGCACGGTCTGTGTGTATCATAAAAAACCTCAGGGAACCATTCTGGGTTCATTTATATATATATATATATGCGCCTCGGTGGTGTAGTGGTTAGCGTCGCTGACTACGAATCCATCGACCCCGGGATCGAGACCTGGTAACGGCAGGCGGCGCGCAGAAAAACCCAGCTGTTCATCCTTCCACACAATAAAGAAATTGGTTGGTAGATAAATGGGTATCCTGGGTGGCCTAGTGGTTAAGCTGCTGGGCTGCTGGTGGGCCGTGGTTCGGATTCTACATTAAACTGTAGGTCTAAGGTGGAGTGAAAAGCTTGACCTTCGTCAAAATGAACAATTCGGGCGGAAGCAAACCAAAGGTAAGGTATAGAGAGAGAATTTGATGAGAGAGAATTTGATGCATGATCATGCACGATTTTTGCATGATGCAAAATAGGACCACCAGGATGATTCAAACCTGGGATATCTTGAGTAGAAGCCGCGATCGCTACCACTAGGCTAGGGCACAGTAAACGCGGTTCGTATTTCAACAATCGAAGAACCATAAAACGCTTTCGCGACCAGGGGCATTTTATGTACTATCCTTCCAGCATTCTAGGCAAAATCTTAAAAACTTCTTACTGGGTAATAGTTTTCCCTCCAAACTCATCGACAATACCGTCAAGAAATAACGTTAAATTCTGTAATGAAACTAAATATCTCCAACATGTAATGCAAGAGAAAAATACGTATCGTCAAGCTCCAAGTCATCATAGTCTTGTATTAGGAAATAAAAGTAATAAATTAATAAATGTTATCCTTAAGTTTATATCTTCGCTTTGTCATAAATTACCCAAATTTTTTAATTTTAAAGATAAAATTCCAAAAAGCCTCTTTTCTTCGACTGTGTATAAATACACTTGTGACGATTGCACGGAGTCATATGTTGGTATGACCTACCGCCAACACAAATTCGTATACATGAACATAAAGGTCTCAGTAACCACACTAAAAAATACTAAGGCCATCCCAGTCAAACATTCGCAGCACATTCTTGTCAAATGGATTATCAAGTAAATCAGAAAATTTCAAAATGCTTTCTAGGATTAATAAGTAGAAGCAATATTTATTTTTAAAAACAAACCATCTAAACGAATACACTCCTTTCCACAACCTAAATATCATTTTATGATATAATCTAACCAACCAACTACCTACGGCCTGAATTGTTTTATTTGACAAAGGTCAAGCTTGTCACTCCACCTTAGACCTACAGTTTAACGTGGAATCCGAACCACGCCCCCCAATAGCCCAGCGTCTTACTACTAGGCTACCCACCAATTTCTTTGTGTGGAAGGATGAACATAGTCCGG
Source organism: Bathynomus jamesi (assembly GCA_023014485.1). Lineage (NCBI taxonomy): Eukaryota > Metazoa > Arthropoda > Malacostraca > Isopoda > Cirolanidae > Bathynomus > Bathynomus jamesi. Next base: position 331,905 of record JAJOZX010003515.1, on the reverse strand, counting down.
TAGCACAGACCCTGATTTTACTGGAACCCTGCATTGTTTTTATAAAGCAAATTTTTACATATTTTGAAAGCTTATACCACTCCATTCAAGAATCCATCGGGTGTACACCTGACCCCCGCTTGGCTTTTTTAATATGGCCGGCGAAACTGAAAAATCCCATATCCTGGTCAATACTTGATGGATTTTGATGATCTTAGTGTCATTTCTAGGGGTTTTTAGGATGATGAGTCGATCTGGAGGGGTTGCAGATACTTTGGGAGTCGTTTGACCCACATTCGTCAATACTCAAGGTCATTGGAGGTCAAACGTCCCCCGAAATAAGGAATATCCCATATCCCGGGCAGTCGTGGAGATATTTTGGTGATCTTAATGTCGTTTTTATGGTTTTGGGCGAGACTGAGTAGTTCTATAGAGTTTAAAATGAAATCAGGGACTATTTTCCTCATGGTAAGGTGAATTCCAATATGTCTAATTATTCCTCTTATTTTTTTCAGGTTGTTGAGATTATTGCTGATGGTGCTGCCCACCTGGTGGTTTGATGACGTCTTGGTTGTGCTGATTCCAAAATTGTTTTTTGACTGCTGAATATGGAGAATATACCAGGTGAGTATTGTTTAGTTTTCATTTGCTGAGGATAAATTATTTCAATGCGATTTGTACTCTGAAGAATGGGTAAACAAAATTCTTATTTTTCAGGTTCTACAAAAGCTGCAGACGAATGTTTCTTCAAGGATTTCCTGCGTAGCTGTCCTGGAGGTCAGAAAGGCCTTTCAAATTGTGGGAGGATTCAGAAAATCATAGAGAGCAGCGACATCAGAGGGCAGCCAGATGTTCGAGCGAGACTAGAGCCTCTCTTGGAAGATGGAGAAAAAATCCTTTGTTGTCACAAGAACTGTGTTTCCACTTGTGTGTCCAAGAGGAATTTATCAGCATTCATGAAAAAGAGATAATGTGATATCCCTACAGTGGAGCCAAAAAGACTACGCAGTGCTGTTCTCAGTGAAGGCCCAGTATATGACTCTAAAAAACACACTCTCTTTTGTTTGAAAGTCAGTGAATGTATATTACCCGAGAAATATAACATCAAAGTTCCGGTGCAATACCGCATTCCAGCATCTAGGTTTATGACCGATAAGCTTGGTGATAAAAAAACAAATTACAAAGATGTGTTGATAGAAAAGTAGTAAACTGAAAAATTATGAGCAGGGACAAGTTGTACTCAGTAGGGTTGGGCATGAAAGGAGATTTACGGCTGAAGAAGCCCGATACCATAAAGATTGTATGTCTACCTTTTATGATGAGGTTGAGAGAGCTTGCCAGAAAAAGTCAAGGGTTGAACCTGAAGACCGCCCCTTCATTGCTTTGTGTGTAGAATTGTCGAAGGACAAAATGAAACCATGGAATTCAATTGAAGTAGAGAAGCTTTACAGAGTTAGGTGGTGAGAAATTGTCACGTAGGTCGCTCATTGTAAAAGTTAAAGATTACTTCAAAGACGAAATTGTATACTTACATGGGATGGTATCGCTACGTTGTTAGTTTTCAAAACTATGCTGCCTCATACCTGAATATTGCAAAGATTGTGAGGAATCTGTTGATATTGATGTGTGTGTGAAGAAGCTGGGCAAGCAAATCGCGAGTGAGTGCAAAAAGAACAAGGAAGAATTCACTTCTTATCGTATTCACATAGACAAATATATTGCTTCCGAATGTATGAGTGATGTTCTTATGCAATTGCTTACTCGTGTAAGTTCGAAATTCTCTGACTCCCTGCAATCCATAATGGTTGGAATCATTGTAGCAAGTGTTGTTACAAATCAGCCTACTCCACTCCAAATAGCACTGGGTGTTCTCATAGGTGACCATAAGCAAATCATTAAAGAGTTGTACAAGTACAATGTAACTTGTTCTTATGATGAAGTGCGACGTTTTATGCTCTCAGCTGTTGTTGTTGCAGCAAAAGATACTGTGTGGTCGGGTTTGAATGATGCTGCACTTGCTGGTCTTGTGCAAGTTATAATTGACAACTTTGATGCAGTTATTCACTCCCAAAATTGTAGATTAAACTGTCACAACCTTGCAGCTGTTGTAACACAGCCCAGATCACTTGAAAACGACAGTGCGAAGGTCATTCCTAGACTATCAAAACAAGAAATGTCAGTTCCCATAAATTGTGAGCTGGAAGTTGTGCCATACACTGGTCCGAAAAAATCTCCTATGTCCATGGAGGCAACCTGCTCATTTGAGCCTTCTGAGAAGCTTACAAGAGCAGCCGAAGTGTCACTTCGCCGTGCAGAAGAGCTAGATCTGGAGTTCTTCAGACGGATACTGTTTTTTGCTGGCACCCCTGAGTACAATGGCTTCAACACCCGCCATTGTAGAGGCGGGAATGATGCCAGCTAAGAAGTCGGCCATCAAGTACAGGGTGTCCCAGAATTAACTATTTCAATGAAATCGGACAAATTTTTTAAAAACACACTTTTATTTATGTTTATCATGTTTAATGTGTTAAAAATGTATAAATTTCTAAATTTTTTTCATAATTTTATTTTCACAATTTTTTCATTATCTGGTCCAATGAAAGACCGTCTGAAGTCATAGAATGGCAAAGAGACTCTCCAAAAGTTAACGTGTGGCTTGGAATGACCAAATCCAAAATTTATGGCCCATTCTTCTTTGCGGAAGCAACTGTAACAGGTACCGTCTACCTTGATATGCTTCAGTAGTTTCTCGAACCACAGCTTCTTGATGATGGCATTCTTGATAATGTTGTGTTTCAACAAGATGGAGCACCATAAATTTTGGATTTGGTCATTCCAAGCCACAAGTTAACCTTTGGAGAGTCTCTTTGCCATTCTATGACTTCAGACGGTCTTTCATTGGACCAGATAATGAAAAAATTATGAAAATAAAATTATGAAAAAATTTAGAAATTTATACATTTTTAACACATATTAAACATGATAAACATAAATAAAAGTGTGTTTTTAAAAAATTTGTCCGATTTCATTGAAATAGATAGTTAATTCTGGGACACCCTGTATATGCCACTCAATATGAAGCCAGCGGACCTCAACACTGCAATCAACAATGGCATTAAAGTGACGAGGGAGTCCAACCAAAGTGTTTTGGTCATCACAGCAGATCAACAGATCTACAAGGTTATAGTGGACATCCTGTTCCATACACGAAGTCTTCTGACTGATGTGGTTGCCATCCTTGGTGGAATGCACTTGGTGATGGACTTCATAGGTGCGATTGGCAGTCTAGCAGCGGAAGTGGCCTGAAAGAAGTTCTCTGTGGCAATTCGGATCAGTGGATAAAATGCTAGAAGGAAAAAAAGTACCCTCAAATGCCCGTACACTTCGCATGCTGACTGAAGAAGCTCTTAGACCTGTATTCTTGAAGTATGGTGAGCGTATCAATACCATGGCTGACTTGATGCAAGTCCTTGAAGAACTGGCCTCTGCTAGCAGAACAACTCGTATGTGGGTTGAAATCATCATCAAGCCAACTTTTCTCATTATGAAATACACGCGCAGTACACATGAAGGTGATTATACTCTGGCCATTCAACAGCTGAAAATATGTTGCCATATTTCTTCGCTGCTGGGCATCACAACTACAGTAGATATGGCCTCTTCTTTCGTTCGAACTATGACGTGGTTACCTGAAGAAGTCTTAGATGCATATGAGAGGAGAGGGTTTATGCATCACATGGATGGACTCTGGAATGGGTGCAACCGACCAGTTCCTGGAGAGTCTGGATGCGTCGTGGGAAGGGCCCTAGTGGTGCATGGTAACACCAAAATCCACAAGTGATGGCCACGTGGGTATACAGCCTCAATGCTCGTGTGAGAGTCTGACTGCTACCTCCTACATAGAGTGAGCACCTAGAAACATTCATCTGTACCACAAAGAGGAGGCAGGAGGTCGCATCAAACATGATGGAGAAGATCGCCAATCACTTCATGATTCCCTTTCTAAGTGCAGGACCCATTGGATCCAGAGTCACATCCAGGAGGCAACTTATACAATATTCAGACAGGGCAGCTGCATCTCCAGATGCCAATGCCGATAGAGCTGTTAGTATGGAAGATGCAACTGGCACAGTACGAGTCATCATGGCCACAAGGCTTTTATGCACAATTTCCAAACATGTCATCACCTTTGCAAGTAAATGAAACAGTATCAAGGTGGGTGCCCACTTGGTTACGGACCAAGAAACGATTTATGCACGCGTCATCGTTTGCTGATGAGCGAACGCAAACTTGACTTGACCCATGTATTCTCACAGAGCTTGCGGCATACCCACCCGCACTGTTCCAACCAGATAGCTTAATGAGACGCAGCTAAGTCCGCATTGAAGCAGAACTTGGGAGTGGAAACACCTCTCGAACATGGGTCGACCAATAGTTGTTATCATGGAGTGTCAGCTGTTTTGTGACAGTCGACTGGCCTGCTAGTGGCACAGTTGCTACATTTTATCCAAACCTCAAAGTATGGCTACCGAACATCTTTCTCATGCTACTATGATTTCTCTCCGAATCAAGCACTCGGGCAAGAGAAGTAAGAGCAGCGAGTTCACAAGCTGACCTCAAAACACATTGCCTACAAGAGACGCTGTTCTCACGTGCACCGCGAACAAGGAGCAACTAAACAGGCTGCTCTGTGAGCAAATCCTTGCTGACAGTGAGTATCTCGCAACTGTAACCCAAGACCATGAGCTATTGCTTGCAGGATGGCAGACATACCGACTTCCATTGGTGCGAGCAGGAGTCGAGCAGCATTGGAGCTCTCATCAATCATGAAGAGGCTGACGTGAAACACAACCGCTATCGCACAAGCTGAGAAAGATTCTGATGCTCGCATCTCCATCATTTGTGATGACAAGACGTGTTTGCCATGCTGACTTACTTCTATGAATTTAAGAAACTAGGCTGTCCCATGATTATGGAGTCTCCAGAGTGGCAGAAAATCAGTGGACATCCGACCAACTGTAACCCAGACAAAGACATTATCCCACAAATCTCAACTACACGCTTTGAGGTTGTGACGCAGTTGCAGCAATACATGGCATCGGCAAAGCCACTGCCATTTCCACAGCCAGAAGGGTCGAAGCTAGACAAGCTGGGGTCCCTTGGTGCATGCTTTGACATATCGAGAAAGAGCAACAGCGTTCATTGTTGCATGCTATGGGGATAAGAAATCCTCATCTTACTGAGTGTCGTCAGCGAGTAGGGCTCAGAAGACAGGGAAGTCGGGAACTGCTGCACCCAAACCATGTTCTCTACACCAACAACTGAAGCTTTCCATCAAAATGTGCTCAGAGCCTACTGCACTGTGGCGAAACTGGCTCGATGCACTAAAGTGTGACCCACCACCACTTGATCCTGTGCATTATGGGTGGGAGAGAGACGAAACAAACAGAGTTCTCATCCCAAATACAGTTGATGAAGGAGTGTGCTTAGCACCAGATGAAGTTCTGAAGCTAATCAGATGTGGGTGTGAATCACAATCAGCATGCAGGGGGAGTCGCTGCGGCTGCATGGGACGCGGAATCCCTTGCACAATGTTCTGTGCATGTGGCAGCGTCTCGGATTGCAACAATCCATTGACCCAAAACGCAAATGAAGAGCAGACTGATGATCCTGACACAACCATGTCTTTTGATATTTGCCCCCAATAAATGGTTACCTAATGTGAATAACTGCATCAAAGTTGGCAATGCCAATCCCCCAGCTAGATTTGAGCTTTGTTTTGCTTACGAGGTCATATCTTGTAGCTTTGCAACCTTCCATAGAATGCATGTGCCCTGCACTTCAGCATAAATTGTGGTTTATATCCGAATATCCATATAATGTGGGTTATGTCATTTAAGCATTATGATCTGGTTTTATATGCAGAAAATATGTTAAGTGCTCAGCAGTCAGCTAGATTGTAGAAATTGTCACTGAAATAAAGCAAATACAGTGATGTCAACTGCGGCATTATCATATTTCAAGGCCAAACTTTAACCTCAAATAACCTTGACTTGACCCATGGAGTTGCAAAATGATATCCTATTGTTATCATGTGCCTATAGAACTACTCAGTCTCGCCCAAAACCATAAAAACGACAGTAAGATCACCAAGATCTCTCCACGACTGCCCGAGATATGGGATATTCCTTATTTCGAGGGGCGTTTGACCTCCAATGACCTTGAGTATTGACGAATGTGGGTCAAAACGACTTCCAAAGTATCTGCAACCCCTCCAGATCGACTCATCCTAAAAAACCCTAGAAATGACACCAAGATCATCAAAATCCATCAAGTATTGACCAGGATATGGGATGTTTCAGCTTCGCCGACCATCTTGGAAAATGGCGGCCATATTGAAAAAGCCAAGCGGGGGTCAGGTGTACACCCAATGGATTCTTGAATGGGGTGGTATAAGCTTTCAAAATATGTCAAGATTTGCTTTATAACAAACAATGCAGGGTTCCCAACCGGTGCAACCAGACTAACAGCTGGGTTTTGCTGTGCGCCGCCTGCCGTCATCGGGTCTCAATCACGGGCCCGATGCATTCGTAGTCAGCGACGCTAACCACTATACCAACGTTTACAATTTGTAATTTTTTTATTTTAAAAAAATTATATTTTATGCAATGATGACCTTTTGACTCCTGACTTTTGCGCCACCTTGTATATCAGGGTTTCCCCCAGGGCTGGCAAAAAGAAACTTAAAAAAAAAGCCCAACCCACCTAGGGTTTTCGGGTTTTTCATATAAAACCCAAAAAATCGGGAAAATCTGATTTTTTTCAAAATAGAGAATTAATAATAATAACGAATGACCTAAATAAAATGCACTACATAAGCTGAAAGCTAAATATCAATCAACGTAATATGTACTTTAACAAAATCCATACTCTTCAAACACTGCATTTCAGACTTTCCAGTAAAACACTTCATGTTGCTAAAACCTTTCATGTTGAGACATATACAATATGGTAACATGCCTCTCTGTTAGGTCACAGTGGTGTCATGACGTGTTGTAACGTATTAATAATTTAATACATGTTGCAAATGGGGGTTGTGTACTCGTGGAAGTCAATAGCTGTTAGTTGCAGCTGAGAGTTCAGCCAGAGCACATGACAAAAACAAGACCGTATTTAGTGTTGCTGTGAAATGTAAATTTTCTGAATGTCATCCGTTTTCTTAGTAACAGAATTCTAAGAAATTTTACGTTGTGCTTAGAACTGTACAGTGTTTGGATATGGGTGAACTATAGAGTAATTTTGAAAAAAAAAAAAAAAAAACGAGTGGGGAAAACGCTGGGTTTTTTCAACTGGGTTAAAAAAAACCAGGTGGGAAAAACTAGGTTGGGCCCATTAATGCCAACCCTGGTTTCTCCAAATTGAAGACTAAGACTTTTGAGTAATCCCTCATTAAAAATTTCGTAACTTCTCACTAATGAACTACAAAAGTGACAAGACATGTAACTAAGACATTTTTTGTCACTTCGAAAAAGTATTTGGTGGCTTTAATTCATAACTTGTTGCCGGATAATGTAATAGTTTTGCATCTTCTGAACCATTATAAGCCTTGGAATAAGGTTACAATGTATTAATAGTGTCGAGATTGAAAATCTTACCTCCCTGGTTATTTAACCCTTTCCTGCATCGTGTTCAGTATACTGAACATTTAAAATCCCCTCAAATATATTATTTTTTCTAAGAAATCTGACTTTAATTTATAGAAAAGGGATGAAAGTTTGTCAAACGTCAATAAATGGCTTTACTGTAAAAAAAATGTTTGATGACAGTTTCAGAATGGATAGTGCTGGAAATGGAAAGTGAGGCCTATTTTTCTTTAATTTATTAGTTATAATGTATAATTACATGCACTTACATATATGAATTATGGGTATTGTGAATATTAAATCGTATAACGAGATACGTAAGAAGTATTATCGAGCATATTAAATGATATTATACTTATATAATATTTAACATGGGTCATATATATTTTGTTCAGTTTACTGGGAGCACCTTACACGTGTATACTGTATAAGAAACTTTAAAAAAAAATTATTTCCTGGTATTTGTTATTCAAGTAAATATTTTGGTTCTATAATAATAATAATAATAATAATAATAATAATAATAATAATAAGCTTTATTGGCAGGATATAAATCCCATAAAATAATACAATACTGTTGAAGGTAATAAACGATAAGATAAATCAAACAATAATACATTTAGAAATCTAAAAATTATGACTAAAAGAGAACTTAAAACAAGAAACGTACCGAAACAAGTAATAATAAACACTACCCACTGCTAACACTACAAAAAGAAGAAAAAAAAGAATTAAAAATAAAAAGTACACATAGTGACAATACCTACATAATGATAATGACAATAATAATGTTTATTGGCAAAAGATAGATTCCCCAACCAAAAACAAAATGTACACGATTCATCAAGGTAAAGGTAATCAACGATACAACAATTAAACAATTTAAAAAAAACAAAAACAAAAAAGGACTACGGTAATAAAGAAATAACACTAATACACGTAAAGAAACGAGAAATAATAAAATTAGTAATAACAACTTCATAAAAGTTATATGTAATGGAATGGTTAATGCGGGAGTTAAGTGGAGCTATAGACAAACACTTTCATAAGACAAGAGGTCCACAGTCTAGACTCTAGAAGACAAAGCAGGACTGATGAATAGCTTCGACAACTGGCTTGTCCGAGTTTTAATTCTTCGCAATAGACTGTATTAAGCAAGTCTTATTACCTCAGGGAGGCTCGGAAAATTGTGGTTAGCGAACATTTGAGAGGCTGCGCATCTTGGAGGTAACTTATGCAGCAGTCCATAAGATCGGTTGTAAAGCAAACTGAGGATTCTGCAGAAGCCTTTTTCATAAATTAACCCAGAGTTGCTGCCCATAAAAATTAGTGCAGAAAGTACGAAAAAGTGTTTCTTTAGCTTCGCTTGTACATAATATGAATTTCCTTATAATCATGTTTGCTTAGCACAGTAACTCCGATATTGTTTCCTTATGTCTAAGTCGTCACTGAAGGAGCTGGTGATAGTTTGATCCAGATATGTACTTAAATTTTTGTACAGTCTCTATTGGTTCGTCTCTCATTTTGAAGGTAAAATATTAGCCGTTTGGTTTGAGCTTTTAGGGTGGAATTACATAATCTTAGTTTTAGTAACATTAAAATTAATGTCCTGATTCTGTGAATAGGATTCACAGATTTTTATAAGATGATCCAAACTTTTAACTAAATGGCTTATTAACACCATATCATCGGTATAGACCAAGTTACGATTTATCCTCATATCACCTATGCAGCATCTCACTCTTCTCTCATAAGAGAAGGAAGAAGGAAAGTGATACAAAAGAGAGCACCGAATAGAAGCGAATGTAACTTTTATTGATATATATATATATATATATATATATATTAGTGGGACCGGATATCCGCATCATTTTTAACATCCGCATCCGCACTTGATGCGGATTTAGCGGATATTACCTCTAATAAATTATGCAATTTACAATTAAATTAGCTTATAAAGTAGCTTATAAGGCCAAGTCATGCACATTTCATGTAAAGTATAATTATTAATAACAAACAATATATAAACCTCAAATATATAATACCATTAAATCAACAAACACTGCCTGTGCCGCTGTGCGGACTCCCACTGATTTTTATTTTTTCACAGCAGCACAGTAACTTTCAGAAGGTTATTATTTTTATCATAATGAAAAATTAATATTAATTTAATTCTTATGCATTGTCTGTCATAATAGTAATATCACGAATTTGAAAAATTATGTCATATATCATAATTCTATATTATATTGATAGATTAACTAAATATCCGATCCGCAGATGTTGAAAAACTGACATCCGGTCCACCATATATATATATATATATATATATATATATATATATATATATATATATATATATATATATATTATATATATATATATACATAATAAAACTAACCAAGCAATAAATAATTAAAACTTACCACTTATAATGATTATCTTCAAGACTTTAAAAAGTGGAACTTCAGAGCATTAACTAACTTAACCCTCTATCGCACAACTTTTTTGTAGGGTTAAGTCTAAATGCGTGTATTTGAAATGTTAAATAGATGCAACATGGTACCATAAAGGGTTAATTAATCTTTGCGCAAAATATGTGCTATAATTATTGTATGACGTACCAGGTACATCAAAGGAGTGAAGTAGTTAAGAGTGCATTTTCAAAACGTAAAAGTTATGAACATATTTTAACAATACAAAAACAATTGTGAATTTAGAGTGCCATGCCTTCCTTGTAGACTTGTATAATCGCTGACGGTCGGGTACGATTTGGCGCCACCGTTTGGGCGCGGAGCCGGTTTGGCGCCGCCGTTAATTAGTATTAAGTATTAAATAGTAATACTTAGTTATTAACCTGAAGTGCTGTCTGTCTTCTCAGATAAGTTGTGTTGTTGCCCTTAATAGCATAAATGTCTGAAAATATATCGAGTAAGAAAGGGAAACAGAAGTTTTCACATAATGGATATTTGTATGTGTTTGATGAATGTAGCAAGCGCGACCCTTCGTTACTTTTTTGGCGGTGCGAGCAAAAGAGTCAGTGCAAAGGATGAATACATACAGAGAACAATATAAGGTGTAATATAATATGGGTACTTTTCCGTTATCTGCTCCCTTGACGATTGGTTAGGTTAAGTCGTGATATTTTGTTAAAACTAACGAAAATATCACAACTTAACCTAACCAATCGTCAAGGGCGTACAGTTGACCTAACCGGGAAGTGACGATTGGTTAGGTTAAGTCGTGATATTTTTGTTAGTTTTAACGAAAATATCATGACTGAACCTAACCAATCGTCAAGGGGGCAGATAAAAATATTGTAATGATGGTTCTAAATAAATCTTTATAATTTTTTATTGTTTCAATTGGTTATATATTTTAAATGTTAAGTCCTGAGTGTAGACCTGGGGGCGGCGCCAAATCGTACCCGACTGTGGCGCCCAAACGCCGGCGCCAAATCGTCCCATTTCGAATCGTTGAAAGGCGCAACACGGATGACTTTTAGCTTATAATATAATCACTGTCTAAATTCCGCATAGATCTTGGTTTGATCGAAGCTTAACAGATTAAAAGCCTATTCACGTTTCTACAAAATTCCAAATACTTCAATGAAATCCAGAAAATCCAATCAGTCAGTAAATTTATAAAATAAGACAGTCATCAAAACTTAAAATCGAAGTTCCTCGTGAACTTAAAGTAAATGTTACACTCTCAGTGGCTTCAAATTTTGTTAGAAATCTTTTCTATAAAATTACTTATACGTTATAATGCCAGCGTGGCCTGAGTATAGCTATACTGTCGGTATATAAGCTGTGGTTCAGAGGTGGAGCGAATAAAAGGTGCGGTTGAGAGGTGGAGCGAGCAGCGGCAGTTTACAGAAAATAATAGACGCCTTTTTTTTTTTATAAATCAAGTATAACATAAATAAGATCAAGATGACTCTTGAAAAGGGAAATTGTTAATCGAGACGTCAACTTCGATATAATTTCATTTTTTAATGGCTAATATTCAACTGAATAATATTTGTTTATTAGATCCTAAAAACTATCCGTAATGATTAACTTGAAACATGTTATCGAGTAAATAACTATTAAAGAGAATTATTTTTCTTTCTATTTCTTATTCCAAACTTAAGAGCTTTCACTAAGATTAATTATATATATCGTATATGGTTAAAGGAAAACTAAACCTAGCAGCAAAGTCCGTGGCTCAGTGTATGGGTAACGCAGTTTCCCCATAAGCGAAGCGAAGACACTGAGGTTGGGGGATCGAATCCCGATGATACTACTGATGATGATGATGATCTACAGATCTACAGAAGCTAAGGCTAACAGAGATTCTAAGATCCACTCTAAGGTTAGCCCGAGAAAAAGAAGAGAGTAGTGGGTTAAAAGAAGAGAATAAGGGGTTAAGTAAGTAGCAAAACCTATCATTCGTGGGTTAACAATCATTCAAAAAAAAAGAGAGAGAAAGACACCATCATCATCATCATCATCCGCCGGCCACTGCCGAAAAGTCGGAAAAATAGTCGAAGAGAATAGGAGAGGGGTGAAAGATGAAAAGAAGTAAAATAAGAACGCTTACAAACCATGCAAACACAGTCTTCACTCAAACACTGTCATACCATGCAAACTACAGACATGCGAGTAAAGAAAGGATAAGAAAAAAAAAGTATGAAGAGTATAACAAAAAGTGGGTTAGTTTACGCTACGAGCTACATCTAAGTTCGTGTTAGTATAATTTTTTTTTAATATAATTTTGTTGCTAGCATACCACACGCTGGCATTAATCGTCAACAAACTCAAACCTCGACCATTACCCCGAGAGCTCCTGTTGCTAATTGTTTTATTATTTTAAACATTAATATTTTTAAAATGCCTATCTAAACGATTTTTAAACATATTAACGCTGGTAGAGTTCATGAAGGACGCGGGAAGATTATTTCATTTATCAATTACTTTAAACGTAAAAACGTTTTCAGCGATGTTAGTAATGAAACGTCTGCCACGTAATTTAAATCCGTTATTACGAGTAATTTCTATTATCGAAAATGAACAATGTCAAAATTTACGTCATCGATTTTATTAACGATTTTGAAAACTTTAATAAGCTCCCCCTTAATCTCCTAGTTTCGAGTGAAAGCAAGTCTAACTTTAATCCTATCTTCGTAAGACTTGTTGCGTAGTGACGGAATTAGTTTCGTGGCGCGTCGCTGAACCCTTTCCAACCTATCAATATCCTCACGCAAATAGGGGCACCAAAACTGAACGGTATATTCTAAGTGAGGCCTCACTAGGGACTTGTGAAGGGGCAATATAATATTCTTCGAGTTAAATTCGAAATTACGCGCTATGAAGCCTAACATCCAATTAGCTTTTGCGCAAGACTCCAGACACCAGTTCCTAACTTTTAAATCCTTACATACGTGTACGCCTAAATCTACTTCCTCGTCAACGCTCGCTAACTATCATCCATCGTGTACATGTATTACGAGAACCTATATGCAAAACTTTACATTTCTCTACGTTAAATTGCATCTGCCACTTATCCGTTTACTCCATAATCCTATTTACATCGTCTTGGAGCCTATTTCCATCGTTCACGTTAAGAACTTTACCGCCTATTTTAGTATCGTCCACGAATTTTGACACGTTACTGGTCAAGCCTACATCTATGTCGTTAATGTAGATTACGAATAGCAATGGGCCTAACACTGAACCCTGTGGGACACCGCTACCTACATCCAACCACCCCGATTCACTACCATTAACTACGACCCTCTGTCTCCTAGCACGAAGCCATTCTTCTAACCAGTTAGCTACCTGACCGCGTATACCGTGCGCTTTGACCTTCGCAATTAGTCTCCTATGCGGAACTGTATCGAACGCCTTTTTAAAATCTAAATAAATAACGTCAGCCGCTCTATGCCTATCGTATTCGCGCACTATTTCGTTATAAAATTCTAACAAATTAGTTAAACAAGACCTATGGCGTCGAAACCCATGCTGACTACTATTAATGAAATCTCTACTTTCTAAGTGATCGATGATACGATCCCTAACTACGGATTCTAAAAGTTTACCGACAATTGACGTTAAGCTAATGGGCCTATAATTGCTAGCTACTGCGCGGTCGCCTTTTTTAAAAATAGGCGTGACGTTAGCTAATTTGAAGTCTTCAGGAATAATCCCCGTTTCGAGTGACTGATTAAAAATCTTCGTTAAGGGGCCTACGATAACGTCTTTCAAATGTCTGGGATAAAAAGCGTCAGGGCCTGGAGCCTTGCTAACTTTTAGCCTATCGATATAATGCGCAATCTCAGCCTCGTAAACAGTTATTTCATCCAAAATAGTCTCGCTACTAAATGGAACGATATCGTCCACGTCGGGGACATTATTTACGTCTTCTACGGTAAAAACTCGCAAAAAAGTTGTTAAAAATACCCGCCATCGCCTGAGCGTCGGAAGCCAAGCGTCGTTAGCGTCCACTGTAGGGCCTATGTTATCTTTTATTGGCTTACGATTATTGACGTCGTCAAAGAACTTTTTTGGATTATGTTTACTATCCGCAGCTATAACTATCTCTAAATTACGCTTAGCATTCCTAACATCTTTTAACCTGACGTCCAAGCTCGATATATCTATTAAAGTTAGCTGCCGTGCCATTGCGCTTACTAAGTCTATGATGATGATGATGATGATCTACAGATCTACAGAAGCTAACACAGTTTGTCAAAATTTACGTTATCGATTTTATTAACGACTTTGAAAACTTTAATGAGCTCCCCCTTTAATCTCCTACTTTCGAGTGAATGCAAGTCTAACTCTTTAATCCTATTTTTATAAGACTTGTTGCGCAATGACGGAATTAGTTTCTTGGCGCGACGCTGAACCCTTTCCAACTTATCAATATCCTCACGCAAATACGAGCACCAAAACTGAACGGCATATTCTAAATGGGGCCTGACTAGGGACTTGTAAAGGGGCAATATAATATTCTTCGATTTAAATTCGAAATTAAGCGCTATGAAGCCTAACATCCTATAAGCTTTTGCTAATGATGATGATGATGCTCCAGGAATTAACACAATGCGCCGCGATCGTCTGGCTTGAGCGCTGTGCCAGTTTCTGGGAATCCTCTCGTTATTATAAAGACTAAACTAGAGGGCTGTCGAAACGAGTTTACCGACTGAACACGTACATTACAATCACAGTATTGTAATAAGGTTTTCCCAAACACGCAATAAACAACTTTCCCTAAATTTATGTTAAACAATGAGAAAATTCATTCATTGTTTGCAAAGCATTCGCTTAAATTGCCGAAAAATGTATGCTCGACTTAAAAAAAAAATTGCGCAGTTATTATGCAATGAAAATTTTTTCAAAGTATGCAGTAATTAGAATTAGAATATACACGCTTGAATTCAGCGTGTATATGCTGAAAAAAATCGAATTCCCAACTATGCAACAAATCTACTTTAAAGTTATATTTCGTAAAGTTTACAATGCCAACGACGACCAAAAATGTATTATAAAACAATTTACTTCAGCCTTTGGTCACTGAGCCAAAAAACTTTCCATATTAATTTCAGCAAGTTATTAACAGCTCTTCGCACGAAGCATTCATATATGCATAAGATGATCTCCATCGTATTATTCAATTACACGCAGTGACGGAAAAGAAAAGAAGTTCTATAACAAAGACTCTTAACTTACATCAAAGTGGAGTGATAGCGGCATTTAGTTGATGAAATCAATCAGAACTGAAGTCAATTTTGAATCGTAACCGAGATTTGGTTCCATTCATTTGAACGGAAATTCAATCAGCACGAGATTAAAAGAGCCCAAGACTCGGGAAATCAATTCCAAAGCCCAAAGAAAATTCCTTCCGAGTCGCAAAGAAAATTTACAAAGAAAAAATGAAAATGAAAATGAAGACTCAAAAACGGAAAAGAAAATTAAAAATAAAACAAAAAAATAAATCAGAAAAATGAAAATAGAGAAAATTGAAAGAAAACAAAACTATAAAAATGGTAAATTCTCGAAGCTGAAAATTGTGAGAATATTTCTTTAATGAGTTTTGGAATCCTTTTACTAATTAAAGTTATAATTTGTTTGTTCCGCATTTTATCACAAATTTAATTTGTTCACCAACTTAAAAGCAATTATTTTTTTTCCAAATGTTTTTTCCAAATGTTTATAAAATTATGGTTGAGAGAGATTTGGGACATAAAATGTTTCTAACAATGTTCAATTTACATCCTTTGGCCGTACTGATCCAAGGAAGCGATTAGCTTTCAAACAAATCTACACCTAAAGCAGTATAACTCCAAATGGAAAGGAATCCTATTTTAACACCAAATTGAAAACCCAACATAAAAAAAAAAAAGAGACTTTAAATTTTTCAAAAACTTCAAAGTATTTTCATTAAAACTGAATTTTTATCTAACACAAGTATTACTTTATTTTATACATTTTATATATTATTAAAAAGACACTTATGAGGCGCTTCATGCATCTGTAGGTTTCATACACACACACAACTATCTATCTATCTATAAAATAATACCTTGAACATTGTTGTTTTGAACATTGTTGTTTTGCGCTTTCGTCGTTGCTATGCTTGCGACTAAGATTTACAACATCATCGTCTTGGTTTTGCTATTTCGTCGTCTAACGCTTGGCAGCACCACCCTTCCCCCTTTTCATGTTTAATAAAAGGTTTAAATTGAAGAGTAGACAAATGTTTTGCTTAAAAATAATTTCCAATTTCATTTTTTCGTTCGTATTATAAATTTTCGTGTTTAAATAAAAGGTTTGAATTGAACAGTTTCTTATTGATGCTTTTCCCGTTATTGAGCTGTTAAAACGAGTGTATTTGTACTGTATTTGTAATGCAAAAAAAATCCTGATTTTGACAAAAAAAAAAATCTGAGACCGGAACCTCTTATTTCCCATAGGTTACATTCCTTGAACAGCGTTGTTTTGAATATCGTCACCTTTTCCAGAAACGCATTAGCGACGATGTTCTATCTATCTATCTATCTATCTATATATATATATATATATATATATATATATATATATATTTTAGTCAGGAGTTTCCGCAAGGCAAAATAACGACACAAGGCAGGAAATGACCCTGAATCAGGCTGTTCAATGGAATATGTTAATACGGAGCATTGTAAGCAACAAACAGTGAGGAGGACCAGAAGTGAACATAGCATTCAGGCCAACTAATGAGGCTCATTGCAGTAACTCCTGTATTATTATTACCAGCATCATCGACATCTGAACCCCCAATGTAAGGCGTCTTCACTTTGCTTATACTGAGGTGTTACACGAGAGAGAGAGAGAGAGAACGGGTGCCAGGGAAAAATTCCTACACATTGTCACAGCTAGCTTCTCGAACAGCCACTCCAAAAAGACAGTAACCCTCAAATAGTGTACAAGATTCGATCTAACCTTTTCTTGAACTGATCCACAGAGGAACTGTTCACAACTTCTGAAGATAGCCTGTTCCACATTACATACACAGATCTTATAGGTAAAGTAATTCCCACACACGGTACTGCTAAACCGTTTTAAATCCAACTTCCAACCATTGTTGCGAGTTGAGTTATCATTTAGACTAATCATGCTTCTAAAATAGACATCGTCGAACCCGTGTAAGAGCTTGTAAACCTTGATGAGTTGACCGCGCAGCCTCCGAGTTTCCAGCGAAAACAAATTCAGGGCGTGTAAGCGTTGATTATAGCCCATATGCCTAACAGAAGGGATCAACTTTGTGGCCCTCGCCTGCACTCGCTCCAGCCTGTCAATATCTTTCCTGAGGGTGAGTGGCCAGAACTGCACAGCGTACTCCAGGTGCGGCCGAACCAGGGAATTGTACAGAGAGCACAATCTCCTTGTTCCGAAATCGAAATTGCCTCCTGATATAACCCAACAGCTTCTGGGCTTTCTTTTCCACCTCTACGAACTGTTTGGTAAACTTAAGGTCGCTGCTAATTAGCACACCCAAGTCCTTTTCCAAATCAGTGGCCTCGATATTACTCCCCAACATCGAGTAGTCCGACTTGGGATTGGCGTAGCCAATGTGCATGACCTTGTATTTACCCAAGTTAAACGGCATTTGCCATTTTTCGGACCACTCTCTTATCCTACGTAGGTCCGCACGCAGTTGCTCGATCGCTTCGGGCTTCCCAACATTGGCCCCAAGCTTGGTGTCATCAGCGAATTTGGCGATCCTACTGACGATGCCACCGTCGATATCATTTATGTAAATGATAAACAACAGTGGCCCCAAAACGGAACCCTGAGGAACCCCGCTTGTGACCGAGGCCCAAACAGAGGTAGCCCCTTTAATTACAACCCTCTGCCGCCTATTCTTCAGCCAGTTTTCAATCCACCTACCTACTTCCCCACCGATACTCAGCGCGCGCACTTTGGCCATTAGCCGGCGGTGAGGTACCTTATCAAAGGCTTTCTGAAAGTCGAGATAAAGTATATCAATCGCCCTACTCTTATCGTACTCACTCTACGTGATGTGGAAAAACTCGAGCAGGTTGGCGAGACACGACCTATGCCGCCTAAACCCATGTTGGGAGTCCCCAAGCAGCTTGTAGGAATCCAAATGGTCAACGACCCTCTCCGCTATTATCCCCTCTAATAATTTACCTACAACTGAAGTGAGACTAATGGGACGATAGTTCCCTGGACTTTCGTGATCCCCTTTCTTAAAGATGAGGTCACGTTGACTTCCCTCCAGTCACCAGGCACCTGGCCCGTCTCCAACGATTTTTGAAGATTGTAGCCAGGTGGGGAGCCACCTGGTCAAGCACTTCCCGCAAGACTCTGGGGAGGAACTGGTCTGGCCCAGGAGCCTTAAATGCGCTCAGTTTGTCTATTCTATCGGCAACGTCTGTCGCGGTACACCGAACACTATCCAGGCGAGCACCGTCGTACCTGACGCCTGGTTCGGGGATGACGCGGGTGTCCTCCCTGGTGAACACTCCTGCAAAGTACTCATTCAGCACATTAGCGATGTCCGCGTCGGAGGTCTGCAGCGCGTCGCTGGGGTCCTTTAACCCCTAACGAGAGAGAGAGAGAGGGAGAGACTCTCCCTGGTGAGGTACCTGGTGAGGTTTTCTATATAATGTTCTCGTATTATGTGCAAAGACTTTTATCGCAAACTGAGCTCGACCCAAATGATTTCGCAGGCAAAGTTGAGGCGTTTTCTCACAGGGTACAGATAATCCCGGAGGTAAAGGACTACAACCCCACCTTTCCTGTGTGTCCTATCTTCGTAAAACATTCTGTAACCCCTGAACCCAAAATCTCCTTCTAAGTCTGGTGTAGACGTGTGTATCCAACTCTCAGTTATCGCTGTCGTTAATTTTCAGTAGTGACAAACTTTAAACTCGGCAAACTTATTCCTAATACCAATAGATCTCGCGTTAAACTGGACGAATTTTAGTGTGTTTAAGGTGAGTTGAGCCACTCTCGCATGGGTTCATTTCCCGACGGTATTATTGGGATAGACTAGTCTTCAGATATCTCTATACAGACAGAGTCGTTCGCTACTGCTCGAATAGACGCGTTTGTCAAAGGTTCTGTTTGAGTTAAATCGTCGCTCAGAGAGAGTCTGCCTTATCAGTGTTGCCTGCCAATGGCCCAACTTGAGCAGGCTCGCTTGCTAATAGCCCTACCCCATGTAATTCGTTTGCCGACGCGTCATTTATTGGCTGCCCTACCGCAACTGATTCGGTTGTCGAAAACATTACTCCATTTGACTCGTTTACCGGTGGCGGCTACCGGAACAGACCCACTTGCCGACGGCCCTACCTGAGTATTTTCACTTGCCGATGGCGCCATTCTATTAGTCCCATTATTCTGGACCACTCAACGACATCTATCTAGAAGGTTATACACAATGAGATGAATTAAATCACTTACTTTTGATTTGCCTGGGGCATTTAAGTTTATCCCGTCTGCTGTAAACAACCATTTTTCCCCAATGAAGCTGTCCCACACGTCAAGGAATAGAACCTCTTTGCCCTAACATAACGTTTTAAGCCTACCGTTTATCGCAATGGTTTTACTCAGTGCCACATTGTTTTCAAACGAGGCAGAATTCCAATCAGAATAGTTCAGTCGGTTTTTAGTCTTATTGTGTCAGTTAATTCATCAAATTCTGCCCAAAAAATTTCCAGGTACCAAATGGGTCTTTTCTGAAACACATTGTTTGAACCTATTATTATACAATTTTTATTATTTGTCCTAGTTACCTCTAACTCCCGTTTTACTTTATCAATCTTTCCTACCGGGAAGCAGTTGACCCCCTTTTTTTTTCTTTGCAAAGTAGTGCGCCTGTTCACGAACCGGGGAGTCCCCTTAGATGATAGACTCCCCTTCAAGGTCTGAAAGAAGTTCGTACTTATTTTCTAGCCTAATGCTGGGGGAATTCTGCAAGGCCTTACTGAACGTCTTGGAGGGCACGTGACGAAAACTCCCCCTCTACGCGTTCTGTAGAGGGGGAGCCTGGGGCTCTGGCGGCTGCCAGCTACCTAAATTCGTACGTCAGAATCAATTTTATTTTCCAGGCTATTAACTAGGTCCCTAAGAAAATTTATTTCCCTATCTTTGTCCTCTTTTAATTTGCAGAACAAAGTGACACTAAGGACAACTCGTTCACGGAGTTGACTACGAACGAAAAAGTCGTGTTTTACGCTACACGAGTAACAGGCGTACTTTAATTAAGGAACATCTTTGCATATAGGCTCTCGCGCCCTACACCCTATACCTTTCATATAAACTCAAACTCAGTGTTTATAGCTTTTCCATAGGCCTAACTCGTTTGGCCTACAGTTTCATAGTGTTTTTCTTGTTAGGCTACTTTCTTATACAGCCTACAAATTTATACAAACTCTCAGCCTAACCGAAAAGGCTCTCTAAAGTGCTTCCAATACTACGTACAGGAATTAACAAACAATAAGCCTACATATGGTATTATGTTAAGTACCGTATTTTGTCATCTTAATTATTACATTTAATACCATTGAATCACTGTACTTTTGTCTTTCATGTAATTACTCCTTCAATTCTCACCAGTCAATAATTGGAATATTTGCGCATTTCAGTAGAAACTATCTAATTGTTGATCACTATAAGTATTTATTCTTTTACGTTTGCTAATTAAACAAAAACTACAAAGCTATTAATCTCCTTACTTAAGACACTTATTTAATTTGATCGAAAGACCAAATTATGAGCCATAAACAATCTTTGATTAACCTAATTACATTTATTATAGGGCCTATCATTAATTGCCCACACTATATATATATATATATATATATATATATATATATGAAGAAAATAACCACGAAGGAAAAAGAAAACCCGAAATAATGCTCAAGCGCTTTCGTCTAATGACATCCTCGGGAACACTGAAATTAATAACAAGCAGAGTTGCCAACCCAGGCTCGCAAAATGTTGCTAAATTCACTTCAAAAAGTAGCCAAAAAGACGCCAGCTGTAGAGTAGCCAAAATAGCGCTAAAATTTCAAGTACAGTAGCCAAAATAGAATAGCCAAATCACTTCAAAAAGAAGTCAAAAAGTAGCCAGATGTGGAAATGTGGAGCCATTCCACTCGAAAACGTTGACTATATTTCTTGCTCATTGGTCCTTTTATGTAAAAAAAAAATGCTATACTGATAGTCGCACAAATACAACCCAAAGGAATGGACGAGACTGGCAGCTCGACAAAAAGTAGCTAATATTACGTTAAGTCGCTAAACGCTAAAAAAAAATGTAGTAAAAACTCATCAAAAGTCGCTAAATTTAACGACAAAATCGCTAAATTGGCAACTCTGAATTAACAAGATTGAGACTATACTAACACTGTATATAGATCAAAAAGAAAAAAAAAGGATATGATTGGTGCAGAAAAATATTGTAGAATCATACAATTTACGTGGAAAAGCTGTTCACAGCAACGGTATAGTAACATCCTTTGCAGACGATACAAAGAGCAGCACAAAAATCAGCGATGTAAATGAAGTAGATGCCTTGCAGAGGGATACGAACAAAATATACAAATGGTCTGAAGACAACATGACATTTAACACTGAGAAATTTCACCTCTTGAGATATGGTAGAAATTAGGAACTTAAACAGACTGCATATTATGCTCCAGATAGATAGGGAATTCAGAGAAACACGAAAGCGATCGATCTGCGGGCAATAATGACCGATGATGCAAAATTCGAAATACAAAATCAGATAGCGATAAATAAAGCAAAAAGAGTCGCGGGACAGATACTAAGAACATTCAAAACCCTGGAAAATAGGCCCGACAAGGGACCTCTTCAACACGAAGGAAAATAGCTTGGTTGTCAGGGGGCCAAGACTTTTTAACCATCTTTGAAAGGACCTCAGAAACGTTACAGGGGTCAAAGTTGAAGTCTTCAAGAGAAGGCTAGATGCCTGGCTCAGGACGGTACCAGATGAGCCGGGAGTAACTGGCTATATACGGTGGAGAGCGCAAGAAAGCAATTCGCTCTTCCAACAAGCCAGGCCTAGAGGCGGGGCCAGCAGCTTGACCTCCGTGTGAAGAGAGACCAACACACGGAACATCAACATTATAAATATATACCCCGTGACCACAAAAATTGTCCCTGTTTTTAATCGCTTATTACTCAGTCATTATTGCAGCTTCACAAATGAAATAAAAAGCATTCGAAAGAGAACATTTTAAAGTTTTATTTAATTTTTTCGATATCCTGGATACGAAATCAGTACTTATAAAAAAAATGACAGTTTTATCCACCACAATCATGGGTTATTTGTCGGACATGCAACGTGTTTTCATCGCAGAAGAGATGATCAAACATGGCTCGGTAGTTGCCACCCAACGGTCTTTCAGACGACAATACGGTCAGCAAAGGACCATAGATCCTAAAACGATTCGCAGGATTTTCGCAAAATGGAAACATCACGGCTCAATCAAGAACATGCATAACGGCAACTCTGGGCGCAGCAAAGGTGTGCGAACCGCTGAAAACATTTATTCAGTCGCAAATCAGCTTGAAACGGACAACAAGAAATCTGTGAGACGACTATCAGCTGTGACAGGAATCAAACGGGAGAGCATTCGGAAAATAATCACGTTGGATTTGAGAATGAAGTCATTCAAAATTATGTGTTTGCAACAGCTTAGCGAACAAGACTACCAGCGTCGTTTGATGTTTTGTGAACGCATTGAAACAATAATTGAACAAAACCAGATAAGATTAAGTGACATAATATTCAGTGATGAATGCCACATCTATCTCAATGGTTCATCAACAGACAGAATTACCGGTGTTGGTCACAAAACAAGCCAAATATACACTTGGAGAAACCTCTGCATTCACCAAAAGTTACTGTCTGGTGTGGTTTGAGTAGCAGCAAGGTTTATGGTCCTTACTTTTTTGAGGACCCAGAGACAAGGAGACCGCTTTCAGTAACTTCAGAAAGATATGTAGAAATGCTGAACACTGTTTTTGAACAAGAAAACTGCAGTAACAAGTGGTTTCAGCAAGACGGAGCAACAGCCCACAACTAGGCAATCACTGGAATGTTTAACAAGATTTTTTGAACAAAGTTTCATTTCTCATCGCTCGCAGTTTCCCTGGCCCGCAAGATCTCCCGATCTATCACCGATGGACTTTTTTCGCTGGGGATTTGTCAAGGACAAAGTACTCAGGCAAGAGCCATCCTCTATCGAAGAATTAAAGCAAGCGGTGGTAGAGAGTGTACAGTCCATTGAATGCAGCGTTTTGGAAAATGTAATAAATAACTTCCTTTCCCGTTGTGTGAAATGTAAGAATGTCCAGGGACGTCACTTTGAACACATGTAGAATAAATTAAAACTATAAAATGTTCTCTTTCGAATGCTTTTTATTTCATTTGTGAAGCTGCAATAATGACTGAGTAATAAGCGATTAAAAACAGGGACAATTTTTGTGGTCACACGGTATAACGTTTAAAATAAATAACCGAAGTTGGAATGCGAGTTTCGGAGGAAGTTCAAGGTTAGTATTAACAATATTAATTTCATTATTCTGTGAAACATAAATATCGGTCGTTCAAAGAACTCTAAAATGTTTCCTTTGCGTAAATGCTTTCGGTCGAACTATTTAGCGACACCATTTTTGAAAAGAAAGTTCAAATCGGACTTTTCCCTCGGAATATAACAGCAATCTCATAACTTCCCTCAGAGGAGGGAAAATTTTTCAGTATTTATACGAGAAATAACGTTTTTAAAAGGAAAAGCAAAAACATTTCACCTCTCGTTTTTCGTGTAATTCTTGCGTATTAAGAAATAATGCCCTAAACACAAAGCCAGCCTTTCAATGGTGTTTTGGTGATACTATATGTACAGTATATAAAAAAACTCGAGTCCAGCACGTCTTGAGTAGGTGAGTGCGTGAGCCATTACGCTACAACGGGAGAAGAGTTAACGCAACTTATCGTATATTTAAACCACCTACGAAACGCATTGCACTTTCGCGACCAGAGGCGAATTGTTATGATGTCATACAATTAAACATTCAATTATTGTTCTCCTCGTGTACATTTCAGGAAAAAAGTTCGCCTACAAAAAATTTCTGAGAACCATAAAAAATTACTAATTGATATATTCAGATTTTGTATGGCTGTTTTATTATTTATGATGACACTAATAAAATGACAAAATTTTTTAGGTTTAATATTTTTTTTTCCAGAATTGTAGTAGAAGATACTAAAAAAACATTGTATTTGCCTAACTTATACAAAGTGGCGGATTTAACGTCTTACACATATAACGCAGAATCGCTAATTTGCGAGCGAACTTAATGCTTTACTGCCAGTTAGGATTATTCGTTCGTGTAATTTGACAGAATAGCTACGAGCCTCACATTGGACTGTTTATGCAACTTTTTCCCGTAACTGCTATAAACCAGCTTAAAATGGAAGCAAATACGCGTACATCAAATTCATGACCCTTTTTTTAGCTTCCTTTTCCTCTAAATTGGAAAACCCCGCATTTAAACAGTAATTATCACACTTTTGAAACGCGGCTGACGTATTTTACTGCTCATGAAGTCACCCTAAAGCTTAAACAACGTTCGGAAAAAGCCGCGTATATTTCAAGCAACAAGACTGGCATTTTGATGAGTAAAAAGCGCGGCTAGAATTTTAACACGAAAAAAAATACGGGACACAATCGAAATTTTATTGCGTTAAATTGCCACGATTAGTTTTCATAAGTTGCGTTTCACGCAATTTTGAGCTTTTAAGAATAAAATTAAATAATTTATTAAATATAGTAACAAAACGTACTGTTAATCAATTAGAAACGGGTATAGAAACGGGTACGCAAGGTTGACAAAAGTAAACAGACACTTTCGGTTTTCCCACTGTTTTTAATTTGATAATAAAAGTCGATAAATAATAACACATTTATTGAATAAATATATTTAGAATCGTGTTGCTTTCCCCTTTCCATTATGCGAAGGTGACGCACGTTTTGGCATTCCGCTGATGAGTTTTGCCATTTGTTCTCGAGGACAATCATCGTGGTGTCTATTTACTTCTGTCAAAGTCCAGCACATCAGTTACAATAAAGCATATCTTACGTTAGTTATTGTAAATTAATAGCTAGTTCGATATTTTTAAATTATTCACGTGTCTATACACTAACAAAGAGGTACAGTTTCGGAAAAAGGTTAGCGCCTCGGTGGTGTAGTCGTTAGCGTCGCTGACTACGAATCCATCGGCCCCGGGTTCGAAACTCGACGGCAGCCGGCGCGCAGCAAAACCCAGCTGTTCATCCTTCCACACAATAAAGAAAATGGTTGGTAGATAAATGGGTACCCTAGGTGGCCTAGTGGTTAAGACGCTGGGTTGCTGATGGGGCGTGGTTCGGATTCCACGTTAAACTGTAGGTCTAAGGTGGAGTGAAAAGCTTGACCTTCGTCAGAATGAACAATTCGGGGGGAAGCTATCCAAAGGTTAAAACCTAAAAAGCATAAAAAATTACTAATCAGTAAGTGATTGAGTTTTGTTTTGAAGATTTATTAGTTACCAAAATGAATAAAATATCCAGAGAGGAAAAAAGATTACCAATTAGTGATTTTTCATGCTTTTATATAAATTTTATGTTCGTAGGCGAATTTTCTTCCGAAACTGTAACTATGATACAGAAAATGGATAGGTTTTGTGAATGACTATATACACTTTCTTTGTAAACTGTTTAGAATATCGGAAAGGTCTCATCCTACTCACCGCAAGTACTCAGTCATTCCAATCTCCATCCGCAGTCCACAAATAAAAATGTACAGGGTGTTCGAAAAGTCCCGTCAACCCCTACAAAATGTACATATTGTACTACCAATTTTATTTTTGTATGATTAATTGAATTTATATGTGATTCATTGACATTTTTTTTCTTTTCCAGGTATTAGAGTTGTGTGAACAATGGCAGACCAGTCCCCTTACACTCTGGCGGAAAAGATAGTGATGAGCACATGGGCTCACGAAAGGTCATATACTGGCAAAACGATGCATGATATCCAGAATGATTTCAACACAAGATTCAATAAGGTTGCACCACCAAACAAAACGATATTACGCTGGGAGAAAAAGCTGTTTGAAACTGACTCCATCAAGGACAGACCACGGTCGGGAAGACCAACAACGCGAGCGGAACAATATGAAGAAGTGATTGCATCGGTGGCTCATTCACCGAAAAAAACCCACTTCGGAAACGATCACAAGAACTTGCAGTCCCATGTCCACAATGAGATATCACATGACAAAAGATCTAGGCATGGAACCATACCGCCCGTCATTTGTTAATGAATTAAGCGATACAGACATGCAGAAACGATATGAAACCTGAGAACGGTTTCTGACCGTTTTTCCAACAGTTCCTGCACGTGGAACAGTGATTTTTTCTGAAGTGTGCAATTTACCGTAGCGCTAAAATGAGAAATGTTTACTTCTGGAGCAAGGAAAATCCACACTTCTTTGAGGAACAGGAACACCATCCACCACATGTGATGATATGGGCTGCAGTGTCTGCCAGGAACTTGTTCGGTCCATATTTTTTTGAGGGTCCTGTCAACCAAATTGCCTACCTCAACATGTTACGGGACTGGTTTGTGCCTGAGCTCGAACGTTTAGGGCTGCTATGCTGCGTCGATTCTCACACGCATAATCTTTGTTACGAAAATGATGGTGCACACACAGATATTCTTGATTAGTAACTGTATTTACTGTAATTAAAGTAATAGTTGCTAGTGACTTGTTTCTTAAATTACACCTACCACAATAAATACAATTAATCACAAAAATAAAAATTGGTATTACAATATGTACATTTTGTAGGGGGTGACGGGACTTTTCGAACACAAAGTGAAAACTCCACATTTGGGAAAAGCGTTTCTTGATTTGGGAAACAATGTTACAACATTCCTACTCGCTGGAAACGGCGCCGATGGAAATGTTTAATATTTCCTAACCTAACTTATTTTAACCAATCATAACCAGACATGGGTAACAGTAATAGGTAACAGTAATGACTATTATAGGATTTTTCAAGTAATAGTAATAGATCATAATTTTTTGGCTGTAATAGTAATAGAAGGCAAAGTAATTACTTTTCTATTACAATGGCAATGGACATATTGTGTGAACAAAGAACTAAAAAAATGAACTAAATCCACTCTAAACTAAAATAAAACATGTATGTGAACTAATAGTAGCAAATTTTTCCTTCAATAAAGTAAAATTTATCAAGACCTAGTCTCTGAAATTGTAATGATTTGGTTGAAACAAATATTTGTTAACACACTGCTTCTAATTGCATTTAAATTGACATTTTCATCCTTTTCAAATGAGTGAAGTACCCCACATACAAAAGTAATAGTAATGGATGACCAAGTAATAGTAATACTCGTAGATTAAAAATAAAGTAATAGAAGAAATCAAAAGTAATAGTAATAGAAACCCAGTAATAGACCCCATGTCTGATCATAACCTAACCAATCGTAACCTAACTCGGACCAAAGTGGGAAAGAAATTCGTGAATGAGAATGACGAATTTAGAATAGACCTATTTGAAAATGCCTCGTTTGGGATTCTCACTTTCTCATTCTTGGCCGTGGAATGAAATGAGAATGACGTACGAGCCAAAGTGTAAACATGTTTAAAAATAAGTTGGACAAAGTTGTGAATAAACTGAACGTTTAAGATTGTCCTCACATATAATATAATTTAAGAAAATAGCATTATAACGTAACCGTGCGGAAGTTTGTTTGAACATTTCCTCCTACACTAATTCTTTTTCAACTTTAGAGAGACGTCTCTGGTTGATTGTGGTCCACATAGCATGATCAACCATCCAGCAACTAATTTTTTTCATCACTTGTCTCATAAACACCTCTAAGTTGGAGACTCTTGAACTCGTCGTAGCAGCAACGGGTAATCACCCACGAAACACTTTCTCCACAAGTACATGGGAACAGATATAGGAACCTCCCACTGATATTCCTCGCCAGAAAGAGTTTCTCTACTCTTGTGGTGCACAACACAGCGAAATATGAACGACTCATTATATCACTAGACGCATAAACACCTTTCATGGCGGGAGACCCAAGCTGAAACTCGGCAACATTCAAAGAGTTGGCAGACACATACGCATGACAGACATCCAATTACAGAAAACACGCTCACACACTTGCCTGCCCTATTGATACAATATGTCTAAGAACAGAGTAGAAAAATATTTTGCAGAAACACGTAATTTCATAATGAAAAAAATAAAAAATACATGGCATGGATTAGGTGAGGTAGAGTTGCGTTTCTGTCGACAAGATTTCTTTTTTTTTTCTCTTTTTTCTCTTGGACGGCTGGATGCACGTGACGGATGGGGGCGTGGTGTGGAAAATCTGATTTCTGTTCTTAATTCTTGTGTCCACCCCTTTCCTACAGAAGTATTTCATCACTTTGCCGACGTGACGGCTCTGCGTGTACATGGGTGTTGACATGGAGAGTTTATTTAACCTTTACTTCTCTCTTAATCCTTTTGGGGCCAGCCTGAAGTGGGTCACGGGGTCTTTGTTGGACCGATACCTCGGTAAATAGAGTTGTAAATACTTTGTATAAGTTGAAAATAAAAACCCACTCTAATAGATAGAGTTTATTTCCACAACAGTTTCGACGCCCACCCGAGGAGGATGCCAGTGGGCGTCGAAACGGTTGTGGAAATAAACTCTGTCTATTAGAGTGGGTTTTTATTTCATATTTTGACCTTCACGTAGAAAAAAAATGAAGTTTTTTGCATTTACTTTGTATAAAATCAAAACCATACGTGCGAGGTTTTTGTGACGATACCAAGTGGTTGATGCGCGTTCGGCACAAGTATATTATTGGTTAGTTTATACAGCAGTACTATCTAGTGTACGATCTCTACGTACATAGTGTAATTGTAGAGCTAGTTTATATATTCTTTCCTGTAAAATTTCCTTGGCTACTTTTCCACGGTGAAGGCAATTTTTCAAACTTTTTCCTTTTTCTTTACAAGGAGCGGAAGGTGGGGAGAAAGCTTTAGGCTTTTTTTTATCCAGTTTTTTACTACTGTGTGGAATAGTTAAAAAATTAACAGTTTAATAACGGGAACCTCCCCGGAGTGGGCCGAAAGGTCTTTGCGGTTTCCTCTCGTCCTCGTAACTCATATTATATATATGACTCTTATCTTCGATTTTATATACCAGAGAAACCCATTTTCGCTAATCAATAGAGTATTAACTACTTACTGTTGAAGAAAGAATTTATGGTCTACCCATAAATGTCCTTCAACTCTTTATAAGTTAAAATCCTCCTTTCATTTAACAGCTTATTTCACTTTAACAACTTCTTTAACAGCTTATTAATCAGAATGGAACTAAATGCGTACAGTTTTTTAAAGCAACCGTTTCATATTTCAAATTTTGTGACGTCATCAGCGGTGAAATTAAACCTTTGCTGAATGTAGACAGGTCTCAACAAGTTCAGTTCAGGGCTCCAATTTTGCCTCCCGCTTTTCAATTATAAATAAATACAGTAGGGGCTCTTAAAAATAAATTAAAAACGGAACAGGTCTTTACTGTTTTCTTTACACACACACACACACACACACACACACACACACACACAATTAAATAACTAATAATAATACAGACTGATCGTAAAGGTCATTGTGCGTCATATATGTTTGGTTGCGGTTCACAGTGACTTTTTGATCACCCTGTATGTGCGTAGTAATTACTTATTATATATTTACCTACCAACGGATCTTTGTACATGGACGTACTTATGCACTGTGCGTATATAGATTTCTATATAGACTGACAGATATATACAAAGGGTTGACAAAAGTAAATAGACACCACGATGATTGCTCTCAAGAACAAATGACAAAGCTCAGCAATGGAAATGCCAGAATGTGTGGTCAGCTTTACGTATGCAAAGGGGAAAGCAACAAGATTCAAACTATATTCATTCAATAATTTTTTTTATTATTTAGTGACTTTTATTATCAAATAAAAAACTATAACCCCCCCCCCCCCCCCCCCCCAAGAAAGTGTCTATTTACTTTTGTCAACCCTTTGTATACAAACCAGTTGGACAAAGTACCACTCATTTAAATATAGTTGGCATTATTTTGAATTTTTTGTTTCTACTATTACGCGAAGACATTACAAATTGATTAACCTCGCGCGAGAGAACCCACCGTTCACTTTCCAAATTCACCCCTCATTTCGAGCCAATTAAACTGTTACAGCGTTTTATCGAGTGCAGCGACGACACACGGTGCAATAATTAATGATCCTCGTGATAACCATTTATATCGATCTCACCAAGAATTCCGCACTGGGAAACAAAAGGCAAATTCCAGCGATACATTTTCTGCATTTCCTTTAAAATACTCTTTCGTGAATTTGAATTTCAAACTCTTCTCTTGCAAACGAAAGTTTAGTTACAAAACTAATTTTGGTGCGCTTCATAAACTAATATTGACACTGCATCTGAAATTGACGACGGAGAATGGCCTACAGTTTCGGAGAGAAAGTTCGTAGTACGAACAAAATTTCTGAAAAGCCTAAAAATTCCTAATCACTATATAGCGACTGAATTCTGGGATCACCCGAAGATGAGGGCCCCCATATATTCTTGTTTTTTGCTTTACAGTACCAAATATAATAATAAATTATGAGCAGAGCCTTCGGTTCCCTGCCCTACGGGCGGGGCTCGTGCTTCGCAAACTCGCATACGGCGAGGGCACGTTAGAGTTACCCCTTTGGGAGGGAAGGTCATTTTCCCTCTCCCCCCAAAACCCCTCACCCCCCCTTTATGCAACTTGGGGGGCTAACCCCACCCATTTGCTGCATAACCCCTCCCCCATTACCTTCGCTCTTTACAATTTATTTTGGCGAACGTTTTTCCAAAACGATTCAAGTAATAAGTGGCGGGGCGGTGTGTAAAGTTTGTACAGCATTCCAAAAAACAGCGACTGACTAAAATCACGTGACACCAGAACGAAAGAGCCGCAACTTCAGGCACATTCATCTAGAACTCAGAGGGACCTAAAGAGGAATCGCTTCATTTCATTTTCACTCCATACTGTACCAAAATTGCACCCAATATGTTAATGTAACGCGAGTAATAATTACAACCCTGTATTCACGATTATTAATTTTCGGCAGAAGGCTTTCAACCAATTAGCTAAATAGACGATTATAACTTAAACCAAATAACCTTGATTTTGTAACGAGTCTCGTTACTTAAAGTAACAGTTTTTTCCCCAGTAGAATATACTTCATTCAATTATTTATTGACTTAAAAGTGTTAAAAAACTATACTTCAGAAATGAATCAGTTAAATAAAGAATTTAAACGTTAAAGCGCCCGCTCGTACGCGCGTGCGCATCTCCGCATGAGCGAAGTACCAACTGTTTTAAATCCATGTATTTAAAATAAATAAATTAACCAAAACTAATTTATCATAACTTAGCCTTAGTGCCATCGACCAGAGAAGAGCGTGATAAGTGTTTCGAACGCAATTGAGGGCTCGAAGCATGTTTTCTGTTAAGTCATTAAACAGTGAGGTACTCGCTAATCCAGCCTGACCTAACCACGACCAACGTACCTTTTTCCCCGACTACAAAAATAGCTATATTTTTACGCACATTTTTAATGTTCCAAGGTATCACGAAAACAATTACCCAACTACATCCATAAATTATTACACACTCAACAACACTTATTCCCAGTCGATTACACACACACACACACACACACACAACTCTAAGATTCACTCTAAGTTAGCCGGAGAAAAACAGGAAAAACAAGAAACATGAAAATAAAGAATACTAAAAGCTCTCATAAACGTGTAAAGCTTTCACACAGGCTTAGTAGTAGTAGAAAAGTATAGAACAAAGAAGGCTCTCTCTCCCTCCTCCGCCAACGACTACTGAAAGGAGATTTATAGAAAAGTAGGAAAAAGTATAATGGGAAAAATAGCTTCAAACTTCATTCACACTATATGTTCACTTATTTCGTGCACCCAATTACTCATTAGAGGGCAGTGGAAAATAAAGGATAGATGAAACAATAGACTACTTAATCTAATCTACATCATATTTTTTATTTACGTATACATACTGTATATTATTTCAACGTCGCGTCATTTTTTTCGATGAATGTCAACGGCCACCGTACTCTAGAGATTGACACTTTAAAATTAAAAGGAACTAGGTCGGAACAACATCAATGTCCCTCCTACATTTGTGACACTGACTTTTGGTACAAGAACCTGGTTCTTGCTCGCGATACATACAATAATAAGTTTCATCAATTTATCTTGAGCAGCTCAAAGGCTATGGTGCGGACACGAAAAGTTTCATTTAACCTCCATTTGTAGCTTTGGCCTTTGATGTAGGCATTTGAATCTTGTTTATGACATCTTGTGTTGTAATGATCCACGCGCGTGTGTGTGTGTGTGTGTGTGTGTGTTTAAATTTCATTAGTTTATGCTGAGAGGTTCAAAAGTTATGGTGTACATCTGTTTGACATTTGACCTCCATTTGACCTTGACTTTTGATGCAGGGACCGATTCTCGCTCATGACACTTCGTACTGTGATCGTATATGCGAGTATTAAAGTTTCATCAATTTACGTTCACCGGTTCAAAAGTTATAGCCTCAACACAAAAGTGTGACGAACGGACAGATAAACGGAGAACTAGCGCACTCCAGTATAACTCATCCATATCTATTTGGTCGGGGACATAATTATTTATACGGTCATCCTCCACACTGTAATTATTTTGAAAAGGGAAAAATGATCCAAAAGCACCTCCAGCTGGTCAGCACACCCCAATTTAAGAATTCCTACGAAAGTGTACAGCATGTGCGTTTTGTTTTACTTTGCTTTTACGAAATTTTGATCCACATTTTTAAAACGATGAAATTTTACTCTATGGCTAAGTATCATCCATGAATTTGAATGTCTATTTGGAGGTTTTGACTTCCGAGAGTTTTTTAAGGTTCTACTTAAAACCATGAAATTACTCTCTAGTTAGCTAAGTTACATACTGTCAATCTCCTAAAGAGTACTAACACTCCTAGAATGTATACACAAACATCATCCCTTAAAATGAAAAATCTATTCACAGCTTTTCACCACCAAAAATTCCTTTCAAGATTCCAGTCTCTACCAATGGGGAGGTATCATTTAAGAACTCCCAGTGCTCTGAAACCAAACAGACCAGCGCCTTCTACTACATTTATTGGCAAGGAAGCATTACTTCTAATCTATCCTGACTAGCCCTCTCTGCAAGCAGTTCCCTTTATTTTGACGGCAAGCATATATATATATATATATATATATATATTAGGGGCACTCAATATATTTTGCCACACCCTTTTTTCTTAGCTAAATAATAGGTCATGTGGCTGAAATGTCTTTTGGGCCGTAAGTTTGAACTTTCTGCGCTTCGCATAACGGGATTTTTCCAGTTTGAACCTCCCCTCCTTGTATAAAACCGCTTTTAAACTCCCTTGTATAAAACCGATGGTTAACGCAGTTCCGAAAATGGTGTCTGACAGTGATGTGCGTCGTAAACAGAGAGCTGTTATCGAGTTCTTAACCGCAGAGAAGGAAACAGTTGGAAATATTCACAAACGTCTACAAAACGTTTATGAAGATGCTGTTGTTGATCGAAGCACAGTTGGACGCTGGTCTAAACGTGTGAGGTCATCGGAGAGAGGGAGAGCCAGCCTCGATGATGAGCCACGCAGCGGTCGCCCGACATCGGCTGTGATATCTCACACTGTGCAACGTGCTAACAGCATCATTCGATAAATCGGCGCGTCACATACAAGGAGCTATCACTGGAGCTAGGAATTAGTGAAGGAAGTGTGAATACGATAATTCAGCAACTGGGATACTCAAAAGTGTGTTTACGGTTTGTTTCTCGCCAATTGACTGAAGATCACAAAGCCCAAAGAAAAGAAATTCCTTCTGAGTCGTTGGTTCGATACGAGACAGAAGGGGATGACTTCCTTTCACGAATTGTGACTGGGGATGAGAATTGGGTACACCACTTTGAACCTGAAACAAAACGCCAATCCATGAAGTGGCATCACGCAGACTCCCCATGCAAGAAAAAGTTCAAAATGGCTCCCTCTGCAGGAAAGGTTATGGCCACCATCTTCTGGGACATGAAAGCGGTGATTCTGGTGGACATTATGAAGAAAGGACAATCAACCAACTCAGAGGCATATATTGCTACCCTACAGACTCCAAAGACGTATAAAGCGAGTTCGACCGGAGAGAAAACTGGAAGACGTCCTTCTATTGCACGATAACGCAAGACCACACAACAGTTTGCAAACAAGAGAGACCATCACAAAAATGCGCTTCATTGTGTTACCCCACCCTCCATACAGCCCGGATCTGGCACCTTCAGACTTCTACTTGTTTGAGCCAATGAAGGATGCTATTCGTGGAAGAATGTTTCGGAGTGACGATGAGGTTGTTGAGGAGGTTAAGAGGTGGCTCCAGCAAGGAATAAAGGCCCTTGTTTCGAGGTGGAGGAAAGCCGTAGAAAAGGATGGAGACTATGTGGAAAAATAAAAACTTACAAGGAAACTTGAAAAGAAAAAAAAAAGGTGGGGGAAAATATATTGAGTGGCCCTCGTGTGTATATATACACACACCCTCCTTTTAAGCGCTCCAACCAACTACTGACTCATGGTAGCAGATTTTGCTTCAGACTGCAGACGCCAAAGGGCAGGAAGACTCACATATGTAAACGGTTATTTCTTATTTGCATTCATTTGGCCGTAGCAATAAAAATTATCGATACTTTTTGATCAAAGGTTCCGCGCGATGATTTCTCATTTCACGAAGGTCAAGCTTGTTGCTCCTCCTCTCGATTTGGCCTGGTGAAGTAGTGAGTTGGTTTCTTGTACTCTCCACCTCACATAGCCAGGTGCGCCCGGCTCATCGGGGATTGTTCTGAGCCAGGCGTCTAATCTTCTTTTGAAGATGTCTACTGCAACACCATTCGTGTTCCTTAGGTCTTTGGGCAGTTGATTAAATAGTTTTGGTCCTCTCACAACAAAACTATTTTCTTTCAAGGTTAAGGATGTTCCGTGTCTCGCCTTTAATTTGGGAACACGACACAGTCTTTCTTTTCTACTTTCCACCGTTGTTAGGGTTCAGAATAAGATTAGGGACTAGTTTCTCCATTATTTTCCAATGTAAATAATGGTGTGTGTGTCTCTTCTCCTTTCCAGTGAATATAGGTTTAGTTCGCGTAACCTTTCCCAGTAATTTAGTTCTCTGCACCCCTTGATCTTGGCTCTGAGGCTTCTCTGAATCCCTTCTAGCTGTCTAATGTCTTCTTTTTTATATGGGCATGTTAGGACCGAGCAGTATTTCAATTTGGGTATGATCAGTGTGTGTGTATATATATATATATATATATATATATATATATTTATTAACTTCAATTTTGGCACAAATGCTATAGCCAGGTGGAAACATCTATGCTGGATTACAAAGAAAATTAGTAGTCCGGTAGCACGGGGTGGGAACCCTGCATTGTTTGTTATAGAGCAAATCTTGACATATTTTGAAAGCTTGTACCACCCCATTCAAGAATTCATCGGGTGTACACCTGACCCCCACTTGGCTTTTTCAATATGGCCGCAATTTTCCAAGATGGCCGGCGAAACTGAAAAATCCCATATCCTGGTCAATACTTGATGGATTTGATGATCTTGGTGTCATTTCTAGGGGTTTTTAGGATGATGAGTCGATCTGGAGGGGTTGCAGATACTTTGGGAGTCGTTTTGACCCACATTCGTCAATACTCAAGGTCATTGGAGGTCAAACGCCCCCCGAAATAAGGAATATCCCATATCCCGGGAAGTCGTGGAGATATTTTGGTGATCTTACTGTCGTTTTTATGGTTTTGGGCGAGACTGAGTAGTTCTATACTCTATAGGCACATGATAACAGTAGGATATCATTTTGCAACTCCATGGGTCAAGTCAAGGTCATTTGAGGTTAAAGTTTGGCCTTGAAATATGATAATGCCACAGTTGACATCACTGTATTTGCTTTATTTCAGTGACAATTTCTACAATCTAGCTAACTTCTGAGCACTTAACATCTTTTCTGCAGATAAAACCAGATCATAATGCTTAAATGACATAACCCACATTATATGGATATGGATATTCGGATATAAACCACAATTTATGCTGAAGTGCAGGGCACATGCATTCTATGGAAGGTTGCAAAGCTACAAGATATGACCTCGTAAGCAAAACAAAGCTCAAACCTAGCTGGGGGATTGGCATTGACAACTTTGATGCAGTTATTCACATTAGGTAACCATTTATTGGGGGCAAATATCAAAAGACATGGTTGTGTCAGGATCATCAGTCTGCTCTTCGTTTGCGTTTTGGGTCAATGGATTGTTGCAATCCAAGCCGCTGCCACATGCACAGAACATTGTGCAAGGGATTCGCGTCCCATGCAGCCGCAGCGACTCCCCCTGCATGCTGATTGTGATTCACACCCACATCTGATTAGCTTCAGAACTTCATCTGATGCTAAGCACACTCCTTCCCCAACTGTTTTTGGGATGAGAACTCTGTTTGTTTCGTCTCTCTCCCACCCATAATGCACAGGATCAAGTGGTGGTGGGTCACACTTTAGTGCATCGAGCCAGTTCGCCACGGTGTAGTGGGCTCCGAGCACATTTTGATGGAAAGCTTCAGTTGTGGTGGTAGAGACATAGTTTGGGTGCAGCAGTTTCCGACTTCCCTGTCTTCTGAGCTCATACTCGCTGACGACATTCAGTAAGAGATGAGGATTTCTTATCCCCATAGCATGCAACAATGAACGTTGTTGCCTCTTTCTCGATATGGTCAAAGCATGCATCAAGGGACCCTAGCTTGTCTAGCTTCCGACCCTTCTTGGCTGTGGAAATGGCAGTGGCTTTGCCGATGCCATGTATTGCTGCAACTGTGTCACAACCACTCAAGGCGTGTAGTTCGAGGATTTGTGGGATAATGTCTTTGTGCTGGGCAGGGCTGTGGAGTCGGAGTCGTGGAGTCGGTCAATTTTGAGTGGAGTCGGAGTCGGAGTTGGAAGTGCATAGTTGGATGGAGTCGGAGTCGGTGCAAATCCTTCAACTATAACCATAGCAGCCTAGGCCTAGCTCAATTTTATGAATAAAATAGATTTAACCTAATGTTTTAATATATAATATAATATATAAATATAGTTGCTTATAATTAATAAGGATTATAATTAATTAACATAATTAATAATAAGGAAATTTAAAAATTTTGTACTAGCAACCCTAAATCTTTTTCAGATTTTTAGATTTCAATTTGATAAGTAATGATAACAGCGTAATGTCACATCAAAAGTATAAATCTGCTGTTTTTGAATATTTTTCACTCAATGCTGATGGAACATATTACGTATGTCAGTGCCAAAAGGGCACTGATGATCAGGAAAAAATATGTGATGCCAAAATTAGTGCCTTCTCAGGTGAAGGATCCAATGCTCCAACAAGAGCAGGAAATCTAAAACGCCACCTTCAACGGCATCATCCAAAGGATTACAAAGTTGTGAATGAAAAGGATGATGAAAGAAAGAAGAAGGCTGATGACAATTCAAGCACAAGTTCTCATCAAACTACTGTCACAAAATATTTTATGAGTGAAAAAGTCACAGTGACCATGACAGCAGACAAATTTAAAGCATGCATAATTGAAATGGTTGTAAAGAATTCTCTCCCTCTAACAATTTTTCAACCCCGGCTTTTGCTAATCTGAATGGGGAAATGGCAAATATCGGAGTCGGAGTCGTAATTATACAAGTCAGATTTCTGGAGTCGGAGTCGGAATGTTAAAATTTTTGGAGTCGGAGTTGGAGTGGGCAAATTTTATCACCGACTCCACAGCCCTGGTGCTGGGTTACAGTTGGTCGGATGTCACTGATTTTCTGCCACGCACTGGAGGCTCCATAATCATGGGACAGCCTAGTTTCTTAAATTCATAGAAGTGAGTCAGCATGGCAAACACGTCTGTGTCATCACAAATGATGGAGATGCGGGCATCAGAATCTTTCTCAGCTTGTGCGATAGCGTGTTGTGTTATTATCACGTCAGCCTCTTCATGAGATGATGAGAGCTCCAATGCTGCCCGACTCCTGCCTCGCGCAATGGAAGTCGGTATGGTCTGCCATCCTGCAAGCACTAGCTCATGGTCTTGGGTTACAGTTGCGAGATACTCACTGTCAGCAAGGATTTGCTCACAGAGCAGCCTGTTTAGTTGCTCCTTGTTCGCGGTGCACGTGAGAACAGCGTCTCTTGTAGGCAATGGGGTGTTGAGGTCCAGCTTGTGAACTCTGCTGCTCTTGCTGCTCTTGCTTGCCCAACTGCTTGATTTCGGAGAGAAATCATAGTAGCGATCAAAAGCTAGTACTACAGATACATGAGAAAGATGTTTCGGTAGCCATACTTTGAAGGTTTGGATAAATGTAGCAACTGTGCCACTAGCAGGCCAGTCGACTGTCCACAAAACAGCTGACACATCCATGATAACAACTGTTAGTCGACCCCATGTTCGAGAGGATGTTTCCACTCCCAAGTTCTGCTTCAATGCGGACTTAGCTGCAGTTCTCATTAAGCTATCTGGTTGGAACAGTGCGGGTGGGTATGCCGCAAACTCTGTTGAGAATACATGGGTCAAGTCAAGTTTGCGTTCGCTCATCAGCAAACCGATGACGCGTGCATAAATCGCTTCTTGGTCCATAACCACGACTGCCCGGGATATGGGACATTCCTTATTTCGGGGGGCGTTTGACCTCCAATGACCTTGAGTATTGACGAATGTGGGTCAAAACGACTCCCAAAGTATCTGCAACCCCTCCAGATCGACTCATCATCCTAAAAACCCCTAGAAATGACACCAAGATCACCAAAATCCATCAAGTATATATTGACCAGGATATGGGATTTTTCAGTTTCGCCGGCCATCTTGGAAAATGGCGGCCATATTGAAAAAAAACAAGCGGAGGTCAGGTGTACACCCGATGAATTCTTGAATGGGGTGGTATAAGCTTTCAAAATATGTAAAAATTTGCTTTATAACAATGCAGGGTTCCAGTAAAATCAGGGTCTGTGCTACCGGACTATAGTTGGTTGCCCGTGCTTTAAAGGGTTGTCTAACATTAATTAATATAAGAACTTTTATAGTTTTGACGAGCATGTTGGATATTTTTGTTTCTTTATTTGTATAACATTTAGAAACTTTTATTGGCTACAAAATTATCTACATACTTGATGTGAAATATAAAAGAATCTGAAAGTAATTATTACGCTTTTGCTGGAGCCTGTCTGTTGGTCTAAATTTAATTAAAATCAAGTCTATTTTACGTATTTAAACTGTACATACAGAAAGATTCCTCTGTTGTCACAACCTTTAACAAATAATTTAATGAAACTATATATTTATTTTCTGTGTAAACGGAGTTTCTATTGCATAGAGCAAACCTCATCCCAACTTCAAAAAGCAAAAATAAAGAGAACAAAACACTTTTTTTCAAACAAACAAACAAACCCCCTCCCTCATAATATATATATATATATATATATATATATATAGCATCATAAGTACTGGGTTTCATAGAGGAATGGTCGGGTTTATGGGCCAATGAAGTATTTCTTAATGGCATCACATGCTTAATGCCTATTTTATGGAACATTTTGGATCTCGTCTTCTTTTTAGGGCAAGCTCAACGCTATTAGAAGTTTCCCACTTTGGTTTAATTTCGCTTTCAGTCCAAAATTATTGCAAATATTTAATATTTACTATCTATAACTGCAAAAATATGGGCAATTTCTTTCATGATTTGCTGTTCCTTCACGGGGCAATTGAGTGACTCCAGATGCATAAAAATGGTTTTTTTATCAGTCTATTGGAACGCAGATTGGTATGGTTTAATTGAATTTTAAAAGAAATAGCCCATATATATCTCCCTTATGGAACCAATTAAGAGAGAGGCTGCATAAAGTATGGTGGGCAAATTCTGTAATTTGAAAGCGAGCCTTAATTAATATCCTTTGTAGCAAATAGCAACAGTTTTTAACGCAGATTTTGCCGATAAATCAACGATATTGTATAAGGCCTGTAAACTTTAGAGTTCCATACTTAGAAGTAATTATTTCATTAAATAATCCTTATTTGTTTACTTAGCGAAATTATAAGCTCCGCGGAACAAATCCATAATGGTGCTAAATCCACCAGGTTTGTACGTCTTGAAGGGTTACACAGACCACCCCAGAACAAGGAGTAAGACACGCCTCTTAAATGGCCGATCTTGTTAAGTGCTTTCATTACCATTTCTATTGGCTCTTCCTACGACATGGGATTGAATAGACTTAATAAATTGAAACTGAAGGAGCCTTTAAAAGCTTTGTCATTAAAACAAATTATAGGGAAATTCAGTTATAATAGGTGTACATCTTTGAGGGACTTTCTTAACACCGTTTTACTTACGAGGAACAATGCATTGAATATCATAAGAAGGGTTTTCATGCAAGCAACAGCGGCTTTCGTTTGAAGATGTTTCCCCATTTTGTATCCTGAAATAAACAAATAGATTGATTTAGTGCCCATATATTTGTTTAATTATATACGTTATAACTACATGATTCAAAGTACAAAACCAAGCAGTAAAACAAAAGTGGAAAACGAGAAAACGGAGATAATTTTCTATAAAGAATTAACAGTACAACCTTTTGTAAGCTAACCTACAGTCCTGTTTCGTATGTATATATGCAGCTACACAGTCATCAACAACCTCGATACCACGCATAAATTTGTTGTCTGGAAATTATCTCACGAAAGTTTATTGCCGAATTAAGTAATAATGGTAATAAAAAGGCAACATCCGGAACTAATTTCCCCACAGCGTGGAGGTGGTTCTGGCAAAAGGTCACCCAAGCATTAACAAGGCGAGTGGCCGGCCCATTAACGGCCCAACCAAACCGAAGCGCCAGCAGCCGGAAGCGAACCCAGAGCATATATTGGCGTCGTTTCGTTTCAAGGCAAATCACTGACGAAGAAATTCTAAAAATGTTCACAGTATATGAAGGAAACGTCAAGAAATCTAATAGAGGAGAGCAAAAATGAGGAGGAAGAAAAATTCTCAATCTGTACGAGTGAGGGAACTTTGACACTTCAACTTGATTTAAAAGGTAATAATAACAAAAATCAACTTCAGCAAAATTAGGGTTGACTTTATACGTAAAATCTGAAAATGATAATTGCGAGTAAATGCGTTTATAGTTTAAATCAATTTATTTTGAAATCTCGCCATTTATTAAATTCAATTTTGACAAAACTGCGACTCATAATTTTGAATACGTTGTTACTCTACTACTTTTATAGTCTAATATATAAACAAAGTTTCTCGCGTGAAACATTTCCGTATTTACAAACTTAATTTTTAATACCAAATATAAACCGGTGAATTCTCCATACGTTTATATACAGGGTGATCTAAAGTCACGCGTTAAAGTTAGTGGCCATGAGGTTAATATTTGATACTAAATTAACATTTTTAACCAATCATGACAAACTAACCTAACCGTGGGTACTGATAAGATGGTAGATGGTATTAAGAGTCCAGGCTTTCAACCAGCTCCGAATTCTTTCTTAACCTCTCTATTACCAAGGTTTCTCGCATCTACGTATTACCAAGGGGGTTAACTAAGTTACCCCATGGCTTTTTTTGTTAGAATTCTATTTATATGTTATACAAACTGAATTCTGTCTTGAACATATCACGTATTACTTTAGCAAATCATTATTTACTGCTTACAATGCGTACATTTTACAATAATATTCTCTACTCGTTGAATTTGGCAAACGGGTTTCTTGCACATAAACACACACGAGTCTAGTTCTTCGATCTCGTTGTCTAGGTCACAGTGTTTCCCAACCGGGGGCCATATGGCTCCATGGGGGCCATGGCACATTTGAAGGGGGCCACAGGAAAATGTTATTTTGTAAAATAGAGTTAAATCTGCATATTACCTACTGAAAATAATGCTTATGGGGGCCACGGGAAAAAATAAGGTTCCTAAGGGGGGCCATAAGCCAAAACCGGTTGGGAACCACTGGACTCTAGGACAAATCGCATAAATATTCCTCTTTCAGATATTAGCAAAGAAAATTAATTTATCTGCCTGTCTTGCAAAGACTAAGTAACAAATACTTAAAATGAAAATTATATACACAAAATACATAAATATACATAAAAAATGGGCGTGGGATAACTTCATTACCCCTGTTAGTAGTAGAGAAGTTAATAGTTAACAGGTTCAATTGAATCGCCTAGTCAGAACTCCAATTCGGAAGTTCATAACCTTTGTATGTTAATGTTATATTATGTCAAAAATTCGCATATTTTTAAGTCATAATAGGTCGTAATTAGACAGGAAAAATTATATATATATATATATATATAGCAAACAACCCAGGGAAAAGGAAACACGAAGTCCGAGCGCTTTCGTGATATATTCACATTATCCTCCTTGATAATGTGAATATATCACGAAAGCGCTCGGACTTCGCGTTTCCTTTTCCCTGTGGTTGTTTGCTTATTAATAAGATCACGTGTTATTTTGTGATTTTAGTGCACACCACACACACACACACACATATATATATATATATATATTAGTGATGTAGCGGTTATCCGCATTTATCAATGCGGTTATTGCGGTTGTTTGAGGCTATCTTCTTACTAGGACAACCAAATGCTATAAATGCTAGTGTAATGGCTATAAATGCTATAAACGTCGCCAAATACTGTTCCTGTCATGCCTCATGCCTTCACTCAAGGGTGCAAAAAAAAGTAAAAGTTTGCTACGCCTAATTGCGATATGTCTAGAATTGCTACTTGGACTGGATGGATAGATGCATTATGTAATAACTTACACTTATCAACGCTAAGTGGCTATAAAAGCATTATTTTAATTATATTTAATAAAGCAATGATGATGTATAATTATTGTTGATAAAAAAGATAAACATTAAATTTTTTTTATTAGAAATTAGGCAACCTTCACTACCAAGTTACAAATTAAACTAAAGCACCAGCTTCAGTATCTATTCAGACACGAGTGAGGGTGGTTGTGTTGCGCTAGCTCTCCGTCGCTACCTTTGTAACGTTACGTGCTTCAACCCATTAGTAAAGTGTTAGACTGTGGTGCAACCATCATGGAGCGATCTAAGAGTGTAGTGTGGAAGTACTTCTCGAGTGTGTCAAATGATGTAGGGAAGTGTGTCATATGTAATAAGACCTATTCACGAAAGGGAAGGAGTACCACTAACTTAAAAGACCATCTGCGTTCAATGCACAAGGAGGAATATAATGAAGTGATATCTAGTGAAAATGAAGCTAATGAACAGTCAAAGAAGAAAAAGGAATCAAAAGCGTCTCGTCTCTTACACCCCCCTACAGGAAATGAAGTGTGCAGTGAAAGAAAAGAATCAGACGATTGAAAGTTGCTTCGAAAAAATCAAAATTTGGGATGCGATCATTCCAAATCAAAATCACTGGACTATCGCATAGCCGAAATGATAATAATGGATGACTTGCCATTCAGTCACGTTGAGGACTTAGGTTTCATGAGACTCATAGCTGAAAAAGCTCCACAGTATAAAGTGAAACAGCGTCAGTTCTACACTGATCTTGTGTGCAACGATATCTATGACTTTGTTTCAAAGAAAGTGTTCAAAATTCTTGAACCTCTAAAAGATTCGAAAGTATCATTGACAACGGATGTATGGTCAGG
The DNA here is from genome assembly GCA_023014485.1 of Bathynomus jamesi. Taxonomy (NCBI): domain Eukaryota; kingdom Metazoa; phylum Arthropoda; class Malacostraca; order Isopoda; family Cirolanidae; genus Bathynomus; species Bathynomus jamesi. The sequence continues at coordinate 287,815 of JAJOZX010003515.1, read as the reverse complement.
CACGTCTGCTGGAGTGTCTTTACCCTTTTTTGACATGCCATACAGTGAATCAAAGACTTCAAGAGAACCAATTCAGTGCTCAACGTAATGCCACTTAAGATCGCCACACTGGAGAATACTTGTCAGAAAAATTTGAGCAGATGCTTCAGAAGTGGGATATTACCCATTCATCCATCCATCGTGTAATGTGTGACTTAGGGGCAAGCATGATAAAAGCTTTGTTTCTCACTGGCATCCATAATATCGCTTGCACTGTTCATAAACTGCAACTTTTAATCAAGCGTGGATTATCCTCACAAAATCTCACAGTGACTTGTTAGCTAGCTAAACTTCCATCGCTACTCATTTCAACCATTCTACGATGGCGCAGGATGAGTTAAAAGAAATTCAGAAAAGCTTAGATCAACCTGAACTTAGTTATTCATGATGTCGCCACACGGTGGAACAGCACTTATTACATGATGCAGAGAACACTGAAGTTGAAGGAACCACTGAGTCTATAAAGCGCTGCTCACTCCAAAATGCAACAACCCACTAACGTCGACTTCATTCGCTTGTCAAATTGTGTGGCTGTGCTGGCACCATTCGATGATATCACAAAAAGATTGAGTAGTTCCACCACTTCCATATCTGAGGTTATTCCCCTCGTCATTTCTTTGAAAAATGTGCTGCAACCTCGAAGTGGTGATTCTGAAGTTGATCGTGGAATCAAAACAATGAAGGAGATAATGCGCACAGAGCTAGCAAGGAGATATGATAGCCTAGAAGCAAATGACACGTATTCTTTGGCTACCTATTTGGATCCAAGGTACAAAGGAAATTTTTTTTCCGCTTCACATGTCACAAAAGGTGTTCAGGAAAAATTGGGATATCTTTGTGATGAAATGGACAAGACTCAAACGTCATCGGACTCGGAGACAGCCAGTGAACCACCGGCAAAGAAACCACTGATTGATTTAGGCCAGGCATCAGCTTCTACGAGTAAATCAATAACAATAATGGACTCAATGAGTGCTCTATTGGCTTCCAGTAGTGATGACGAGACCGAAACTGAGTCAAGCAGAGACTCGCAAAAAATGATCGAGAAATATCAGAGAAAAGGACTGGACATCATGATGATGCTTTGGCTTGGTGGAGGTCAAATCAAAAGAAAATACAAAAATTTGAGCAAACTGGCTCGCACATACCTTGGATGTCCTCCCTCAAGTGTGCCTAGTGAACAATTATTTAGTGGAGCAGGGATCATCTGCGGTGAAAAAAGGAATAGGCTGAAGGGGAACAAAGCTGAAAAACTTTTATTTTTGAAATACAGTCTCCCAGCAATTCAATTTAAATATAAGGATTAAATAGTGTGTGTGTGTGTGAAAATTATTTCACGAAAGTAACACGTGAAAAATATTTATGATGAATAAAACCACGAAGGAAAAGAAACACAGAATGGTGCTCAAGCGCTTTCGTCTAATGACATCCTCAGGAACACTGACGTACATAAAGGGTTACAGCCTATAATATATAGGTTACAGAAAAAACAAAAAACTATATATATATATATATGTATAGAAACGACGTAAGTATAGAGGAGTGTTCTGCACACGTGGAAGAGAAATAACAAACAAATGAAAAATAAGGCACCCGCCCGTGTGCAGAACACTCCTCTATACTTACGTCGTTTCTATACGTTAATATACTGCGCGGTCATTGCAGTTAAATGTGTGTGTATATATATATATATATATATATATATATATATATATATATATACACAATAAACAGAGATAAAAAATTATTAAACATTAAAGGATTGTGGGAGGAGCATACAAATTTGTATGCTCCTCCCACAATCCTTTAATGTTTAATAATTTTTTATCTGTTTATTGTGTATATATATATAATTTTTTTTTTTTCTGTAACCTATATATAGGCTGTAACCCTTTATGTACTTCAGTGTTCCTGAGGATGTCATTAGACGAAAGCGTTTGAGCACCATTCTGTGTTTCCTTTCCTTCGTGGTTTTATTCATCATATATATATATATATATATATTATTATATATAATATATATATATATATATTATAATTATATACACCACTTTCGAATGGGCGGTAGCTGGGGAAAGTGGTTGGTGGGATGCAAAACGCGTTAGGTCCTCGTCCCGCATCCTGGAAACGCACTTTCTACAGTTTATATTAAGTCATTATATTGTAGACTGTGAAAAGTGTGGTTAAAACGCGATAGGTACTTTTGCATTATCCTCCCAACACTAATTTTTTTTTATAATGGAAGGAAAATAAAGTACGTTAGCAAAACACTTTTAATTTTTAATTATGAAAGGGCAACATTAGTTATATGAATAAATATTCTTAACCTAACCTAACTTGAAGCCGGCTAACGCCTGCGGCGGGCTGTTTTTAACCTAACCTAACCTAATCCCAACACTAATTTTTTTTATAATGGAAGGAAAATAAAGTACCATAACCAAAACCAAACCAACATTATATAAAAAAATTAGTGTTGGGAGGATAATGCAAAAGAACCACGCGATATTTTATTGTGTTGTTTATTCTTAGGTAATATTATGATGTCATAGGGTACATAACCGCAACCGCGCGGAGCTCTGCTTGTAAGCTCCGCAACCGAAAATGGCAACCGCTACAGCACTATATATACAGTATATATATATTAATTGAATGCCCGGTTAGGTCAACTGAATGCCCCCAAAAACCCCTCACCCCCCTTATGCAACTTGGGGGCTAACCCCCTCCCCCATTACCCCAACCCCCTCTCCCATTACCCCCACCCATCCCCATTACCCCACCCCCCCCTTTTTGAAAGCCGTAAAAATTTAGTCTGTAATGGTTGCAGCACCAGTATGAAAGTGCATAAAAAGAACTCATTTGGTAAATTTTTGAACTTAGCCGCAGATTAAATTTCGGCTCAAAGCTGAACGCAAAAGCAAATATTTTTTACACTTTTTAAAATTATAATTAAAAGTAGAATTCATTACGCCTTTTTCTAATGCATTAAAATACAAATATCGCCCATATATATCAAGAATCTTCTCTTTTCGAGGGTGACAGACTGACAGACATTCCTGGGTGTTTATAGTATTAATTCGAGCGTGACAGACTGACAGACATTCCTGGGTGTTTATAGTATTCAGAGCTGGGCAATAAATACATTGAATGTATTTAAATACTAAATACTAAATACATGGGAGAAATGTATTTAAATACTAAATACTAAATACATTTTACGAATGTATTTAGATACTAAATACAAAATACATCAATTGTATTTAAATACATTTGTAAATACATTTTAAATACATACAAATTTTAACATATGCATTCACTAATTCATGAGTAACAACAATATAAAATGCTTGATAAAGGATGAGTGTACAGATTCGTTGTAGCATTGCTTGCAGCAGAGACTTCGTGTTTACACAGCAAGCAGGTGCACTTTACCTTATTACCGTCTTTAGATTTAATTTTAAAGTATTTTCCATCAAACAGAGGGTGCACTAAATTGTTATCTGCAGATATATCACTGTTTGATTCACCGGATTTGCTTGTTGAAGCCATGACACGCACACGATAAAGAAACCAACCGCTTTCGACTAAGAGCGGCACACAACTGATTGAACTGACACGTTGAAACATGAACCATGCTGTACTACACTGTCGACGCGTCGTACTGTGCTAGTACAGAACGTGTATTAAACCAGTAAAAGTATTTACATTTTTATATTTTGAGTATTTAAATACATTGTATTTAAATACTCATTAAAGTATTTAAATACTGTATTTAAATACATGAAAAACAATGTATTTATAAATACAGTTCTAAATACACAAATGTATTTAAATACGTATTTAAATACAAATGTATTTAAATACTGCCCAGCTCTGATAGTATTAATATTGCGACGAGGAAAAAAATTATATTTATATATAGAGGCAAATGAAATTCCTATTCCTCGCCTGTTTGTTTCATGGCTGGAAATTGTAAACAAGGCTAAAACTCAAATACGTGGGCATGGCGCAGACTTACGGAGGAAACAGATTTTGTAGTATTTCCCGAAATGACCGCCAGAGGACGTTACCAAAGCGACGCGAGTTCACTTCAAATCACTCTCACTTGCTCTTTTTCTCGCGCTTTGTCGTCACATCTCGCTCTCAGCTCCATCAGTAACGTCACTCGTCACACCATCCGCTCTCCGGCCTTCGCCGGAGAGCGGCCCGCCGTCCTTCAAGGCTCCGGTCGAGCAAACACGAAGTCTATCATCAAGTAAGGCCCTCTACAATTTCATCCCGCAAGAAGCAACATCACTGCTGCAGAAGAAGTTTCCGCTGGCCCCCTTTTCAACAAGTCTCAACCGGCCCTCAACACTCATCCTCTCGCCGGCAGTCCAGTCCGCCTTCAGATGCATTTGCTTCGAAGCCCAGGTCCATAAACCTTTTCGTGGGTCACAAGCTCATTTGGCCTACCTTTCTGCCTTCGTGTTAAGCAACTCCCATATAGCCTACATAACTCCAGTATATACCCTCAGCCGAGCGAATAGGCTATCTTCAAAATGTCCCCAAACAACCGGCTAGCTAACTTTCCCATTACGACTGTAGTAGACCTGTTCAGTTATTTTAACGTATTCAATGATACACTGGTCAACAAAGTTTTTGTCACAGAGATATTTTTACTTGAACTACACGTAATATTTTACGTTGATTACGAAAATAAAAACAGAATTTTTCTATCACCCGCAGTTTTAGAGTGACACACAAATTTACGTTACTTAGGATTTGAGTCAGAATAAGAAGGGGGCAGGGTCTGCCCCTTTCTTCTCCTCTGCTTATAAAGTTGTTGCACGTCAATGTTGACTTTTATTTGTCAGTTACTCACTTGATTTCGCTCAGTGAACGTTTCAGGCGAGTTCAATATGCATTTTCTACTTCCTATTAAGTCCATAAATTAGTCCAAATTTCACTTTCGATTCACTCAATATTGGTGGGTGATAGACAAATTTTGAGGTCATTTTTGAACTCGGCGGTAAAAAACCTATAAGATACCCATTTTTGTTCATGTGATAAAAAAAAAGTTTTTTGTTGACCAGTGTTATCTTACCATATTTGTGTCAGCTTGTTTATTTGCTTATTTATGTATTTTATTTTACTTGCCTAATCCGTTTACTGTATCAGTACCATACTTTAATTACCTCGGTTATTATTGGCTTAATTACTTCTTATTGTCTGTTCAATATCGTATATCTCATTAGCCTACCCAAGTTAGTGTTTCTTGTCATTATTGTATTCACTTAACTCTTATACTGTATAAACCATTTCTTATTGCTAATAATTAATATAATCAGTCATTGTGATATAACACAATTAACGTATACATAATTGTTAATCACTGTGAAAAAAAAAAATTCATTTATTTTTCCAATTAAACAAAAAAAACACAAAGTCATTTCCATGTACCTTATTATATATTGTTTGTTTGGGCTGAATGCCCAGCCTGGTGACCCTGAGCATTCGTTTCAAATTTAATTCATAAATTACAGTAAGCCTACTTATATATATATATATACACCTTTTATATTATTTATATATATATATACACACACACCTTTTATATTATTTATATATATATATATATTAGTGATGTAGCGGATGTCATTTTTTTCACATCCGCGGATGCGGATGCGGATGAGGATGTTTGATTTCAACATCCGCGGATGCGGATGTCTACATTTTCGTTATTTTTTAGGATATATTCGAGATTTGTTGTGTTTAACGTATATAATAAGTTATTATATAGAGAGAGCTGTAGCTATAATGTAGTATAATTGATTAATTGTACAATAATTGCTGTACTTTTCTCTGAACATATAAAATAATATCAAGCATCTAACTATAGAAAATCAATTAGTGAATTCGTCTGCAAATAAATTCGTTATATTTTGTTGAGTTTCAGCCACAATTAGAAACCATAATTGTGTTACCAGGATGCGGGACGTGAACCCAACTCAAATGCACCCCACCGACCTCTTTCCCCAACCTCCACCCTTATAGAAAGAGATCTTTAATTAGCTTGATAACTATTTATATTAAGTTTAAAGTTTTATTAGGCATATTTATAAATGAGTAATTAAAATAAAGTAAACTAAGATGTTCATCGTTTAATGTTCAAACTTAATTATAGGAAGGTTATGCTTAAGGAACATTAATTTTTCTGCCTTTTCTGCTGCCAGTCTGTTTCTCTTTTCATCATATATTAATCCAGCACTGCTAAATAATCTCTCGCTTGGTACGTTTGTTGGAGGACAGGCTAAATGTTTCCTTGCAAGTTTACTCAAGTATGGATAGATATTCTGTGTATTTTTCCACCAACTAATAGGATTGTCACATGCAGCTAGGCGTTTTTCTTGGTGATAGCTCTCGATCATTTTTACTACATCTTTTGACATCGCGTAGGTCTCGTCATTGCTGCTTGACTCAAGAAAACTGAGAGACAGATTCTGTGATAGATTTGCTTGTTGAAGGTGTTGGTTCTGTCACTGAAACTTTTATTCTTTTGGTGGGTGGCGAAGCGACAGATTCAAGAGATTGAAGCTCTTCAACTGCTTTGCCAAGTGATGATTTAACTCGTTCTAATGTACTAGGTGAAAATAACTTAGCTTTGTAATGTGGATCTAAGTAGGTTGCAAGAGAGTAACTTCATACAAGAACAGCCTCTCGTCTTGTCGCTTGCATCACTTTTGCGCACAATGAACTAGTTCTATTAATATAGTAGAATTTGATAATTTCCGCTTATTAATGACATTTTATCTCAACGGTCCACATCCGCATGACATCCGCAGTCCAAAGTGCGGATGCGGGTGCGAGAAAATGTGCGGATGTTCCGCGGATGCGGATGTGACCTACATCACTAATATAATATATACGTATATATATATATACCTTTTATATTATTTATATATATATACACCTTTTTATATTATTTATATATATACCTTTTATATTATTTATATATATACACACACACCTTTTATATTTATATATATACATACCTTTTATTATATATATACTGTATGTATATGTATATATATATATATATATATATATATATATTATATATATATATATATACACACCTTTTATATTTATATATATATATAATATATACACCTTTTACATTTTATATATGTACAGTATATATATATATATATATATATATATATATATATATATATATATATATATATATACACCTTATATATTACTTATATATATATATATATATATATATATATACCTTATATATTACATATATACACACACACCTTATATATTATATATTATATATATATATATATTATATATATACACACACCTTTTATATTACTTATATACAGTGATGTAGTGCTGTGGGAACGGCGTTCCCTTACTTTTTTTGGTAGACGGAACGGCGTTCCCTCACTATTTCAAATAAATTTTAATTCCCACCCCTAGAAGAAATATGAGAAAGAATCATTAACTGTTTCATTTCTTTAGCTTCGACTGAGGCAATGCTGCCTTTAAAGATCTGGTGAAACAGTCACCACGGCATACCAGGTGTTAACTTTTTTTTTAGTTAATCATCCCAGTTGTTAGCTATTTTTATTGATCGTACTGGATGTCGTATATCTAATGACACTGGAAATACTGCACCTTCAACCTTGGAATATAACCTAATATCCAGTGCATATGACCTCAAAATATTCCTGAAATTGGTCAGATTCAAAGGATTTCCCGGGGAGCTTACAGTGCCCCCGGACCCCCAGCTGTATGGGCTCGCCGCGCTCGCCATTGTCTCCCCCGCATCTGAGTAACACTTTCAAAATGCGTTCCCTCACTTCTTTATTTAGCACTACACCATTGCGGTTGTCGAATTTTTTCCAACCGCGGTTGCGGTTGCGGTTGTCGAATTTTTTCCAACCGCGGTTGCGGTTGCGGTTATCATATACTAGGAAAAATGCGTAATTATTAACTGGATTTAGCCACTATAGTGCGATTTAGCCACACTTGGTACATATATATACTAAATAGTATTTATTTAGTAAATACCTTATGTTGAACACAAGTTTTGCAATACACCGCTACCGCTATTTGTGTGTTGCAAAACTTGTGTTCAACATAAGCTATTTACTAAATAAATACTATTTAAATGAAGTATATTCTAAACTTATATAGCTATTATGAAAGAATAGGTCAAATTAATTAAAACCATATTTTGCACTAAGTGTGTTACCAGGATGAGGGACGAGGACCCATCGCACTGTTCATCCCACCTACCACTTTCCCCAGCCTCCACCCATTGGAAAGTTATGGATTATTATTCATTTGAAAAACTGATGTCAAACTTACTTACTTCATGGAGCTCACAGAGTAATAACTTAGAGCGCAGTTTAAACCAATTTTACTACGGCAGCCGTATGACGTCACGTTTAAGCACGCATAAGGAGACCCTCATTTTCTTTTAAAAAAGAAATATTGCTAATTAACCTAAAATTAAAATTAACTAAGCTTTTACAACCGCAACTGCACTTATGGAACGGCGGTTGCGGTTACGGTTGCGGTTGTGAATTTTTGTGCGGTTGTAGTGCGGTTGCGGTTATTCGATCCATCACTAAATTATATATATATATATATATATATATATATATATATATATATATATATATATATACATCTTTTATATTTATATATATATATATATATATATCTATATATATATTATATATCACATCTTATATTATATATATTAGTGATGGATCGAGTAACCGCAACCGCACTACAACCGCACAAAATTCACAACCGCAACCGCAACTGCCGTTCCATAAGTGCGGTTGCGGTTGTAAAAGCTTAGTTAATTTTAATTTTAGGTTAATTAGAAATATTTCTTTTTTTAAAAAGACGTGTTTTGTCGAGTGCTATCAAGTGAATAAGTGGTTTTCGTTGGTGTTTAAAAAAAAAAAAAGTGTTCCGTGCATTCTTAACTAAATTACTTCGTGCTACTAATCATTCATTAACGAATATATTTCATTTATTGACGTTATTCAGTACTATATTATTGGATCAAACCAAGGCTACAGAACGTGGCTTGCCTTGTTTGGTTTTCAAATCAATCGTAAAACGTGCAGTCATAAGGTTGAAATTCCCTTGGTTTGTTTTTGTTGTTTTTCAAATCTATCAGAAACGTGGTTTTTTAAGGTTCAGATTTCCTTCACACACTACCTGACCTCCAAAAGGGTCACCTACCGTGGGAAAAAAAGGATTAAGTCAGTAAACAACGACCAGATAAGTTCCATTTAATACTTTTACTTTAACATTTCTTTCGTCGGTAGCTTAATTCTATATTAATTTAGTAATAAATTTGTTACAAGATCTGTTTCTGCGTTTCAAGAACGCGGTGGACCTACGTTGTAATTTATTAATTTCCAAACGCTCGTTTTTTTTTTGTTTTTGTTTGTTGTTTAACTAATTAAAAGCATGGCACCCCCGTCAAGTACTTGCAGTCGCTGTGAAGGGAAATTTGCTGCTTACGCGTTTACAATGGCTAATAATAATGATCAGTTAGTTTGCAGGTGGTGCTCAAGCATGGAAGTGCTGAGGAACGAATTAGACCGTGAGAGGCAGGCCAGGGTGAGACGAAGAAAGCGTGATGCTCCTGACGGCAAAATTAGAATCCCTTGAGACTCCAGTTACGACCCCTCCTGCCTCAGTTTCTATAATAATATAAATAGTACTAATAGCCCTCCTCTTCCCCTAGTTCCCAACCCTTCGTTCGAGTGCGAAATGGAGCCCCATTGAGAAAAGCAAAGCCTTGTCTACCAGTAATAACAAGCAATAAGTTTTCTGTTTTAGGTGGAGGATATAACTAATAATGTTGACCATTTTACAGACAGTACCGCCGAGGACACAACGTATGTTATTCATGTCGGTACTAATAACGTTTTAAATTCTAGATCGGAAGAACTGCTGGCTAGGTACAGGGACTTATTAGAGCGATTAAAGGAGAAAACTAATAAGATTGTTTTAACAGGTATACTTCCTCGAATTATCCAACGAAGCGATTTCTACAGCAAGGCGACCTATATTAACAATAACCTAAAGTCTCTTTGCCAACAGGAAGGAGTGCATTTTGCTAATTTTTGGAACAGTTTCTACGGCAGGAGGGACTTGTTCCTCGAAGATGGACTTCATCTTAATGAAGTTGGAGCTGCGCGTTTAGGAAGACTATTTCATAATACTGTCTCTTCTTTTCAGGCTGCCGTAAGCCGAACGGTCCCAGCGTAAATTCACAAATTTCCCCCGCGCTCGCGAAGGTGTCGCAATTACAAACAATTTGAAGGTTCTATCCTTAAATGCTCGTAGCCTACGAAATAAAATAAACGAATTTTTTTCTTTAATTGCTTGTAAAGACTATGATTTAATTGCGATAAATGAATCGTGGTTAGCACTGAAACACGTGACTTTGTAGGGGAGTATCAAATTAAAGGTTATAGACTTTTTGTTAAAAACAGAATAGGTAGGCGAGGAGGCGGTGTTATGTTGTATATCAAAGATAATATTGCGAACGTTATAGAAGTAAAGCACTCAATTCCAGAACCGATAGATTCGACTATAGCAGAACTTAAATTGAACGATTTCAAACTTCTTGTTGCGGTTATATATAGGCCCCAAATCAAACAGCTGCTACGGACGAAGCGTTATATCGTGAACTAAAGAGAATAATCGGTAGTGAGCAGGCTTTAGTTATGGGTGACTTTAATTGCGCCAACGTGAATTACGATACAATGCAGGGAGACGCGGAAGGTAATCGTTTAGTTAATTTTCTCGAGGATAGCTTTCTTATTCAAAAGGTTGGGGAACCTACGAGGTTGGACAGTATTTTAGATTTAGTAATAACTACGGATGATAGGCTAATTACTGATCTTCAAGTTAGAACCGTTAAGCAATAGCGATCACAATATGGTAGAGTTTGTCCTCTCAGTAAGTCACTCGAAACCAACTAACTCGACTAAAATTCCTAGCTTCCAGCACGCAGACTTTAGTAAATTTCGAAATAAATTTTCACACGTCAATTGGGAAAACGTAATGGGGAACTCCAACGCAAAACTAATGTGGGAATCGTTCGTAACGGTATTTAGGACTATAAATGAGGAATGTGTACCGTACAAAATTAAGCGTGCGAAAGTAAACAACAAGCCCTTATGGTTTACTTCTAGAGTAGGAGACATTATAAAGAGTAGAGAGGGCTTATAGGCTATACAAGTGCGATAAAGATAATATGTTGTTACGAAACAACTACATATCTCTAAGGCGTGAAGCTAAAAGTGTAATAAAAAAGTCAAAACGCGAATTTGAAATCTCCATAGCTCGTGACGGTAAAGAAAACCCCAAGCGATTCTTTCAATACGTCAATAATAGAAATCCAGTAAAAAGTGTCTTAGGTCCATTCAAAAATGGAAATGGAGATCTAGTCTCTGAAAACAAGGAAATGGCTACCTTGCTAAACGAATTTTTTACGTCAGTTTTTACTATAGAAGATGTAACGAATATCCCTACGGTCATAGACATAATACCTTTTGATAATGGTAATATTTTGGATAATATTGTCGTTAGTGAAGGGGAAGTAATGCGCTATATTGATAAAATGAAAATGCGTAAATCACCGGGTCCGGATTCCATATATCCCATACAACTAAAAGAATTAAAAGATAGCATTGTTGTGCCGCTAACAAAGATTTTTAATGCGTCTATTTCTGAGGGGTGCGTACCAGATAATTTCAAGTTAGCAAACGTAACACCTATCTTTAAGAAAGGCGATAAAGGTGCGGCGGGAAATTATAGGCCAATCAGTTTAACGTCTGTTGTAGGTAAGCTACTGGAATCAATAATTAGGGATCGTATAGTCGAACACTTAGAAGTGCATAATCTGGTTAGAAATACGCAGCACGGTTTTAGGCGAAACAAATCTTGCTTAACTAATCTTTTAGAATTTTTCCAAAGCGTGGTTAACGTTTACGATAGACATCGGGCGGTTGATGTAGTGTATTTAGATTTTCAAAAAGCGTTTGACACAGTGCCGCACAAAAGACTGATTGAAAAAACTAAGGCTCATGGAATCAGGGGTGTAGTAATAAATTGGCTAGAAGAATGGTTGCGAGGCAGGAAACAGAGGGTGGTCGTTGATGGAGCGGAGTCGTGTTGGGCTAATGTAGCGAGTGGCGTTCCTCAGGGTTCTGTATTGTGGCCCCTTGCTTTTTCTTATATATATTAACGATTTAGATGTCGGCCTAGTCAGTACAGTTTCAAAGTTTGCGGATGACACGAAGCTGGGTGGTAGGGCGATTAATGACGAAGATAGAGGTAAAATTCAGGAAGATCTGAATAAAATCGTTGATTGGTCAGTCACATGGCAAATGAGATTTAACGTGGATAAGTGCAAAATTATGCATATAGGTTCGCGTAACGGTAATTTTGCGTATAGTATGTCAGGGAAAGATTTAACAAGCGTAGAGCAGGAAAAAGATTTAGGAGTTATAGTCACTGGTGATTTAAAAGTAGCGAAACAAAGTACAGCGGCGATCAATAAGGCGAACAAAGTGTTAGGTTTTATAGCTCGAAATTTTGAGTACAAATCGCGAGATATTATAGTTCCTCTTTATAAATCATTAGTTAGACCCCATTTGGAGTACGCGGTCCAATTTTGGAATCCGCATATGCGCAAAGATATAGACAAAATCGAAAGAGTTCAAAGACGAGCAACTAAGATGATTCCGTCTCTCAGGTCAAAGTCGTACGAGGATAGGCTTAAAGAGTTAAAATTGACTACACTCGAGACTAGGAGGTTAAGGGGTGATCTAATCCAGGTTTTCAAAATTATGAATGGGTTTGATAACGTAGATAGAGATAGCTTTTTCGAAATATCTCAATATAATAGGACTAGAAATAACGGGTGTAAGTTGACAAGTAGAAGGTTCGAGACAGCAGTTGCGAAAAACTTTTTTACGCAGAGAATAGTAAATAGCTGGAATAGTTTGCCGGTAGAAGTAATTAGTAGCACGTCTATAAACATGTTTAAGAATCGATTGGACGCGCATGTTGATAGAAAGGGTATAGTTTAAGGTAGTAAAATTAAGGCTTTGTGGGGATAGATCCCACAGCTCAACACAAGTGTTGTGGGATATAGGGAGGCAGCGTCTTGGGTTAGGGGATACTCTGTCCTTACACACCCCATTTAAAGAGATTCCTCTGCCGAGCGGTGCCCCCCATAGTACTGTGAGGTATTGAAAAACTCATGATCTTCACTTGCCCCACAAACACCTTTAAATGGGAGACCCATAATGGGTGCACACACATTTCTACATTACTGTACAGTCTTTACAGCCACACCTACACTTTTCCTCGTAAGTGTATATATTGTAATGTATATGGTTGTAAATTTGACTTGGTCCGCAATCGATATGAACCGTGACTTGATGGATACCGTAATGAAATTGACTGGATTCTTTGGATCTGATATATTTGCATGTCCGTTATACCGGGTGTTTCAAAAGTCCCTCACTAATTTGATTTTCAATTTTTTGCAGCTAATCGACCAACGACGTTCATCTTGTGGTAAACTCTTACTCAGTAGTTGAGAATTTTTTTGAGTCTACATTTGAAGTTTTGCTCCGTTTTCTTCTGCTACCATGCTGACTCTAGAGCAGAGGTGTAAAATCGCTGCATGGCAGGAGGTTTTTCAATCTGTGGTCGAAGTGCAGCGACGATTCCGGGCAGTCTACGGACAGCATTATGCACCGGATAGGAACACCATCGTCGCCACCCACCGGAAGTTTATGGAGACCGGATCCGTAAAGGACAAACCACGATCAGGAAGACCTCGAAGTGGGCGGAGTGAGGAGAATGTCGAAACTGTCCGTGAGGCGTTTACTCAGAGTCAAGGAAAGTCCATTCGGCGAGCTGCTGCGGAACTGAACATCAGCGCGACATCTATCCAACTGATTTTGCGGCGTGGTCTCAAGTTGTATCCGTACAAGATGCAGGTGGTTCAGAAGCTAGAACCTCAAGACTACGATTGCCGGGTGATGTGTGAAACACTGCTGCATCACTACGAAAGAGACCCATCGATCCTGGAGCACATGTGGTTCAGCGACGAAGCTCTCTTCCACCTTTCTGGTTGCGTCAATCGGCACAACACCCGCATCTGGGGAACTCACAATCCTGCGGAGATTCGTGAACATTAAAGGGACAAGCCGAAATTGGTCGTCTGGTGTGCCATCTCCTCAGCTGAGCTAATTGGTCCGTTCTTCTTCCGGGATCAAGATGGAAATTCCGTGAACGTCAACGGAGACAATTACCTTCGTATGCTTCAGGAGTTCTGCATCCCCCAACTGTCAGCTGAATAAGCAGTTCCCGGATCGGTGGATTGGTCGCCGTGGTCCCATCGAATGGGCTGCACGCTCGCCTGATCTTACCCCATGCGACTTCTTTTTGTGGGGCTACATTAAGAGCAAAGTGAACGCCACCAAGCCGCGAGTCCTCCCCACACTAGACGAACGGATCAGGAATGCGTGTGCTTCTGTTACTCCCGAAATGTTGTCCAATGTCAGCCAAGAATGCGTAAAACGGTGGCTCGCTTGTTTCGAAAAAGACGGTGCCCACGTTGAGGTGTACCAGTGACTTTCCAGTAGACTTATGAAGCCAAGTTTGATGCCACCAAAATTCTCATGAATCGTAGACTCAGCAACCAAATTGTCATTTGGTTCCTCTTGTAATTGCTATTTTAATAAAATTTTAAAAATAATGAGGGACTTTTGAAACACCCTGTACTACTACTATAATAGATATAGAGTGTAACATATTTGTGGATAGTAGTCTATTATGACTTGATCCTCTGGATCGAGAGATTCTATCTTTAGTTTTAAATCGATAATTAATTATTTTTAAATTGATAATGTATATGGTTGTAAATTTTGACTTCGTCCGCAATCGATATGGACCGTGACTTGATGGATACCGTAATGAAATTGACTGGATTCTTTGGATCTGATATAATTGCATGTCCGTTATAAATAGATATAGAATGTAACATATATGTGGATAGTAGTCTATTATGACTTGCTCCTCTGGACCGAGAGATTCTATCTTTAGTTTTAAACCGATAATTAATTAATTATTTTTAAATTGATAATTATTTAGTTTCGTAAAAATTGGTCGTTGCCAATTTACTGGCGGTTTTTACATAAATTTCTTATGTTCTTGTGGTTCGGAACCCACGTAAAATTGTAGGTCCCCTCCGCCACCACGGAGGACATACACAATACACGATTACGAACACAGTTAGGTAGACCAGCCATGAGTGGATCCTAGGGTCTTTGTTGGTCTGAAACATTATATATACACACACACCTTTTATATTATATATATACATACACCTTTTATATTATATATATATATATATATATATATATATATATATATATATATATATATATATATATATTAGGGGATACTCTCTGTCCTTACACACCCCATTTAAGGAGATTCCTCTGCCGAGCGGTGCCCCCCATAGTACTGTGAGGTATTGAAAAACTCATGATCTTCACTTGCCCCACAAACACCTTTAAATAGGAGACCCAAAATGGGTGCACACACATTTCTACATTACTGTACAGTCTTTACAGCCACACCTACACCTTTCCTCCTAAGTATATATATTGTAATGTATATGGTTGTAAATTTTGACTTGGTCCGCAATCGATATGGACCGTGACTTATTTTTCGTTGGCAAGGTACTAGTATTGATGGATACCGTAATGAAATTGACTGGATTCTTTGGATCTCATATATTTGCATGTCGGTTATAAATAGATATAGAGTGTAACATATTTGTGGATAGTAGTCTATTATGACTTGATCCTCTGGATCCAGAGATTCTATCTTTAGTTTTAAATCGATAATTAATTATTTTTAAATTGATAATGTATATGGTTGTAAATTTTGACTTGGTCCGCAATCGATATGGACCGTGACTTGATGGATACCGTAATGAAATTGACTGGATTCTTTGGATCTGATATAATTGCATGTCCGTTATAAATAGATATAGAGTGTAACATATTTGTGGATAGTAGTCTATTATGACTTGATCCTCTGGATCCAGAGATTCTATCTTTAGTTTTAAATCGATAATTAATTAGTTTTTAATTGATAATTATTTAGTTTTAAAAAAATTGGTCGTTGCGAATGTACAGGCAGTTGTTACATAAATTTCTTATGTTCTTGTGGTTCGGAACCCACTTAAAATTGTAGGTCCCCTCCGCCACCACGGAGGACATACACAATTACGAACAGAGTTAGGTAGACCAACCATGAGTGGATCCTAGGGTCTTTGTTGGTCTGAAACATTATTATAACATCATCATTATTATTATTATTATATATATATATATATACAGTTTTATACACCTTTTATGTTATATATATATATATACACACACACCTTTTATATTATATATATATGTATATACACACCTTTTATATTATATATATATATATGTATATACACACACCTTTTATATTATATATTATATATAGTATATATACAGTGGTGGGCACCGTTAACCAAAAAGTTTACTTCGTTAACCGCTAATCCGTTAACCAAAAAGTTAACTTCGTTAACTGCTAATCCGTTAATTTGTTAAACATGTAACGGAAGTTACCGATAAACCGTTAACGTTAACTTTTATTATAAAAAAAATGAAAAACACAATATATATATATAATTTAATTTTCCCTCTTCTTCTCCTTCTCCATTTTGTCCATGAGATGCATGTTGCCCTTCATGAAAATTAGCATATCAAAGTTTTCATCAGACAGGGATGATCTCTTGGCCCTCAGGATGTCCTTGCCCATAGAGAACAAACGCTCCACTGCAGCACTGGAGGGGATGGCTGTGTTGAACTTGATGAACAAGTCCACCAACACTTGCTCACCCAAGAAGGCAGCATCTGTCAGCAAGTCCTTGGAGTTGGTCTCCAGCCAGGTCTTGACCAAGTTCTGGGCCTTGAACTTGAGTGACCTGTGGCTTTTGCTGCTCTCTTTTGTCTGGATGACAGCACTGAAGAAGTCATCCTCCTCCTCCTCCTCCTCCTCCTCCTCGTTGTTGCTGCCTCCACTGTTGCTGCCCACTTCGTTGGACTGCTGCTTCATGGCCTCCTCGATTGTACCCTCCATGCTTTTCCTCACCCTGGCGACCTTGGTGTTGTCATACTTGTCCAACCAGATGAGGCGAAACCTGGGATGGAAGGCAGCAGCCAGCTGGCATTCGTCATCCTCCAGGAGGGCCCAAACCTTTTGTCGATGCCTGCTAAAAGTGCGTCGACCAAGGCGCTGCAGTAGACGAGGCCCTTGGACTTCAAGTCCTTAAGCCTGAAGATTGTCGCAGCAACTGTTGGCAGCAGAGTCCCAAGGTAGGCTTGTTCCTCCCCCTCATAAAGAAACTAATTCACATTGAGACTTGAAAGTACTGGCAGGATCAACCGGGTAGAAAAATAATTATGGAGATTTTAAAGATGTGGTACCTAGAAGTACCGCCAGGACATAAAGGGTTAAGGTGAAAACGCTCCCATTGTAAGACATCAATTGACTTAATTTATGTCATCAAAGTGACATAAGAATTTAAATCTTACCTGATCAGTTTTATGGTTCTTGAAATGTATCAAGGAGACTACTAATAAGGTACTCACAGACATATTATAAATATACATGACTTACTTGACAACGATTATTTTTAAATATTCACTAGCACAAATATGTTGCGCAAGAGACAGACTGCAAATAAAACGAATGTAGTTATTTGTTGTAATTGTTACATATATATTATTGAAAGTGCCTTAAAATGCTCGTGATATTTCTTGAAAGAAGTTGAAACATTCAACTCAAATGGCAAATCTTTCCGCCTGATTTTACAGTCGACCATGTTTTGCTCAAACCAATGCCATAAATAACTATCATATTTGGTAAGACACAAATTGTGGCAACGGAAACAAATATATCGCCTGATTTTGCACTGCGGAAATGGAAATTCGTTCATCACTATTAACAGTGGCGGATTAATTGCGCACCTGCTCAGCACTGAAAATAATATAAACTTTTAAACGTTTTATTATGAATTTTTTGGGTTAACGGACTTGAGTTAACGGAAGTTAAATGTAACGGAAGTTAATTAGTCCGATAATGATTTTCAAAGTTAACTTAAAAGTTAAATCGTTAACGAAAAAGTTAACTTCGTTAATTAACGATTAACGGATTAACGGCTTGTGCCCAGCTTTGTATATATATATGTTAACCCCTCCGTCTATGGCCCGGGTTGGTTCGAAGTTGACGGGGGTTCTAGTTAGGTGGCAGCAACGGATGTGTGACTTGCAGTAGTTTTCTATATTACTCTCCGAGTTCTTCTATAGTGGCTCGGAGGACTCTGATAGACTTACTAAAAATGCTGAAGGTTCCGGACTCTTCTTATAGCGTATCCGGAAAGTTTAATGACTAA
Source organism: Bathynomus jamesi (assembly GCA_023014485.1). NCBI lineage: Eukaryota > Metazoa > Arthropoda > Malacostraca > Isopoda > Cirolanidae > Bathynomus > Bathynomus jamesi. Next base: position 269,214 of record JAJOZX010003515.1, on the reverse strand, counting down.
GTTCTTCTGAAGAGAGCAAGGCTCGAAGGATAAGATAAAAACTATCTTTTACTGTAATTTACTGCTAAAATGTACAGGTAGTGCTCAGCCTCTGAATTAGCTTCTGAATGACAATGGACGATTTTTACTGGGGTTTATATACCCAAAAACTGCTAACATCATTATTATTAAATGCTAAAAAGGCTATTATTTTTGCACAATATTCGAAAATAAAGTAAATTTTCAGCTGTGGTAAGGCTTGAACGAGTAAACAAAATATATGAAGACGAAACCATATTTTTATCTTAAACCGCGACTTTTCAGATCTGATGTTATCATGATCTGCCAAGTTAACTAAAAGTGGAAATCGGACTATGCATCTTTACACTAAAATGTGCATATGAGTAAAATTTTAAGGTTTAAGATGTACAATTTTAATGCTTAACCAAGACATGATCTCATCTTTTATAACGAAAGAGAATGTATACAAAATATGAACATTGCAAAGCTTAAGCAGGATTCCTTATTAAGCGAAATCTAAAAAAATTATTATGAGATTTTAAAGAAACAACAGGTCACCAATTATTTGGCAAAGTAGAAAGCAAATCAAAAATTTTATCCAAACCCGCGTTGGGCGATTTTGGTCCTTATGTAAAAATGAATACACACCAGTGATGTAGTCGAGACCACCAAGTCCGAGACTGAGACCGAGACCTGATCCTGTGAGACCAAGATCGAGACCGAGATCAAAGGTTCGAAATCGAGATCTACCTTCCGAGATCGAGACCCTTAAAATTCGAGACCGAGATCGAGATCGAGACCAAGCTCATGCCCTTTCAATTTGTTTTACACTACTATGGAAATTAGACTATGTTAAGTATATTAATAAACTAATAACTACTTTCTCAGATGTAGTGTGTTGAATGCAAAAAGTGTAGCCTCATTATTATGCCTCCATGGCTAAATATACGCTCAATTGGAGCACTAGAGGCAGGCACTGTTAAAACAGTACGAATCGGTACGTTGTAAATATAAGTGATGTGAAGGGTTGTCGAGTTATTCTATGCTTTATTGAATTTATCGGTACTGTTTTCTTTATGCTGTATTTCTTGCATTATTTTTGTGCGAAGCATTTTATTTTTTCAAATACATATTGGATGGGAGGATAATCGTTTTTATCACGCCACAGAGGTTGACACGCCGTTTGGCAACACTAAGTGGAAGTATAATATATACTTAATATATAATATATATAATTCTCTATTTAGTGTTTCCATTTTCAATAAAATTAGTCTGACGGGGGGGGGGGGGGCAAATATTTTTGTAGCGCTAACCTAAAAAAAAACAGGGTGACTGATTAGCGAATACCTAGAGTCCCTTACTTTTACAAACTTTCATAAACATTCTGAATTGTGTCTGTTCAACCAAGCCACCGTCATGAGTATGCCAATAACATGTATTTTTCATTACGGTCTCGAGAGGTCTCGGGGAGAAAAACCGAGACCGCGTCTGTCGAGACCGAGATCTAAATAGCGGAGACCGAGATCGAGATCTGCAAATTGGGTCTCGAGATCGGTCTCGAGACCGAGACCGATCTCGAGACCTACATCACTGATACACACACGTACATACATACGAGTATAGGCATTATATAAAGTTAAATATATAAGAATATACAGGATTATATAAATACATGAACCATATAACACATGAATTTTTAAAATGGATACTTTTTCTTAAAATGGATACAAGAACTATATAAATGAATACAAGAATTACATGAAGAATAAGATAGTATAGGAATATGGGAATTATTTATGGTTCATTTTTACAGGGCTCTTCCCTCTAGAATGACATTAATATAATAATGTAACATCCTAACTAATGCTAACTAGATGATAACTATGGGTTTTATAATACAGATTTATATATACAACATAAGTCGGGTGGTTAAGTCTAGTTCACGTGGTCTGGGTACGCGCTCTTGGTCGTGCATAAATAGTTTCATGTTTCGTGTCTTTTGGTTTTCTTTGTTCCCAGAATGATCTTTTCACCACAAATATACCGAGGATAATAGCACATACAATAATGATACTAACGGCAGATGTTGAGAAAATGGTTACCGGTTGTAGTATTTGTAAGAGGTTATTTTGGTTATCATCCGAAATTTTAAACCGGCTCGATTGATCATTCCATTCAAGGGCATGTAGTTCGGGTAGGATGGTTACAGGTTTTATGGAGAGATTTAAGATCTCTATGACGGGTTTAAATTTAATTTGCGACGGGAATGGGTACGAGTTATTAAGGGTAACCTTGTACGGGTTGTATATTTGGAGGGCTTTTGAACGCAAGGAGCAACCAATTGGTAGCCGAATAACCATAGGGATTGTGATGAGGGAATAATTCGATGGACACTCGAGAGTAGCGGCAGTCCTGTTCGCGAAAGAAACCCAAATGTCTGGTCCAATTCGTAGTTGGATGATTTTAGGGGAATGAAATTTTTTAAATGAACATACCGGGGCATGCCGGTCACGAATTAAGTCGATAAAGCAAGACCTAGTAGTTGGAAGAATAACTGGTTTGAGTGGAGGGCAGACGAGTTGTTTATTTGGTTGCGGGAATCGGCAATGCCGGACGTCGCTATCTGACATCATAGAATAAGCTGACAGATCTTTGGTGAGGAAAAGGTAAGGTGGTACGGTGGGTAAATAGAATCGATAGACATTAGAGTTGTTTTGGTAGGGTGTTGGGAAAGGGTGAAATTTATATACGTCATAAGTGAGGACATCGAAAAATGGTATAATTATGAGGTATGTGTAGGGGCGTGGTCCATGTACACTTTGTACAGTCCAGGTGTATTCTAGAAATTGGGGGTAATTAGTGTGGTTGAGTGGGAATATGGGTGATAATTTTAATTGTGACTGGGCGGTGTGAATCAAGGACTGAAGTATTTCCCATGGTATTAGGGTGGAAAGAGTGATTTTTCCATGGGCTAGCTGGGTTGCACGCAAAACCTTGGAATGAATCGTAGTTATTCGTTGTAAGTATTTATCGATTAGGGTTACTTGTAGGTTCTTATCTCTATTAATTCTAGATATCTTTTGTGTTCTTTGTATTGAGCTAACATGGATTCAAGGTATGTGAATCTGTCCGAAAGGGAGTGGAGGAAGCGATTGTTTTCGTGTAATGACCTAATAGTTTGTTCTAACATGTGTCCATTATATTGTCGATTTCGCGCGAAGAGGTTCAATTTAAGTTCAATTCTTTTAATATCTTCGGTTGCTAATCCGAATAAACCTTTGAACAGTTTCCCTCCTATATCTATCAGTCCCCTTTTACTTCTTTGGTTAAAGTTTTCTGAATTTTTAGTTTGTTTGTATCCATGGTAAGGCTAATATTTCTGATAGGGCGCGTGCTGTAGTTTGAATATTTTCGAGGGTATTTTCTAACAGAACGCGACTAATCTGATCTTTTCCTTGGAAAGAATTCTGGACTTTACTTTCAAACGTTTTAATTGGGTTTGTATCTGAAGGAGATTGATTTTAATTCTAGCAGGGGGTTGCAAATTTATAAAGGTCTGCGTGCCCTTTCAAAAATTTACCTTCTGCAAGTTTTTCTATAACAACTCCGGTAGAAATTGTTAATGCTAGGGCTACAAGAGTAAATAATTTGGAAAATTATAAGGGGAACAATTTTATCATTTCTACGCCTTAGGTTATACGGAGCTGGGGTGGTTGTGTGGATACTTGTGTTTGTGGGCGAAGGGTCGGCCTCGTTTTGGTGGCAATGGGGGTCGACCGTTGAGCTCGGATTCTGAGCGGGTTCGTTCTTATGTGAAGGTTCTAGTTCACGTGGGTGATGCATTTGCGGGCGGTATGTAGGGTCCGTGCGTCGATCATCAATCGGTGAGGGTGGTGACAGAGGAGATGGTGGAGTTGGAGGAGATGGTGGAGTTCCACTGAGTGATCCTCTCGAAGGGGTTTCTCCAGGGTCTGGGTCCGATGGGACGCTTGGCTCTGGGGCCTCCTCTTGTTCAGAGATTGCCTCGAGTACTGGTGGTATTACGAGATACCAATCTTCGTCATGGGTAGCGGTTCCCGCGGTGAGCACTTCAGTTTTTTTATCCCTGCCCGATTTGTTAATATCTTGACCTTTTGAAGGATAGGCGGCTCGAACGCCTGGCAGCTGTTTTTTGGGAAGGTGTTGTTCGGAAGCTATCTTCAAATTGTCAGCGTGAATGATCTTTAGTTTGGAATGATCCGGAGGTCGAGGATTTCATAACGATTTTTTTCCGAGGTTTTTCATAATCCTATATGGGCCATCCCATTTTGGGTATAATTTGCGATGAGCACCTGGCGGTTTCACGCTCTTCAGATAACATCGCATACCGACGATTATAGTCCGTTGACGGGGGTGACGCCTATGTTGCTCTTGCTCCATCTGTTGGTTTCGTTGGTCGAGGGCATAGCGGATTATGTCAAAAATCTTGAAAGATCGTTCAGCTAGTTGCTGATTTGCTTCTGCCATTTCGGAAGATGTTGAACTGCCGGGTCGGTTTGGTCGGGCAAATCAAAAGGTAGACGCTTGTCGTAGTGATAGAGGACGAAATGAGGGGTGTCCCCGATGGACACATTATAGCCATTGTTGATGGCTGTTTGTACCATGGGAAGGGAATCTTCCCATGTACGGGAGGATGCATCGACAACGTGGCGCAGGGCTTCTAAGATCTTTCGATTGTGTCTTTCCACTAAGCCGTTTGCCTGCGGATGGTATGCCACAATGTGTGTATTTTTAATTTTACACATGTTACAGAGTGACTCGAACAGTTTGGAAGTGAAACTAAGAGCGTTATCTGAAATTAGGATGGAAGGAGTAGTATGATTCTGAATGACGCGTTCCACTAGGGCTCTGGCCACAGTTTCCGAGGTCTGGTCTGGAATGGCAGCTACTTCGCTGTAACGCGAGAAGTGGTCTGTAAACACAATGATGTACTGGTTTCCCTTTGATGTTTTCGGGAAGGGTCCCAGTATATCCATTCCAGTTCTTTGCCAGGGCCTTTGGCATACTGGATATTTATGCATCGGAGCTGTCGATGGTACGTTGCCCTTATGCTTTAAACACGACGGACATTCGGCGATGTATTCTTGTACCTTTTTGTTCATCTCGGGAAAGTGGTATCGCTCCAAAAGACTCTTGATGGTGCGATCCGGCCCCATGTGTCCATACAAAGGTGAGTCGTGACAAAGTCCAATGGCTATATCGACGAGATCCTTTGGTATCTCCACGAGGTCGTTTCCATCTTCGTTCCTGAAATGTACGAGCCCATCTTTGAGGTTGTACTGTTCTTTTACCTTCGATGGTTCCTTTTGTTCCAGGCGCGCCCGAAGGTTTTGGGTGTGTTTAGTGTTGCAAAAAAAACTTTTTTTTAAATCGTGTTTTTTTTTTTTTTTTTTTTTTTTTTATAAAATTGGTATATAGATATTATCCCTTCTTTATTTTGAAACAAAAGTACACGTATGTTGTTCTCATTGTAACATTGATTTCAAGGAGTAACGAAAACAAAAAGGTTTAAATCCATTTTTCATTATTTTTCCTTTTAATAAAGGTTGACACTGCCCCTAAAAAGACTCCAGACACAAGCCCAATTATAAAATCCATTGTAAATTTATATTAACTAAAAAAAAATACACTTTCAACATTTTTTTCATCATCATTCATCATTTGAGGAGTCATAGAGAGTCATTCATCATACATTGAGTTTTCAGACTCTGCTTCAGACTCTGAATAGAACATTTCATTCCCTTCATGATCATACTCTCTGCTTGATGATGGCCGTTCTTGTGCTTGGAGAGTTGTCTGGGACATGTTTTGCTTCTGCTGAGCACCTGCTTCAGATTCATGGTCTTGTGGTTCATTGTGATCACCCAAAGCATGGTTATGAGCGATGAAAACTAGCTTAGATGCCCTATCAGTTGTCAGTCGGTTCCGTTTGACTGAGTGGATCCATGAGTGCGACTGAAAGAGCATTCCACAGCTGCACTAGTTGGGGCAGGTTGAGAATATTTGCTGCAACCTTGGAGAGCTGGGTCGAACCACAAATTCCATTCCACCAGCTTGTTGGATTCGCCTGTGCAGCTGCCTTCCAGACAAAAGGCTTTGCAAAGATATTCTCTTTTGATCGGTAGTCAGCTAACTCTCCCAATGTCTTGCTATCATCCACATGGAACAGCTACAGATATCTCTTGTATGACTTCCATGGCATCCACCTGAAATACAATTTGTAACACATTAAATATAAAATATATCAAATAATAGATAATGAATGTCTGCAAAATAAGAACATAAATCAATATTCGGTGCTAGTTGTAAAATCAACAACTTACTATTTCTTCTCCAGAGATGTGGCATCCTTTGTAGCGAGGATCAAGAAGATTTGCTGCCAGTGGATACTTCTAAGAAGAAACTTTCTCCGTTTAGGAATAATTCCCTTAAAACAATCTTCTTCGCTCTTCAGAATTGGGCTCGAGGAGAGATTCTTCTCGAAGGATTGTTGAAGGTCATTAAATATCTTTGGTACAATAGAGAGGTATTTGTTGTCCCCTTCTACTGCAGTGATAGCATCAGAAACCGGCTTCAACAACTTCAAAGATCCATCCAGTTTATCCCAAAGACTTCAGTATATATACACTAGTATATACACAACAGAATTAGCTAATATAAAAAACAAAAAAACGTTTTTTTTTGTTGGTTTTTTTTTATAAAAAAAACTTTTTTTTTAAACTCCTTGTTTTTTTGGGGTTGCAACACTAGGTGTATTGGTCCTGTTGTTGGGAGTATTGCAGCAAAGCTGGGCACTTGCGGTTTTTTTTGCGGTACTGCGGTACTACCGCACTACCAAACCGGTACCGCATAACGCAGTACCGCAAAGGATCGCTGAAAGTACAGCCTGTACTTTCAGCGATCCTTTGCGGTACTGCGTTATGCGGTACCGGTTTGGTAGTGCGTAGTACCGCAGTACCGCAAAAAAAACGCAAGTGCCCAGCTCTGTATTGCAGACACTCGTAGTCGAACACAGGAAGAATTCCTATTTTATTCACTTGGGCGTCGGGCTTGAGTCTCGACAATCCGTCTGGAATAACTTGCAGTTTTCCAGGTTTGTATACGATTTTTGCTGCAAAGTCCTGAATCAACAGAGCCCATCTACTCAATCGTCCTTCAAGTAGCTTGTCCTTGAAGAGGTACGTGAGTGGCTTATGATCAGTCTTGATGGTTACATCGTAGCCATAGACGATATTTCGGAATTTTTTCAAAGCCCAATATACCGCTAGGGCCTCTCGGTCCGTAGTGGAATAATTCCGTTGAGGTGCAGAGAGAAGTTGACTGGCATAAGCAATGGGTAATTCCACACCGTCTACCGAAACTCCTCACGAGCGTCTATTCACGCACCCGCGGCGTACTTCTACCGGTTCTGCACTACCGACGTGGCTGTCTTCTCCGGGAACTGTACTCCTTCGCCGATCCAAGAACGACCCCCTCGTCGAGGAAGTTGAGTTAATTGAGGCAAACCCCAACTACGCGTTTATACGGCATCCGAATGGGAGAGAAGATACTGTATCCATCAGGGACCTGGCACCGGCGGGACGTAGCAATACGGATGACACGAATCACTATGAAACCCCGTACCCAGTCCGCCAATCAATTCCACCCCCCAACGGACGACTCAGAACCCGCTGAGATCCCCGACAACACGGTCCCAACAGCTCCCGTCGAAGCGACTCCAGTCGAAGTCGAGAGAGGCCCACCTGTGTCAGTAACCTCCGAGACGAGTCCCCCTCTGAGAAGAAGCACTCGAATCAGATACCCAGCTCAACGCCTAAACTTGTAGACTCTTCTTTCTTCCAAAATATCTTGAACTTGTCGTTTTGTTTCTTACTGTGCAATGTATCACGTATTATAAAAGAAGAGAGGAATGTAATAAGTCTTTACTAATTATTGTTTTCTGTGTAACAAGTCTTTACTAATTATTGTTTTCTGTGATCACGTATTATAAAAGAAGAGAGGAATGTAATGAGTCTTTACTAATTATTGTTTTCTGTGTAGCAAGTCTTTACTAATTATTGTTTTCTGTGTTTCAGATCTATGCTATGTTTATGTTGAATAAAACCTCAAATTGGCCTTTACTTTATCTTTAGCCCGCTAACAAACGCGGCACCACACATGTACAACTTATTCTTACACAAAGGAATAATGGAAAAAAATAGTCAAATTGAAGCATAATAAATTTTGCAATAAGAATTACAACATAATGTAATACATTACACATTAATAATTTTTAATCAAATTAGTTCCATATCAAGTACATCAAAGTAAATCAAGTTCCATATCATGTACATCTTACACATATAATGGAAAAATACAATGAAACTGAAGCATAATAATTTTGCAAGGCACAACTATGTGAAGTTCAATGACTTTTTCCTGCTTTTTTCTATGGCATTTGTCAATGATACTGTTTGTGTCAAGAGATTGTAGAGGTCCCCAGTGGGCCCCCAGTTACTGGTGGGCCCTAGGCCAATGGCCTATGTTGCCTATTGGAAAATCCGGCCCTGCTCGGTAGGGCATATGAAAATTGTGAATCTGACTCTGGTTCGACAACGACTAAAATTTACCTTATTGGCTGAACTGAAGCTGGCTGACTGGAAACTGGCTGACTGGAAACTGACTGTGTTGATCCAACTGGATTCAACAACTGGAACTGATTACCCTGGGGTCTGATTTCTGGAGCGTTGTCCCTCTGGATACAACCGGCTGACTTGAACTGCTATCAAGTGGAGGGGGTTTCCTATTTCTTTCGGAAATCTGAAGTGGACTAATTCTATTACATTAAGCTGTCTGTCATTCTCACGGAGATGGTGTGTCCTATTTCGACATTTTACTAACTTTCCGGCTGGGTAAATCTCCCATTGATTCCGGTTAAAAAAATCCATACCTAGTAGGATATCTGTCTGAAAGGTGGCGACTGTGTCCACTATACAACATTTCGCGGGTATACCGCGTTTCCAACTTCTAAATATAACTCAATTTCTCCTATGTAGGTATGGGTGTGCCCGTAACTCCTCTGAGTTGGCAGGATGGTGCCTTAAGTTCATATTTGTAATTTGTACTCTCTAGTAATTCATCTACACATTGTTTCTTAATTAACGTCGCGTGTGCTCCTGTATCTAGGAGAGCAGTTAAATCTTGGTTATCGGTGCTACAATTTATTATTAAATCTAGGAGGTCCGCACCTATTATCCTGGCTGCCTCCATGTAGGGTCCTGAAAAGGGCTCGAATGGTCTTCTATGGGAGGACCTGGTCATATTCTACGGGATTACCATACGCTGGAGGTGTTCTTCAAAACTGTACTCTGGGGAAAATGATTCCTCCACGGGTACTTCTACGTACCGAACTAGCTTGACCTTGCTGGTTGTACTGAGGTTTACATGGGGTAAGAGTGTGGTTGACCCTGTGGTCGTAATCTATTGGGTTGGTGTTCGACTGAGGCTGGGAATGGACTGGTTTCTGGGGATTGGATGACTTTTGGGATACATTTTGGGAACGTGGGTGGTTCGTTTTCTGAAAGTGGGGTCTATACCCTGCAGGGGCTTTATCAGCACACTTTTGGCGATCGCCACGGCGATGACCATGTTCGTGACAGTGGGAGCAATAAGAGGGATAATTACACTGACTTATCATGTGCCCAAGCTATCGCAGTTAAAACACTGTGGAGGAGGGCGTGTATTCTGGGTTTGGGGGCTTGTTTCTGGGTGTGGTCCCTGCATTGGCCTCGATTTATAGGGTTTGTTGTTGGTGTTGTGGCTGCTGCTGTTGAATGTAATGTAGGGTTCTCTACTCTTTCGTAGTTTTGGTTTGCTAAATCGGGGTAATGTTCCCGTGTTTTGTTTATGGCTACACTTACAGGTTTGTCAACATTTAAAAACTCCTGAAACTTTTTTTTAGGTGCTCCGGGTAGGTTTTGGTAAATAGTTGTTGCTATTAGATTTCTTTGTTTCGAAGTGAAAGTTATGCCACATGCATTTTCTGCGGCACGGAGGGCTTCTCCTACAAGTTTGTGTGTTCGTGTAATAAAATTGTTTAAATCTTCGTGTTCCTCTTTCTTCCATTTAGCTTGGAAGACTGCTTCTAACGTGGCTAAGGGTTGTGCAAGTGTTATTTCTTTAAAAAATTCTAATAAGTTTTGTTTAAAATCGCCCCATGTTGTAGCTTCGCTAATTGATGGGACGTAGGTGACTGTGTCATGAGCATTTCCCTCTTTAGGGTCGATAAATCTTTTTGCTTCCCTAATTTTTATATCATCATCGGTGATGTTTTCGCGTAAGAAATGTTGCTCTAAAGATTCAATCCAAGGTCTTACGCGTGGTTCAACAAAGCGATTATCTATGGTTCCCTTAAAAATTAAAACAGTACGGGGAAGATTTACTAGTCTGCCTAAGTTAATGTATGCTGGGGAGGGGGTTTGAGACTGAGACATATTGGCTTGTTCTGGATCTGAAGTTTATGTGTTTGGGAGTATGTTTGAAGGGCGCGGGGTAGGTGGAAAAATGGGTTTAGGTAAATCTTCGATGTCAGAAAGCGTACCGTCTGAATCGCTCATATGTGAAGGTACTTATTAATGTGTTCTAATTAAGTCTGCTTGACCGATCTTAATTTATGGAATGATCACTTAAGGGGTTTTCCTAACTACACTATCTAAAAAATACACATTAAATAAATGCACAATATTTTGCCTAACTAGGGGAAAATTTGAAAAGATTGCAAACAAAATAAAAATGTAAACAAGATTTCACTCGAATATACGTGAAGGTATGGTAATACTATGTTTGGTACATTAAATAAAATTATACTATACGAACTACATTGTGAAAATAACTGAAAATAACTCTGAAACTAACTCTGTGAATTTTAATGTGACAATAATTCTGTGAAAATACTGTTTTCAATAAAAAAATGTTCACTGGTGTCTGAAGTGTTCACTGTGTTTTTTGTTAATTCTGGCTCAATACTAAATATTAACTGTTAATAATACTGACTTTTCAAATGTTTAGAATTATTTAAAAGAGTTTTGTACTTAACAAGATTCCTACGGCGAAATCCTTAGAGACGTGTCCTGAAGACGTGTCTTGCTGGCCACTTGTTCTTGGATGAAAACTAGGCGTGGAGAACTTGGAGTCGTGACGCACCGGTTCAAGGGTAGATGTGACGAACTAGAAGTCGTGACACGCCGGTCAACTGGGAGTTGGTTCTGGTTCCGGGGTCTGGAGACTGGACTGAAGAATCCTGGATGCAGAAGTTGTCAGTCGTGAAGATCCTGGTTAAAGGGTCGCCATTGTTAACCCCTCCGTCTATGGCCCGGGTTGGTTCGAAGTTGACGGGGGTTCTAGTTAGGTGGCAGCAACGGATGTGTGACTTGCAGTAGTTTTCTTCTATATTACTCTCCGAGTTCTTCTATAGTGGCTCGGAGGACTCTGATAGACTTACTAAAAATGCTGAAGGTTCCGGACTCTTCTTATAGCGTATCCGGAAAGTTTAATGACTAAGTTCTTCTGAAGAGAGCAAGGCTCGAAGGATAAGATAAAAACTATCTTTTACTGTAATTTACTGCTAAAATGTACAGTAGTGCTCAGCCTCTGAATTAGCTTCTGAATGACAATGGAAGATTTTTACTGGGGTTTATATACCCAAAAACTGCTAACATCATTATTATTAAATGCTAAAAAGGCTGTATTATTTTTGCACAATATTCGAAAATAAAGTAAATTTTCAGCTGTGGTAAGGCTTGAACGAGTAAACAAAATTATGAAGAGAAAACCATATTTTTATCTTAAACCGCGACTTTTCAGATCTGATGTTATCATGATCTGCCAAGTTAACTAAAAGTGGAAATCGGACTATGCATCTTTACACTAAAATATGCATATGAGTAAAATTTTAAGGTTTAAGATGTACAATTGTAATGCTTAGGCAAGACATGATCTCATCTTTTATAACGAAAGAGAATGTATACAAAATATGAACATTGCAAAGCTTAAGCAGGATTCCTTATTAAGCGAAATCTAAAAAAATGATTATGAGATTTTAAAGAAACAACAGGTCACCAATTATTTGGCAAAGTAGAAAGCAAATCAAAAATTTTATCCAAACTCGCGTTGGGCGATTTTGGTCCTTATGTAAAAATGAATACACACACGTACATACATATGAGTATAGACATTATATAAATTTAATATAAGAATATACAGGATTATATAAATACATGAACCACATAACAAATGAATTTTTAAAATGGATACTTTTTCTTAAAATGGATACACGAACTATATAAATGAATACAAGAATTACATGAAGAATAAGATAGTATAGGAATATGGGAATTATTGGTTTTTTTACATATACACACACCTTTTATATTATTATATATATATAATATATATATATATATATATAATATATATATATATATATATACACACACCTTTTATATTATATATATATATATATATACACCTTTTATATTATAATATATATATATATACACCTTTTATATTATATATATATATATATACACCTTTTATATTATATATATATATATACACCTTTTATATTATATATATATATATATATATACACCTTTTATATTATATATATTATATATATATATATATATATATACACCTTTTATATTATATATATATATATATATACACCTTTTATATTATATATATATATATATATATATATACACAACAGTAATCTAATTGATAATGTAGAAATCTCCCCAACTATGATATCAGACCACAATATCATTGAAATAACAACTAATATAAAGGCAACAGGAAAGGAAAGAACACGCACAACAGAACGAAGCAAATTCGAAATTTTTAATTTTCACTCCAAAGCTATAAACTGGGAAGATGTGACATCCAGCATGGAAGTAATAGATTGGAAAACCATTTTCGAGGCCAAGACAACGGAAGAGATGCTAATGACGTTAGAGGAGACGTTAGAAATTGTGGAAAAACATGTCCCAAAGATACAAGAGGAAAGAGAAGCAGGTTCGAAAGACAAAAGAGGGCATTGTTCCGAAAGAGAAAAAGAGTGACTGCAAAACTAAGTAATTGTAAAGATAACAACATCAGAAAAATATTAAATGATAAACTACAAAGTATCGATGTCGTCATACAGGAACAAATCGAGAAGCATACAGAAAAAGAAGAAGATGACGCTATAGAAGCGATAAAGGTTAATTCAAAGTACTTCTATAATTTCGCAAAAAGAAAGTCGAAAAAAAAGACTAGCGGACTTTAAAAAAAGAAAGTGATTTATCTGATGATCTAACAGTATCTGATATTAAAGCTCATATCATCATTTTCAGTATCCCAAAAACTGACAATTGGATTTGCGATAGAAACGCGTTCTTAGAAGAAGACCACAAGGGGAAAGTATAACGGATTTCGACTTTACGACGGATGATATTACACAAGCCATAGGGAAACTAAAAACACACACAGCTGCAGGACGGATAAATGGAATGCCACACTGATCAAAAACTGCAAGAATGCAATCGCTGAGCCCCTATACTGGATATGGAGACGATCATTAGACACGGGAGAAATACCGGGCATCCTGAGAGCGCGAACATAGTCCCAATATATAAAGGAGGAGATCGATCCCAGGCCAAAAACTATAGGCCAGTGGCGCTTACATCTCATCTCACTAAAATATTTGAAAGAATAGTTAGACAGAAAATCTATGACTTTTTGGAAACTCAGAAAAAAATTCAATGATAACCAACACGGGTTTCGATCAGGCAGATCATGCCTATCACAACTAATGGAACACTACAACAACATTATTGATTCACTTGAAAGTAATGAAAACTATGATGTACTATACACAGACTTTGCTAAAGTGTTCGACAAGTGTGACCACGGAATCATAATACATAAACTGAAATATATGGGAATAACATGAAAAGTAGGGAAATGGATATATAATTTCCTTAGTGAGCGGAGGCAAGTCGTTACAGTACAGGAGTATCTTCATCAGAATCAGAGGGCCTCAGCTCAGTACCACAAGGAACAGTATTAGCTCCACTACTCTTCATAATCATGCTAACTGACATAGATGAGGACGTTACCAGAGACAGCACAGTAACATCCTTTGCGGATGACAAAGATCAGTAGAAAAATAAGAAACCCAGAAGACATAGGATCTCTACAAACCGACATAAACAAAATCTACAAGTGGACTGAAGACAACAATATGAAGTTTAACACCGAGAAATTTCAGCTATTACGGTATGGAAAAAGAGAGACCTAAAGTGCATGGAATTTATTATACCCCAAATGGACAGGAAATTCAGAGAAATTCCAGAGCAAAAGATTTAGGGGTTGTAATGACAGATGATGCGAAATTTGAAACACAAAATAAGATAGCAGTAAACAGAGCAAAGAGAATAATGGGTCAGATATTGAGAACCTTTAAACGAAGGGATAGGAATGTAATGATTCCTCTACTGAAAACCCTGATCATACCCAAATTAGAATACTGCTCCGTCCTAACTTCCCCATATAAAAAAGAAGACATTAGACAGCAGGAGGGGATCCAAAGAAGCTTCACAGCCAAGATCAATGGGTGCAAAGAACTAAATTACTGGGAAAGGTTACGAGAACTAGACCTATATTCACTGGAAAGGAGAAGAGAGAGATACACCATTATTTACACTTGGAAAATAATGGAGAAATTAGTCCCTAATCTTACTCTGAATCCCATAACTCCCCAAACAACGATGGAAAGTAGAAGCGGTAGACTGTGTCGTATTCCCAAATTGAATGCGAGACAGGGAACATCCTTAACCCTGAAAGAAAATAGTTTTGTAGTGAGAAGACCAAAACTGTTTAATCAGTTGCCCAAAGACCTAAGAAACACGAAGGGAGTTGCAGTGGAAATCTTCAAAAGAAGACTAGACGCCTGGCTCAGAACAATCCCCGATGAGCCGGGCGTACCTGGCTATGTGAGGTGGAGAGCGCAAGAATCCAACTCACTACTTCACCAGGCCAACTCGAGAGGAGGGGCGACAAGCTTGACCTTCGCGAAATGAGAAATCATCGCGCGGAACCTTTGTAAGGTTGTAAGGTATATATATATATACACCTTTTATATTATACAGTATATATTAGTGATGGATCGAATAACCGCAACCGCACTACAACCGCACAAAAATTCACAACCGCAACCGTAACCGCAACCGCCGTTCCATAAGTGCGGTTGCGGTTGTAAAAGCTTAGTTAATTTTAATTTTAGGTTAATTAGAAATATTTCTTTTTTTAAAAAGAAAATGATGGGTCTCCTTATGCGTGCTTAAACGTGACGTCATACGGCTGCCGTAGTAAAATTGGTTTAAACTGCGCTCTAAGTTATTACTCTGTGAGCTCCATGAAGTAACATTTATTTTTATTTAATTTTCTTCAAACTAAAATCGCCTTTAGTACAATAGTCAAAGATAACGAACTAAAATACAAAGAACTTGGCTGTATTGCAAGAACATATCTTGCTTGCCCTTCAAGTAGCATTCCAAGCGAGCAGCTCTTCAGTGGAGCGGGAACGTTGTACGATGAGAGGCGTTGCCGCTTGAAAGGTAAAAATGCAGCAAAAATATTATTCTTGAAATTCACACTGCCTGTCATTAAGTTTGACATCAGTTTTTCAAATGAATAATAATCCATAACTTTCCAATGGGTGGAGGCTGGGGAAAGTGGTAGGTGGGATGAACAGTGCGATGGGTCCTCGTCCCTCATCCTGGTAACACACTTAGTGCAAAATATGGTTTTAATTAATTTGACCTATTCTTTCATAATAGCTATATAAGTTTAGAATATACTTCATTTAAATAGTATTTATTTAGTAAATACCTTATGTTGAACACAAGTTTTGCAACACACAAATAGCGTAGCGGTGTATTGCAAAACTTGTGTTCAACATAAGGTATTTACTAAATAAATACTATTTAGTATATATTATGTACCAAGTGTGGCTAAATCGCACTATAGTGGCTAAATCCAGTTAATAATTACGCATTTTTCCTAGTATATGATAACCGCAACCGCAACCGCGGTTGGAAAAAATTCGACAACCGCAAACACAACCGCAACCGCGGTTGTGAAAAACCGACCACTCGATCCATCATTAATATATATATATATAACTATATATATATATATATATATATAATATATATATAACTATATATATATATACATTATATATATATATATATAATCTATATATATATATATATATATATATATATATATATATATATATATATACAGGGTGGGCCGTAAGTTTCCATACATAGGAAAAACTAAACGTTTGTTTTTATGTTTCAGATACCCTAAGAATATGCGTTTGACGTAAGATCTTGTTTACTGATGAAGCAAATTTTTACGTCAATGGAGAGGTTAATCGGCAAAACATACGTTATTGGGGTAATGCTAACCCTAACTGGCTGAGTCCGACGAAGATGCAAGGTGCCGGTAAAGTGATGGTGTGGGCCGGGATATGGGGTGACAGAATTATTGGACCAATTTTTGTCAGTAGAAATCTTAATGCCGAAAGGTATCTTAACATGTTGCAAGAAGAGATTTCCCATCCCTGCTAAACGAGGAAGGTAACTTCCCAGTTTACTTCCAGCAAGATGGAGCTCCACCTCATTATGGTCTTCACGTGCGTCGGTATTTGGATCAGCAGTTTCCGGATGCTTGGATTGGTCGGCGTGGTCCTGTGGAGTGGCCTCCCAGATCCCCAGATCTCACCCCCCTTGATTTCTATCTTTGGGGGCACTTGAAGGCCATGTGTATCAGGAAAAGATACGAGACATAAATCATCTAAAGGAACGTATCACCAACGCCATTACAAGCATAACGTCAACTGTGCTAATGCGTGTTCATCAACAGTGGGGAACACGTATTGAAATGTGTTTTCAAAACAATGGCAACCATGTAGAGCATATTATATAAATAAAAATGGTTGTCCATGACAAAATGTTTATTTTTCCTATGTATGGAAACTTACGGCCCACCCTATATATATATATATATATATATATATTTATTTATTATATATATATATATATATATATATTATATTATAATATATATATATATATATATATATATATATATATCAACAGTGGCCAAACCCCGGCTCTCGAGGTTGTTAACTGTGGCTCGCGAGACAATTTTGGTTTTTATTGTATTTATCATTAAAGACAAAATTCGTAATACAAATATAATTTTTTTTTCACATAATAAAAAAATATGAAAAAAAAAAACCGGAAAAATTGAATTGACAATAAAATGCGTCATGCGTACGACAATTTCTTTTGCGTGACAGGCACTAAACGGGATAATTACTTAATTAACACCAATCGCCACTCACCAGTGTCTAGTACCCCTCGAGCTACCCTGCGGGCCACGTGTAGTAACGAGTGAATGTGTTTTAAAATTGGCTTCTTAGATCAAATAGTGCTATTTTTGTCAGCTATACAAGTGAAATTTATATAACCCCTTAGTTGATTAAAATGACTGAGCAGACAAAGTGTAAGAAACGGAAATATGAAGAAGAAAATAGAGTTTTTAAACAGGAGTGGGAGGAGAGCTTTGCCTTTACTGTTAAGGGTGGGAAACCTGTGTGTCTTATCTGCCACGTGGCACTCAATCACTTCAAAGCCAGTAACTTAAAGCGTCATCATGAAACTAACCATAAAAATTTTATTGCGGAATTTCCTCCCAAATCAGAATTGCGGAACACTAAGTTAACAATGTTGAAATCTAGCCTAGTTGCCCAACAAACTGTACTTTCATCATTGTGTAAGACAGCTGACTTAACTGCTGAAGCTAGTTTTGTTATGGCATGGAATATTGCTCGTGCTCAACTTCCCTACAGTAGTGGAGAATTTGTGAAGAAGAATATTGTCGATGTTACTGCAATTCTCGCTCCAGATAACACAAAGCTTCGAGAACAAATAGCAAGTATTTCTATTTCCCACCACACTACAGAGAGACGTATTTTCCAGATCAGTGCTGAAATTACATGCTCGTTGCAGAGTGATTTGAAGAATTCTGTTGCATTCAGTTTGGTTCTCGATGAATCCACAGATATTAAAGATAACCCTCAACTGGCGATATTTGTTCGTTATGTTACTGGCGATGGAAATGTGAAAGAAGAACTCTTGGACTTAATGACCCTAAGAGAACCACCAGAGGGGTTGACATAAAGAACGCACTTGACGAGGCATTATCAAATGCTCAAGTACCATGAATAAACTTAACCACTAGGCTACACAGGGTACCCATTTATCTACCAACCAATTTTTTAGTGTGCGAAAGGGTGAACAGCTGGATTTTGCTGCGCGCCGCCTGCCGTCACCGGGTCTCGAAACCGGGGCCGATGGATTCGTAGTCAGCGACGCTAACCACTACACCACTGAGGCGTATATATATATATTGGGCAGGGAGCCATGAAAATGAGAATGGAGAATATCTTCGAAATACGAGGCCCAAAACTTTTTAATGTCCTGCCCAAAGAACTGAGAACATCCAGCCCACCAACCTGAATAATATCAAGAACCAGATGGACTGCTTGCTGTGCAAAGTCCCTGACCAGCCATGCGTCGCTGGCTACGAAGGTAGGAGGAGATGGGAAAGCAATTCACTCGTCCCCAAATCCCGCAAATGAGGCGGGATGCTGCAGGTCGATCCTGAACCGTTGTTCAAACCGTCATAAAGTGTGTATGTATATATATATATATATATATATATATATTAGTGGTGGACCGGATATCCGCATTTCTGACTGCGGATGTTATGCGGATATTACCTCTAATAAATTATACAATTTACAATTAAATTAGCTTATAAAGTAGTTTATAAGGCCCAGTCATGCACATTTCATGTAAAGTATTAATTACCAATGAACAAACAAATATATAAACCTCAAAATATAAATACGTGGTAACACAGAAAATTAAATGAAACTTGTTTCATTGAATTTTCTGTGGCTGAAACGCTTGAGAAAGTTATTATTTTTATCATAATGAAAACATTACGGTAATATTAATTTTAATTCTTATGCATTGTCTGCCATAATAGTAATATCACGAAATTTGAAAAATTGTCATATATTAATAATTCTATATTGATAGATTAACTAAATATCCGCATCCGCGGATATTGAAATTAAAGATCCGCATCCGCAGATGTTTGAAAAACTGACATCCGGTCCACCACTAATATATATGTATATTACACTGAACAACAAAACAGAACTTTTTTTCCTCCTTCGAAGGAATTCATGAGGTTTCAATGTACTTTTTTAAGCTGATTACTAATTTGAAAACAGAATTTTTCTATCACACCAATTTCGAAGAAAATGAAAATTGACAGGTTTTCTTACCTTTTTGGTATATTTAATCGTACAAAAAAGAAGAGTACGGAGCTATTGAAGAATAGGGACCCCAGCCTTCTTTAGTTAGGCTTATAAGGCTAACTAACGAAAATATCACGACCTAACCTAACCAATCGTTAGGTTAACTGTAGGCCCTTGACGATTGGCTAGGTTAGGTCATGATATTTTCGTTAGTTAGCCTTATGAAGCTAACTAAAGAAGGCTGAGGTCCTTATTCTTCAATAGCTCCAAGAGAAGAGTACCTTACCTAAAATGTTTTTGTAGCGGATTTTCGCTTATAACTAGTACTAGGGGCTTCTCTTACAAATGTCGAACAGTAGTCGGCCAACATACTGGGGCTATACCTTCCTTGGTACCGCTTTCCCATGGTTGATATATCCTGATGAAATCTTTCACTATGCTCATCGCTGACAGCGCTTAAGTTTGATGGGAAGAAGTTCAGGTGGGAGTGCAGGAAATGCATTTTCAAAGACGTTACATCCCATGGCTTGGTAAGCACTAAGCATTTGTTCCACCAGGAAAACATAATTTTCTGATTTGACGTTGCCGAGGAAATTCGTAGTCACTTCTTTAAAAGCTTTCCATGCTCTTCTTTCAACTCATTCAAAGACTCATCAAATGCAGTCTTTCATCACTTCTCTAATCTGTGGGCCCCACAAAAATGCCTTCTTTGATTTTCGCTTTGCTAATTCTAGGGAACTTCTGTTTTAGATATAGAAATACAGGTCCGTCTTTATTCTTGGCTTTTACAAAATTTTTCATCAAACCAAGTTTGATATGGAGAGATGGTAAGAAAACTTTTGTTGGATCTCTAGGGGTTGATGGGCAACATTTTTCTTCCCTGGAACCAAATTTTGTCGAAATGGTCACTCTTTCCGTGTATAATGACTCCCCTTAGCTCGGCTGTCCCACTCGCAGAGGAAACAAGAGAACTTTGTATATCCTAACTGTAAGCCGAGAAGTGCAATCACTTTCAGATCACCAGAGATATGCCAGGAGTGTTTATTATAGTCAATATGTGTCAAAAGTAACTGCATATTGTCATATGACTCCTTCATATGAACAATTATGTGCAATTGGAATCAAAGGATAGACATAACCGTTGTGCAATAGTACATCTTTCAAACTCAACACTGGTGAATCGACAAAAAGCCTCCATTCCTTCGGATTGTGCTCTCGACCAAGTGCCTCCATGAGCGCGTTCACATCACTACAATACACTAAATCACTTTCCATAGAGAAAAACGACATGAAGTGTGTCTGACGATTACGAAATGATGATATTTTAAGTCTTTGTAGGAGATTCCACCCTTTTAATCTAGAACCTAAGAGCTCAGCCTGATTTTTAAATGGATTCAACTCTTGACAAAATCATTTAATTCTGACCGAGAAATTAAATGGGGTTCATCCGATGAAGGTGGTTGAAATTGTGTAGCCATGTCATCTTGTCTGTCCAAAGGTTCATTACGAGGTTCATCATCATCTAAAGTCCATGTGTTTGGTGGTTTTGGTATTGGCAAATCGTCACAATGTGAAAGAGGTCGCATGGATGACAGTAAATTAGGATACTGAATCGCATGTTTAGATTTTGAGGAATGTCCATCTTCGTTGAACAGAAGTAGCAATCAGTCGAGTGGTCTCTTTATTCTCTCCATCCCCCCTTGGGACCGCAAAAAGCATTGAAGAACGAGTACCTTTTAACCACCCTCTCAGAAATCTTACACAAGAAAAAACATACATGAGGAGCTCCTTAATTAAAGAGTGAAACTCTGCTCTTGAGATTTTGTTGTAAATTCACCACACACGAAACAAAATGTGTCAGGGCTGTTTGCACACTTACGAGACATTCTCACTTTTATATTACAAAAACAATATTTTTTTCACCAAACATATACCAAAACAAAATGAATAACTAAATGCACTTAATCAGTCAACTGGTGGGTAGCAATCAGTGTTGGGCACTAAAGCGTTAATTCGATAACAGTTAATTAACGAAGTTAACTTTTTTTAACGGACTATTAACGGAAGTTAATTTCCATTTATCGTTATCGGACCAGTTAACTTCCGATAACTCGATATTTAGTCTGTTAAAGTCCGTTAACACGTTAACTGCGAGGAGTCATTCACGGAAGATCACCGCTCCGCGAATGAATTCAAACCGCCATAACTTCAGTCTGCCAATTCCGTCCTCTGCCGCAGTGGAACGGCTCTTCTCTCTCGGCAAGGACATCCTGAGGCCCAAGAGGTCAAGCTGGCAGTTGGGCCTAACTTTGAGAAGTTGGTCTTTCTGAAGGGCAACCAGCACATTGTGTCATAGTCTTTAATAAATGTGCCTAAAATTTAATTTTACCTTTCAGTTCCCGCCATAATAATTCTCTGGTAAATTAAAATTTAGTTAATGGTTAGTGGTTACAAGGGTTTCAAAACATGTAATCAGTACATTTTTTTATTAAAATAAAAAAAAGTTATTAAGCAAAAAAGTTGCAAAACTTGATAAAAATAGTTAAATACCTATTTATTGTTGGATTTTGCATAAATAAACATTTTCTATGGGTTTTAAAGCTTTTTTCCTTGATTTTTTTAAATGTTAGTAAAGAAATAGTTATCGTTAACGGATTATCGTTAACTTCCGTTAACTTTGTAGTAAAATTATCGGATTATCGTTATCAGAGTTAAAAATTGGGGTTAACGGATTATCGTTATCGAAGTTAACTTTTTAGTTAACGGTGCCCACCACTGGTAGCAATGCACGAGATTGACCGAGAGATTAGTACGAATGCGCAATTCTAACACATGACAAACAAGAATATGCATGTCCTGAGAGGTAATAGTACAATAATGGACTATTACAGGATTTTTCAAGTAATAGTGATAGATCATAATTTTTTGGCTAATATATTAATAGTAGGTAAAGTAATAGATAATAGTATATTACTTTTCTATTACAGT
Organism: Bathynomus jamesi; assembly: GCA_023014485.1. NCBI lineage: Eukaryota > Metazoa > Arthropoda > Malacostraca > Isopoda > Cirolanidae > Bathynomus > Bathynomus jamesi. The sequence goes on along the minus strand of JAJOZX010003515.1, from coordinate 246,758 downwards.
GGCAATCGACATATTGTGTGAACAAAGAACTGAAAAATGAACTAAATCTACTCTAAACTAAAATAAACATGTATGTGAACTAATATTGTGGCAAATTTTTCCTTCAATGAAGTAAAATTTATGAAGACCTACAGTCTCTGAAATTGTAGTGATTTAGTTGAAACAAATATTTATTTGGCTGCGGCTCAGCCTCATCCTGGATCCATGAGTGCAGAGCCTTCTGCCTTTCAGCCTCATCCTGGATCCATGAGTGCAGAGACCTCTGCTTCTCAGTCTTATCCTGAATCCCTGAATCCAGACACTGCTACATCGCCAGCTCAATACCATCTCACACAGGGTACCCCCCAAGGGACCTTGGTGAATCGGGATGCTGGGAATGCAGTCGGGGGTCATGATGAGGAGGCATCTTGGACAATGGTGGTAAGGAGGGGCCGGAAGCGAGCGACACCTCCGAGAACTGCAACCACTGCAGTAGGTAATGGTGGTGGTCCCTCAAGGGGTTCTGGTCCCACTCATGCACCGGCTAGAGTGAGTCAGCCTGTGGCAAAGGCTGGCAGAGAACGGCGGGGTATCATAGGGGCTGCCAAAACAGATCGTATGATGGCTGTACCAACGAAGACCGCATTTTCGTCTCGATATGTCAACATGATCTTACGGCCGAGGAGCTGCAGGCATTTGTGGAAGATAAAATGAACTTTCAGGTTACATGTAAGAAAACTGACTCCAGATGGACTATGTACAGTTGCTTTTAAGTTACAGCAGTCTGTGATGATCCAGGGGTATTTATGGATCTAGCAGTATGGCCGGAACGGGTATATGTACGGCGGTTCTATGAGAAGGGAAGAAAAACACCTGTAGCCCCTCTCGCAAGTGCTGGAGAGGGTAATTATGGAGACATCATGCGTCGTAGTGTGGAGGAAAATCCAGCTGGGTCTAATGCTGTAACTGCTGTGCCTGGTATAAGTGGAATTCAACATGTAGATATTGTAGAACATGGCAGAACTCCTGCATCTTACTAATTGCAACATTCAAGGTAATCTCTCATAACTGTAGATGCCTAAGCTTAGGCAATAACAGCAAACACAGGCGGATCATATTTGATAAGCTGTTAGAGGATGCTGATATTCTCTGTCTGCAGGAAACATGGCTATGGAAACAGGACTTAAAGGACCTGAATAGCCTGTCCAGTAACTTTCATGGGATAGGGGAGGCCACCAGAGATAAACAAGATGGTCTCCTTGCAGGCCACCCACCTGGTGGGGTAGCTATTCTATGGAGGTTGGGGTATGGGAAATATATTAGTGAATTAAAGCTTGTTTTGAATTGGCTAACTGGAATAGAAATTTGTGTAGACAATAAAAAATTTGTAATTCTGTGTATCTATATGCCTTTTTCAGTCAGTTGATAATGAAGAACATTACCTCATTAAATTGGGGCAGGTCAGCAGTATTATTGATGAGTTGGATACGACATGTATAGCTATTATTGGTGACTTTAATGCTAATGTGCTTAGTGATAATTCTTTGTTTAGCAACCACTTAAAAGCCTTCTGTGAAGATGATAACCTGACCCTTTCATCCATGTGTAGTCTTCCTGGTGATAGCTTTACTTATGTTAGTGATAGTTGACACACCACCTCATGGTTAGATCATTGCATTTGAATGTTCATTATACACAGTGATTCACTGGCCTACTTAGTCAGTGCTCCCGACAACTATCTCAATCTTCTATGGACCTCTTGTATAATGTTTGTACCTGTTGAGTCTGAAATAAAGGGATTGTTTGTTTGTTTGTTAACACACTGTTTCTAATTGCATTTAAATAGACAAAGATCCTTTTCAAATGAGTGAAGTACCACACATACGAAAGTAATAGTAGGAATCAATAGTAATAGTAGGAATAAAAATAATAGTAATAGAAACCCAGTAATTGAACCCATGTCTGATATATATATATATTATATATACCGTACCGTACCGTACCGTACCTTACCTTACAACCTTACAAAGGTTCCGCGCGATGATTCCTCATTTCGCGAAGGTCAAGCTTGTCGCCCTCCTCTCGAATTGGCCTGGTGAAGTAGTGAGTTGGTTTCTTGTGCTCTCCACCTCACATAGCCAGGTACGCCAGGCTCATCAGGGATTGTTCTGAGCCAGGCGTCTAATCTTCTTTTGAAGATGTCCACTGCAACTCCCTTCGTGTTTCTTAGGTCTTTGGACAGCTGATTAAACAGTTTTGGTCCTCTCACCAGTCACCACAAAACTATTTTCTTTCAGGGTTAAGGATGTTCCCTGTCTCGCCTTTAATTTGGGAATACGACACAGTCTACCGTTTCTACTTTCCATCGTTGTTTGGGGAGTTATAGGGTTCAGAGTAAGATTGGGGACTAGTTTCTCCATTATTTTCCAAGTGTAAATAATGGTGTATCTCTCTCTTCTCCTTTCCAGTGAATATATGATAGGTCTAGTTCGCGCAACCTTTCCCAGTAATTTAGTTCTTTGCACCCGTTGATCTTGACTGTGAAGCTTCTCTGGATCCCTTCCAGTTGTCTAATATCTTCTTTTTTATATGGGGATGTTAGGACCAAGCAGTATTCCAATTTGGGTATGATCAAAGTTTTATATATATATATATATATATATATATAGTTATATATACATATATATATATATAGTTTGCTTGTACCTTGTGGGGAATGGACGTGTTGTCTCTCTCTCTGTATTAACACCCAAATAAGAAGGGAATAAACTACTCGGCGGTTTATTCTGTTTACACCCGAAAGTGTATAAAGTATCAGTGAATCCGTGCAGATAAACTACTGAGTGAAATTCAGTAAAATTAAGAAAGTGCAATACAGTTTACATAAATTATCACCAGTTTAACGTATATATTTAAACCGTAATACGGTTGGCATTCGTTAAATTTTGAAACAAGGCAGGAAAAAAGTCATAAAACGCAAAGGTCAGAGAACCCTCGTGACCATCGAAAGGAAAGAAAGAGAAAGAAAGAAAAAATAATAAATAATTTGTGTGTGTATTTCTTTTTACGCTAATTAAAGGACTGCCAGGCGAACTGTGAAAACTGAGTTCTGTGTTGACAAAAAGGAAATGCAAATTGACAACTTTAACTTACTCCGAGCCAACAGAACAGTATTTACACACGCGAAAGGCATATGGCATAAGTACCTCAAACAGCTACGTAGAATGTGTAGCAGCAAAAGTTGAAAAATTAAATATGGTACTAATTGTAATGTACAGACACCCAAACACGCCAACCTCAAAATTTTCAGATTCCATTACAGAGGTAAGAAACTGGGTAAAAGATCTACACTCTCCAACCCCAAATATTTTTCTCTGTCGTGTTTTTAATTTTCCAGTCATGAAACATAAGAGGAAAAAATATATGTATACACCAGGACAAGGGGGGCACACGGGAAGACCAGGAGCAGGTAGCTACTGACTCTAGCTGATGAATTTATGTTAACACAAGAAATAACAGAAAACACAAGAAAAAACAACTGCCTAGATTTGGTATTCACAAACAACAGCAACCTAATGTAGAAATATCCCCAACTATAATATCGGACCACAACATTATTGAAATAATAACCAACATAAAAGCAACAGGAAAGGAAAGAACACTAACAACAGAAAGAAGCAAATTCGAAATTTTTAATTTTCACTTCAAAGCTATAAACTGGGAAGATGTTGCAATCCAGCATGGAAGTAATAGATTGGAAAACCATTTTCGAGGACAAGACAACGGAAGAGATGCTAATGACTTTAGAGAAGACATTAGAAATTGTGGAAAATACATGTCCCAAAAATACAACAAAGAGGAAAAAGAAGCAGGTTCGAGAGACAAAAGAGGTCATTGTTCAGGAAGAGAAAAAGAGTGACTGCAAAATTAAGTAACTGTAAAGATAATAACATCAGAAAAATATTAAATGATAAACGGCAGTGTATCGATGACGTCATACAGGAACTAATTGCGAAGCATACAGAAAAAGACGACGACGCTATAAAAGCGATAAAGGCTAACTCAAAGTACTTCTATAATTTTGCAAAAAGGAAAGTCGAAAAACCATGCGACCATCGGACCAATGAAAACGAGAACAGTGCTTTATCTGATGATCTAACGGAAGTATCTGAAATATTAAGAGCTCAGTACGAATCATCTTTCAGTATCCCAAAAACTAACAAACTGATATGCGATAGAAACGCGTTCTTTGAAGAACTACAAGGGGAAAGTATAACGGACTTCGACTTTACGACAGATGATATTACACAAGCTATAGGGAAACTAAAAGCACACTCAGCGGTAGGACCAGATAAATGGAATGCCACACTGATCAAAAACTGCAAGAATGCAATCGCTGAGCCCCTATATTGGATATGGAGACGATCACTAGACACGGGAGAAATACCGGGCATTCTGAAGAGCGCGAACATAGTCCCAATATATAAAGGAGGAGATCGATCCGAGGTCAAAAATTATGGTATAGGCCAGTGTCACTTACATCTCATCTCATCTCACTAAAATATTTGAAAGAATAGTTAGACAGAAAATCAATGACTTTGGAAACTCAAAAAATTCAACATGGGTTTCGGTGAGGCAGATCATGCCTATCACAACTAATAGAACACTACAACAACATTATTGATGCAATGGAAAGTAATGAAAACTATGATGTAATATACACAGACTTTGCCAAAGCGTTCGACAAGTGTGACCATGGAATCATAATACATAAACTGAAATACAGAGTGTCCCAAAAAAATGTTTACACATATTAACATATATATCAATAAGCAAAATAGGCGGATAGTAAATAGATAGCAAATAGGCTTCTTTAATGTTTAAATGTTCGAAATATCAGCCAGCAGCGTCAATACCTTCATGGTTGTGCTGCTTACTTTAATGTTTTAAATGTTCAAAATGTCCGCCACTAGCATCAATACATTCTTGACAACGGCGCGCAACAGATCGGCATACTGTTCGGAGTGGAATGTTGGCATAGACTATTTCAATTTCGTGTCTCAAGGCCTGTAGTGTCCTTGGTTTTTCAGCATACACAGTGTTCTTCAGAGTGCTCCACAAGTAAAAGTCTAAGGGTGTTAAGTCAGGAGATCGTGGTGGATACTCCGTACATCCCCTACGTCCTATCCATCTTCTAGGAAAACAAACATTGAGAAAATTTCTAACGTCATTGTGGTAATGTGGTGGCGCGCCATCCTGTTGAAAGTAACTCTTCTTCTTCCAAAAAAAGAGCTCTGATTGAAGGTACAATGTTGTCTTGCAGCATTGATAAGTAAGCAGCACCTGTGACAGTGTCCTCAAAGAAAAATGGCCCTATCAGTCCTCTGGAAGACAGACCACACCACACTGACACTCCTGGTTGATTAAGTGCTCGTTCTTCTGTTACGTTTGGATTTTCGGTGGCCCAGTACACACAGTTGTGTCGATTGATAGTACCATTAAGTTTAGAAGTGGCTTCATCGGACCAATGAAATCAGGAAAAGATTGTTTTTCATCACATGTGCAAAAACCACTCACAAAATTCTTTTCGACGATCTGGATCGTCCTCATTCATTGTATGGAGCAGTCTAGATATGTACGGTTTCCACTTTTCACGTCGCAAAATGCGATGAACGCTGGATTTAGAAACACCAGTCTCACGAGAACATTGCCTTGTAGACTTATTAGGAGAGTTTGTGAAGGCCTGTAACACGGTCTCAACACTTTCATTGTCAGTTGAAGTGCAACGTCTTCCAGATCGGCCTTTGTTGACGTTTTGCACTGTTCCGTCAGTCTCAAACTTATCACGAAATCTTGTAATTGTTACTCGTGATGGTGGTAATGTTTCAAACTCATTTCTCCAATGTCTCTGTACCTCAGCCACATTCTCCGTCTTCCAGTAGTGCTTCAGAATCCACTTACGTTGCTCAAACAATAACTGCAATGCCGCCATTACCTGTAACAAGGGATACTACTGTTATTTAGGTACAATACACCATTAATATACTACTATACTACTATTACTAAGTACTATAAATATACTAATACATCAGCGCATATTACTATCATCTAAAGTGTGCATGTTGATTATATATATTTATATATATTTATATATATTTATATAATATATATATATATGTATATATATATATATGTGTGTGTGTATATATATATATATATGTATATATATATATATGTATATATATATATATGTTAATGAATAGAAACGACATAAGTATTAAGGAACGTTTCTGCACACGAGGAGGAGAGATAATATGTGTAAACATTTTATTTGGACACCCGGTATATGGGAATAACAGGAAAAGTAGGGAAATGGATATATAATTTCCTTAGTGAGCGGCGGCAAGTCGTTACAGTACAAGGAGTATCTTCATCAGAATCAGAGGTCCTCAGCTCAGAACCACAAGGAACAGTATTAGCTCCACTACTCTTCATAATCATGCTGACATAGATGAGAATGTTACCAGAGACAGCACAGTAACATCCTTTGCCGATGGCACAAAGATCAGTAGAAAAATAAGAAACCCAGGAGAGATAGGATCTCTACAAACCGAAATGAACAGAAGCTACAAGTGAACGGAAGACAACAATATGAAGTTTAACACTGAGAAATTTCAGCTGTTACGGTAAGGAAAAAGAGAAGACCTAAAATCCATAGAATATTATGCCCCAAATGGACAGGAAATTCAGAGAAATTCTAGAGCAAAAGATTTAGGGGTTGTAATTAGACAGCTAGAAGGGATTCAGAGAAGCTTCACAGCCAAGATCAAGGGGTGCAAAGAACTAAATTACTGGGAAAGGTTACGCGAATAAACCTATATTCACTGGAAAGGAGGAGAGAGATACACCATTATTTACACTTGGAAAATAATGGAGAAACTAGTCCCTAATCTTACTCTGAACCCTATAATTCCTCAAACAACGGTGGAAAGTAGAAAAGGAAGACTTTGTCGTGTTCCCAAATTAAAGGCGAGACAGGGAACATCCTTAACCCTGAAAGAAAATAGTTTTGTTGTGAGAGGACCAAAACTGTTTAATCAGCTGCCCAAAGACCTAAGGAACACGAATGGTGTTGCAGTGGACATCTTCAAAAGATTAGACGCCTAGCTCAGAACAATCCCCGATGCGCCGAGCGTACCTGGCGATGAGAGGTGGAGAGTACAAGAAACCAACTCACTACTTCACCAGGCCAACTCGAGAGGAGGGGCAACAAGCTTGACCTTCGTGAAATGAGGAATCATCGCACGGAACCTTTGAAAGGAAGGAAAGGTGTATATATATACCTTACAACCTTACAAAGGTTCCGCGCGATGATTTCTCATTTCGCGAAGGTCAAGCTTGTCGCCCCTCCTCTCGAGTTGGCCTGGTGAAGTAGTGAGTTGGATTCTTGCGCTCTCCACCTCACATAGCCAGGTACGCCCGGCTCATCGGGGATTGTTCTGAGCCAGGCGTCTAGTCTTCTTTTGAAGATTTCCACTGCAATTCCCTTCGTGTTTCTTAGGTCTTTGGGCAACTGATTAAACAGTTTTGGTCCTCTCACTACAAAACTATTTTCTTTCAGGGTTAAGGATGTTCCCTGTCTCGCATTCAATTTCGGAATACGACACAGTCTACCGCTTCTACTTTCCATCGTTGTTTGGGGAGTTATGGGATTCAGATTAAGATTAGGGACTAGTTTCTCCATTATTTTCCAAGTGTAAATAATGGTGTATCTCTCTCTTCTCCTTTCCAGTGAATATAGGTCTAGTTCTCGTAACCTTTCCCAGTAATTTAGTTCTTTGCACCCATTGATCTTGGCTGTGAAGCTTCTTTGGATCCCCTCCAGCTGTCTAATGTCTTCTTTTTTATATGGGGAAGTTAGGACCGAGCAGTATTTTAATTTGGGTATGATCAGGGTTTTCAGTAGAGGAATCATTACATTCCTATCCCTTCGTTTAAAGGTTCTCAATATCTGACCCGTTATTCTCTTTGCTCTGTTTACTGCAATCTTATTTTGTGTTTCAAATTTCGCATCATCTGTCATTACAACCCCTAAATCTTTTGCTCTGGAATTTCTCTGAATTTCCTGTCCATTTGGGGTATAATATTCCATGCACTTTAGGTCTTCTCTTTTTCCGTACCGTAATAGCTGAAATTTCTCGGTGTTAAACTTCATATTGTTGTCTTCAGTCCACTTGTAGATTTTGTTTATGTCGGTTTGTAAAGATCCTATGTCTTCTGGGTTTCTTATTTTTCTACTGATCTTTGTGTCATCCGCAAAGGATGTTACTGTGCTGTCTCTGGTAACGTCCTCATCTATGTCAGTTAGCATGATTATGAAGAGTAGTGGAGCTAATACTGTTCCTTGTGGTACTGAGCTGAGGACCTCTGATTCTGATGAAGATACTCCTTGTACTGTAACGATATATAACGATATAATATATATATATATATAACGTAAAGAACGACGCTTGTATAGGAGATATTCCGCGCAAGACGAGAGAGAGAGAACGAAACAAATGAAAAAATGAGGTTACCACCCGGGAATCGAACCCGGGATCTTCCGATTGCCGGTCAGATGCAATCGGAAGATCCGGGTTCGATTCCCGGGTGGTTACCTCATTTTTTCATTTGTTTCGTTCTCTCTCTCTCGTCTTGCGCGGAATATCTCCTATACAAGCGTCGTTCTTTACGTTAATTATACTGCGTGTTTGCAGTTAAATGTATGTATATATATATATATATATATATATATATATATATATATATATATATATATATATATATATATATATATATATTACATATAAACATTTAAATATAAATAATAATATCCATAATATAAAGATTTTATACAAAATAAATGACTAACAATAAATCTCGCATTATGATGCAAATTGAGAAATGCTATTTCGATCTCAAAGGGTTTTAAATTGCAAATCCCTCAAAAACTGTAGATAACAGAAAAAATCCGTTTTCATTAAAAATTACACATGGAGTTCAACAAGGAAGTATTTTAGCAACCCTACTATTTTTTATCTTCATAAATGACTTTGTAAGTCTCATACCTGGAAATGTTTTCTATATGTGGATGATATTTCCACGATACACTCAAACAGCAATCTTACATCCCTTAATAAAGTAATAAATAAGCTATCTACAGATCTACAGAAGCTAAGGCTAACAAAGACCCTAAGATCCACTCTAAGGTTAGCCCGAGAGAAAGGAAAGAGGAGGGGGTTAAAAGAGGAGAATAAGGGGTTAAGTAAGTAGCAAAACCTATCATTCGTGGGTTAACAATCATTCAGAAAAAGAGAGAGACTCTCAATCATCATCCGCCGGCCACTGCCGACAAGTCGGAAAAATAGTCGAAAAGAATAGGAGAGGGGTGAAAGATGAAAAGAATTAAAATAAGAACGCTTACAAACCATGCAAACACAGTCTTAACTCACTGTCATACCATGCAAACTACAGACATGCAAGTAAAGAGAGTTACAGACACGCAAGTAAGGAAAAATAAAAAGTAGGTAAAGTATAACAAAAAGTGAGTTAGTTTACGCTACGAGCTACATCTACGTTCATGTTAGTCTAATTTTTTTTTTTAATAATTTTATTGCTGGCATCACACGCTGTCATGTCACAAGTTGGCATTAATCGTCAACAGACTCATCCTCGACCACCACCCCGAGAGCTCCTGTTGCTAATTGTTTTTTATTTTAAACAACGTTAATATTTTTAAAATGCCTATCTAAACGGTTCTTAAACATATTAACGCTGGTAGAGTTAACGACTGACGCGGGAAGATTATCCTATTTATCAATTACTTTAAACGTAAAGAAGTTTTTAGCGATATTAGTAATGCAACATCTGCCACGCAACTTAAATCCGTTATTACGAGTATTGCTATTATCGAAAGTGAACAGTTTGTCAAAATTTACGTTATCGATTTTATTAACGATTTTGAAAACTTCAAAAAGCTCCCCCCTTAATCTCCTAGTTTCGAGTGAAGGCAAGTCTAACTCTTTAATCCCATCTTCATAAGGCTTGTTGCGCAATGAAGGAATTAGTTTCGTGGCGCGACGTTGAACCCTTTCTAACCTATCAATATCCTCACGCAAATACGGGCACCAAAACTGAACGGCATATTCTAAATGAGGCCTGACTCGGGACTTGTAAAGAGCCAATATAATATTCTTCGATTTAAATTCGAAATTATGCGCTATGAAGCCTAACATCCTATTAGCTTTTGCGCAAGACTCCAGGCACTGGTTCCTAACTTTTAAATCCTTAGATACGCGTACCCCTAAATCTACTTCCTCGTCAACGCTCGCTAACTCTATCATCCATCGTGTACGTGTAATTGTTGTTACGAGAACCTATGCAAAACTTTACATTTGTCTACGTTAAATTGCATCTGCCACTTATCCGTCCACTCCATAATCCTATTTACATCGTCTTGGAGCCTATTTCTGTCGTCCTCGTTAACAACCTTACCGCCTATTTTAGTATCGTCCGCGAATTTTGACACGTTACTAGTCAATCCTACATCTATGTCGTTAATATAGATTACGAATAGCAATGGGCCTAACACTGAACCCTGAGGAACACCGCTACGTACATCCAACCACCCCGATTCCCTACCATTAACAACGACCATCTGTCTCCTAGCACGAAGCCATTCCTCTAACCAGTTAGCAACGTGACCGCGTATACAGGTGCGCTTTAACTTTCGCAATTAATCTTCTATGCAGAACTGTATCGAACGCTTTTTTAAAATCTAAATAAATAACGTCAGCCGCTCTATGCCTAGAATAGAATAACCTTTATTAATAGACTAATAATAAAATAAATATTTTTTTTTTCAATTTACAATGACATGAATAATTGTGAAGCTCGACTATTTATTTTATTTAATTTGGCCCTTAAGCTTTAGGCTTTACTGGGCTCTTATTAAAAATAAGCAGCTAGTTGTATAAATTAATAATAATAAATAAATAAGTTTACCGACAATTGACGTTAAGCTAATGGGCCTATAATTGCTAGGTACTGTGCGCTCGCCTTTTTTAAAAATGGGCGTGACGTTAGCTAATTTGAAGTCTTCAGGAATAATCCTCGTTTCAAGTGACTGATTAAAAATCTTTGTTAAGGGGCTTACGATAACGTCTTTCAATTCTTTCAGATGTCTAGGATAAAACGCGTCAGGGCCTGGAGCCTTGCTAACTTTTAGCCTATCGATATAATGCGCAATCTCACCCTCGTAAACAGTTATTTCATCCAAAATAGTCTCGCTACTAAATGGAACGATATCGTCCTCATCGGGGACATTATTGACGTCTTCTACGGTAAAAACTGTCACATAAAAGTTATTAAAAATACCCGCCATCGCCTGAGCGTCAGAAGCCAAAGCGCCATTAGTGTCCACGAGAGGGCCTATATTATCTTTTATCGGCTTACGATTATTATTGACGTATTCAAAAAACGTTTTTGGATTATGTTTACTATCCGCAGCTATAAGTATCTCTAAATTACGCTTAGCATTCCTAACTGATCTTTTAACCAGACGCCTAAGCTCGATATATTTATTAAAGTTAGCTGCCGTGCCATTGCGCTTATTAAGTCTATTCGCTCTGTGGAAAGACAAAATATTATTCTTAAAGTTTTTAAGAATCACAAAAAGAATTTCTTTTAATCATCAAAAAAAAAGAGAAATTTCAATTTATATTTCCTCGTCCATCTACGGTACACCTCGCATGTAATCGCAATGGGAGTGAATGTGACATCATTAATCCTTTAATTACAAACCATAAGGAAATTACTTTTATGCTCATATTTCAAAAACCTTTAAGCAACTGCGTATACTGAAATTGAAGACCATATTCACAGCACAAAAGATGCGATCTTTAAAGTTCAGTTGCAAAACAATTTGTGCCGATAATAATAACACCTTAAAGTGTCAATAAAATATTAAATACGTCACGAACATCAAACTAGATTGAATTTGAAACATCACTCTCCATCTAAAGCAAATTATACTCCTCAAGGTATTAAAAAATTTCATTCCACTTATTTATCGTCTGAATTATGGAGTAGTATGTCGAAAGAATTAAAATCAATGTTTAATTCCTAGTTTGGAGACGTCCTTTCAATACGCAACGCATATGTATAAATATTATATCATTGAATAGGCAATAATTTATTTCTGAACAGTGTGGGGTGGAAATTTTATAATTTTGTGTATTTAAAAATAAAAGAATATATTTTATGATATATTTTTAACACCCATCGTCTATATCAGGAGCAAATCTAAGCTTTCAGGTTTCCGTTTCCAATTTATCAGTAATGTCACATTTTATTCTTCGTGCTAAAATTCTAAAATTTGTCACATTTTTGTGTTTTAAAAAGTTTAAAATATGGAATTTGACAACATTAATTCATGCCAAGGTTGTAATTTTGGTATAATTCAACTTACTTTACAATTTTATGATAATTTTAAGGACATTAATAGCGGGTAAGGGGTTCTATTATTATTATTAATGCCTGGGTTAGATCGAATAATGTCCGGTTTAGGTCAGATGAGGTTAGGTTAGGTTCTATCTCCACCTCACAACGTTCATAAATAAATTATTTCCAATGCAATGGTGTAACTACTTTTATGCATGTACAATAAAAATTTGAAGGACGCCTCTAAACTAGGAATTTACCAACTCAATCCTAATTATTGCTCACTCAACCTTCATAAAACAATTAAAATGTAAGAGATTCCAAACTTACTGAGTGTGCTTTAGTCTTAACCACTAAAACTACAAAACTGACCACGTTCCTTTCCCAAATCATCAAATGCTCAACAAGAAAATAATAATGTTGTTAACAGTAATTATATTTTTATTCCTTTCCCTTAATATCGCTTTATCTCTTTTGATGTTATTTTTAAGTTTGACATCTCGCACATACAGTTTGAACACGCAAGATTTTGTCTTTGGTCTCCTTCGTCGTACGACCTTTGCCCTTACGAAGGTAATTAAACAACCCAGAATATTAGTATAATTGCGTATTTGTGTATACGAATTCACTCCTACATTTGTCTTCTCCTATAATGGAATTTAATATAGAGAAATGATCTACCCTGTCAAATTCAAAGACATCAATTTCCACGAATGTGAAGCAACTTGCCTACAATGAAAAATCTTTCTAATTTTATGTATCGAAATATAATGTTTAAAATTAATATGTTCTAGTTTCTAAGTTCTCTTTAGTATTTTAAGTCTTTATATAAAAATGCTATAATTATACCTAAATAGAAGACTTGAGTTTGTAAAGCGCGTCCGTTTGCTAAAATAAGTTTTACAATGTATACAGCGTGTGTTGTAACAATGAAAATATACTCATTCATGTAAACTCTGTGCATACTTATAAATAAAGAACTGAAATTAACTATATATAGTACCATATGGAAGTTATTTTATTTTCATTTAATATATATATATATATATATACTAGTACAGTTCCCGCCGCTTCGCTGACGGTTAGACAGGCTAAACTACAAAAAAAGAACCCAGCCGTGAAAATTTTGAGCTTCACATTGTGTCAACATTTCTGAATCTGGTATCTCCCAAAACCTCCTCACCCCCATTCATACAACTTGGGGGCTAACCCCTCCCCCACCCATCCCCCATTACCCCACCCCCACCCTTCCCCCATTGCTAAACTACAGAAAAGAACAGTCATGAAAATCTTGAGCTTCACATTGTCGCCCGTAATACAATTTCCGAATTTTTTTTACAATTTCTGAATTTTTTTCTCAATTTTGAAAGTGTGACGGACAGACGGACAGACAGACAGACGGACAGCTCTTATTATATATATATATATATATATATATATATATATATAATATATAATATATATATATATATAACTAATAAATTATCATATCATGTCTTAGCATAAAATTCTCCCTTAACATTTGAGCTCATTGTGCGTTTGAATTATGCTGACTCACGCCGTCTGCCGTGTGGAATTTTACCTAACCTTTATTTTAAATTAGGAGACGCTTCTTGTCGTTGAGATCACTTATCTCCTTTATACATTTTCTCTTCGAAGTAAATCAACAAAGTTCTGTTGTCGCAATACTCGGTCGCCTATTATTTCATGAGCTGCTTGTAAAACTCCAAAAGCGTGAAGCATAAATCCCTTGTTGAGTAATTTATGTGCGAGTCAGAATTATCGACTCGGAGACAAAAATGTAATTAGAATCTTGAGAAAGTATTCTCCGTAGTGTGATATTATCCTCCAGATTACTTTTGCGAGAACGAAGTAACATTATTTTTACAGAAATCATTTGACGTAACCACATTTGTTTTATATCTAGTACGAAATGTGTAGACCTTCGGCAATATTATCCCTTAGAAACGTGAAATTCCTCAAAAGCGTAAAAAATTACCCAATGTTAATACCATTTTACTCTCTGATATTTTATTCTTTGTGGTAACTGTGATAAAATATTAACAAAAACATACCATTATTGATTAATAATTTTTGCGCTTTTAAGAAATTTCGTTTATAAGTGAAATTTTTTCCGAAACTTTACCAGTGTTTGCATTTTGAACGAATACGCTTTAAAAAAAAGTATTTTCAACCGAAAATAAGAACTTTTATCTTAGTTCTTACAATGAAGTCACTTTCCTATTACAATATTAATGACGGTACAGAAACCACGTTAACATTAGCGCAACGAACTCGGGACTCGGGAGGTATTCCATAATTCAGGAATTTGTTGACTTTGAACCCTTCATTCATCAAATATTAGTCGACTTCGTACCAAAGCAAGGATTAAAAGTAAATATAGTAAGAGTCCCTTTCCATCCATCTTTCTTCAGATCAAAGAAAATATAAAATTGGGAAAAAAATACGAAAAGGGGGAAAAAGCAAACTGCATTAAGAGAAACGTCAAATAAGTTATCGCTTTTAACAGACATTCAAACGGATGGAAAACTCTGAACGTTACTTTTTATGCCAATTTTCGCGGCTGCCTCGAGAAGAGAGGATGTTGCAATTTATTAGGAGCGAAACCTAGAGAGTAACATTTCAGTAAGGTTTACGTTACACGAATACTGCTACAAACCAAATTTTTATCAAAATGAACAAAAGCCGCTAAATTCACTGTGAAAGCTTTATGTCCGCTTTAACCCTTTGGCTGCGGCGGCGTAACTACAGTGGCGCTCATAAGTATTCGTACAGAGAAATATTTCAAGTTATATTCGTCCTTAACTTTTCTACCATGCGTAGGATAGTTATGAAATGTTTACCGTTCGTTTGGAATAATTTAAAAAATAAAAAGATTAGTTCAACTCCAACATACAATGTAAAACATTAAAGAATTTGAGGAAAATAAAAAAAAGGTAAAATGCAAAAGTTTTCGTACATTTACAAAATTATTTGATACTTTGTAGGTACACCTTAGGCTTGAAGAATTCAAATTTTTATCAGTAGTTGGCTGTTTACTGATTAGAGACTTAGCAATTCTGGATTCTAGAATTTTCTCTGTGAATCTTCATGGAAGACGGATGGCTGTACAAGCCATTAGTAAGGAATGGATCGTCGTGGTAAAGAGCTGTCTACAGATCATAAGAGATCCGTTATTACTGCACACGAGTCTGGAAAGAATTATTAGAAGTTAGAAGAAATTCGAACTCCATTTACGACGGCTGCTGCAGTTTTAAAGAAAGGGAAAGGCTTTGGGGAAATCAAAACTCTAGCAAGGTGTGGACGACCTTGCAAGATTTTAGAACGTACAGCTAGACAGATTGAAAGAATGGCTGCTACGAATCCACGAGTGACTGAAGGTGATATTTGTCAAACATTGGGACTGTCTATGATCGCTGTCCATTGGGCCGGGTCGAAATTTTATATTGAAAAGGTACATATTGTGAGGGGTTTGAATGGAACACAGGAACTCCCTCAAATTATTTTCGCTGTTTAAAGCCTCCTACCCGTGGCACAATTTTTCACTTTTTGACCTATATTGAAGAATATTCCATTTATACGAGACTTACTCTACATTCAGGTTTTTTTATGACATAAATCTTTACTAACGTATAATATTTTATTTAATAATGTACAGTATTAGGAAAATTAATTAAGTACAACAATATATTCAGAAGAAAAAATTAGAGGCATAAATAATAAATGTGCTAAAACTCGATTCACTTTTTTATTGTTCCTTATCACATCAAAAGGGAAGAAATTTTCAATATCATTAGGAAATTTTATTTCATATGTTTCTTACTCATTCCATTGGGCCTTCCATTCAAACTTGGGCAGTTTTCGCCTTGATTCTAATGAGTTTAAGATAAACTTTTGACGGTTGTTATATCCTATTCTTTCCTGACATGCCTTTGTTACTAGGTTCACTGCCCTTTCCACACTTTGACTGTGGCATGGAAAAGAAGCTATCTCCGGTGGCTTACGCAGCGGTGGAGTAATGATCTCTTTTTGCCAATCGATCATCTCGGTGTAGTCAGTAGATTGGAAATTGAGGGTTCGAGGCAACTCAAAGTTTCTGGTACCTGAAAATCCTGCTCTTGAAAGGATGATTTTCTGAATAGCTTGCTCCCTAATTTATAATCTCTTGTCAGTTACCATTGATACAAGTATATTTTCTGGGTGGGCAAAGTAGGCGTTATTCTTTAATACTGGTTCTATGATTGATCTATGTTGTTCATCTAAATTTCGAAGCAAGCACATTAAATGCCAAAAGTTATATGCACCATCAGTTGCATTAGGATGAAATGTTATCCAAAACCACCCTGGAGCATAGAACTGCACAATAATCTTGACTATATCTTGAAGGATTTTATCGGGATTTGGCGTTGAGATATATAATCGGAGGACCCTGTTGGCTAGAGTTAGCCAGCGAGCATGGTGAAGGGTACCTGGGGATCGAGTGGACAGATCTTGAGAAGTGTCTCCAGTTTGCACTGCCAGACATATATCATAGAGATATCTTTTATCACTGCTTAGTACTAGCTCCTTTACAACATTTGCTGGAATTTCTTTAATGTTTCCCTTTACGCGAGAATATTTGACTACCTCCAATTTTATTAAATTTATTTTCAGTTTATTCCCAATTGAACCCACAAAAGTATTTAGACCTGTTGTTTTATCATCAATGGCTTTGTAGACGCGCATAAAAGGCAGCTCATTCAAATGCAAGAGGCACACCAACCATTGCACTGGTCTGTTGAGATGAATTTCAACCAGTTTTATGGCTCCACCAATTTTTCCTGTATTTACAGGAGTACCATCACACAGTAAAGCTTTGATAGTATCTATGCTGTTCGAGTCTGTAATAATAGTTATCAACTCTTCTGCTATGCAGCGAGCAGTTCCATTATCTGGTGTGACATGGTCTACAGAGATGTTTCCAGGCTCTTTCACAATAACATAGTGTTCTTCTTTTATCTTTCCACTTTTAGTTAATGTGTTATCTTTCCTTCCATCAAATCCAAGGCACTCCATCTTCAGATTTTCGGATTTAGACCTAAAAGTATTTGTTTCACCCATGCGATTTCTTTCTCTTTCTAATTTCGTTCTGTCAAGCATGTTGGTGTGGTTAAGGATCCCCATATCTTTTAAAGCTGCATTGACTATTGCAGCTGCAGCTCTACAACTTACACGATAACGATCTGCAGGCTTGGGCCTGTTCTGAATATTCTCAGTCAATTCTAAATCGGCCTCATAATCTACATCCTGACACTCTGAATCTACAGGGTGTCCATAAATGTTTACCCTGAAAACAGTATGCTCTCATGTTTTAATGACGAATCTTACATCAGTTTTCTTTTTACAGGTGATCTCGTACACGCATATAGTTTCTGTGCTGGTGGGTTTCGTCTACCGCATTCGCCGCTAGCAGCGCTGTAGTAGCTGTTCAGTTAAGATGGCGTCTGTGACAGAGAAGGCACAATGTGTTGTGTGGCTTGCAGAAACAAAATCTCCTGTCAGTGTTCAGCGAAGGTTCAGAACAAAGTATGGAAAGAATCCACCTGATGTGAAGTTAATTAAGTCGTGGATGAAAAAATTCTTGGAAACTGGAAACTGGAGACGTGGAAAAGGGAAAGAGCAGTGGTAGACCATCAGTTTCCGATGGGACGGTGGAAAACATTCAAACTGCTTTCACACGGTCACCAAGGAAATCGGTTAGTCAAGCTTCATGCCAACTAAAGATACCAAAGTCTACGGTGCACAAGGTGTTACACAAACGTTTGAAGTCACACGCCTACAAGGTACAAATTGTTCAAGAACTGAAGCCTGATGACCGTTCAAACGTGAACAATTCGCTATTGACATTTTGAACAGCATTGACGAGGATAATGACTTCTTGTTACGTGTCTGCTTTTCAGACGAAGCTACGTTTCATCTTAGTGGTAGAGTCAACAGACACAATGTGCGTATTTGGGGATCGGAAAACCCACGTGCCGTAAGGGAGCATATTCAGGCAGTCCGAAGATCAATGTCTGGTGTGGACTAATGCATGACCACATAATTGGTCCTTTCTTCTTCGCTGAGAACACTGTTTCCGCAACTGTGTACCTGGATATGTTCACCAATTACGCCATCCCCCAGCTGCAGGACAGGCAGCCAACTGTCATCTTCCAACAAGATGGGGCACCCCCTCATTGGGCGCATGTTGTTCGTGAAACTCTCGACGCAACATTTCCAAATCGATGGATTGGCAGGGACGGGCCAATCCCATGGCCCCCAAGATCACCATACATTACCCCGTTGGATTTCTTTCTCTGGGGTCATGTTAAAGATTTGGTTTATGCAACAGTTGTTCCAGATATCAGGACATTGCGAGAACGCATTACAGATGCAATTGCAACAGTTAACCCACAAATGTTGGAAAATGTGTGGCGTGAGTGTGAATACCGTTTAGACATTTTACGTGCCACTAGGGGTGCACATGTGGAAGCTTATTAAGTTCATTAACTATGTATCAAAACTTTCTATGTTTATCTACTTATGATTAAAACTGTGTTTGAATACGAGTGTTTATTTAAAAGTTATAGCATGTTTTAATCAGGGTAATCATTTATGGACACCCTGTACATCCATATCTTCTTCAGGTATTTTCTATAAATTCCGATGGTAAAACATTGGTGGCTTCAGTCATTTCTTGTGCTTTTAGATGACGGTTTTGTGCTTCTTGGGCTCTTGCTAAAGATCTCTTCTTTATTGAACTAGCTATGCGATCAATTGGTCCTAACTGATTTTTTCTTTGTTTTTTACCTACAAAAGACTCCCATTCTGCCAGTGGTATATTATCCTTACACCTGCAAGATTTCCTATCAATTCCCTTACCATAGCATTCACAAGAAGATATATCAAACATTTCATCATACTGAGCTACTTTTAAGCCAAAACTTTCATTTCTTCGCTATAACGGCACCTTGTTCAATTTTGAGGCTTCTTCTATTAGTCGACTGACTTTAAGATAGATACCTTTGGTGTTAATCGTAGGAAAATAAAATTTAAATTTCATCCAAATGTCTTCAATATCTTTTACAACAACCCTGTAACAATCATTAGCAGTTGTTGATCCTTTTGATTTAGCTTCTTCACGACGGCGCACAAAAAGGTAGTGGCTCACAACATCTGCTTTTGAAGGAGTCATAGCTGCTGGGAATTCCGTAGTAGTCATAGTTTATATTCAGTAGTAGTCATAGTTTATATTCAGAAGTAAAATCAAATATGTAATTTATGTAATTTATAATAATTCAAATTATAATTAAAGCAAATGCAAATTATTTCTATTTATCTGAAAAATTACTTCTATTTATCTGAAACACAAAAATATCAAGCATTAAACAAACAATTTATCATGTAACATATAACAACATTAAACATATGCAAATATGAAGGTAAAAAAGGGAGGAGGGGCATGTGATAGGACTAGTAGGGTAGCATATGCTTGATTTTTTAATATTTTGCTAAAGTGATTAAAAAAACCTTCTCACATAGTGTACTTTTTAAGAAATAACATTTTTTCCATTTAAATATATGCAAATATGAGGGTAAAAAAGGGGGGGTATGTGCTAGGGGTAGCAGGGGTAGCAGGGGTATCACATGCTTGATACTTTAATATTTTGTTATGATGATAAAATGAAACTTCTCACAGAATGTACTTTTTAAGAAATAAAAAAATTTCCCATTTTCGACCCGGCCTACTGTCCATCCTTCTACTGAAAGTGGTACATTGAGAAAGAATGGTCTGCATGGGAGAGTTGCACGAAGAAAACCTCCGCTAGGAGAAGCGCACAAAGAAGTTCATTTAAAGTACGCCAAAATGATGGATTTGCGTTCTGGAAGAAAGTTCCCTGGACAGACGAAATCAAAATTGAATTATTGGGGAAGAACGAGCAACAGTATGTTTCGCGATAATCAAATGTTGTATTCAAGGGAAAAAAACATCCTTCCTACGGTTAAACAAGGTGGTGATAGTTTGCTTCTTTGCGAATACATTAGTTACTAGTACTTCTGGTCCAGGAAAGCTTGTCATCATCAATGGAATCATGAATTCGAAGAAATATCAGGAAATTTTAGAAGAAAATGTATTGCCTTCAGTTCGGGAGTTGCGAATGGGTCGCAATTGGGTACTGCAACAAGATAATGATCCAAAACATAAAAGTAAGAGCACCATGAAATGGATTCAACAAAAGAATTTAAAGCTTCTCGAATGGCCCAGTCAAAGCCCAGATCTCTAATCGAGAATTTATGGTTTGATTAGGAAAAGGGTGTCCGCGAGAGAAACCCTTCGAATATGAATGAATTGCAACAATTTTATTTCGACGAATGCTAAAATTTCTACGGAGAGATGTCGAAACTTTGTAGAAAAATACCCAAAACGAATCATTGGAGTCATTCAAACAAAGGTGGACACACAAAGTATTAATAATTTGTAAATAAATGTACGAAAAATTTTGCATTTTAACTTCTTTTTTTATTTTCCTCAAATTCTTTGATGTTTTACATTATATGCTAGATTTTAACTAATTTCTTTCATTTCTTAAATTATTCCACCAAACAGTGAACTTTTCATACCTATTCACAAAAGATAAGGACGAATATAACTGAAGCATTTCTCTGTACGAATACTTATAAGCGCCACTGTATATAATCTAACTAAAATGGGAGTACGCCGTACGTGATTGTAGCGTCGAATGGGTTAAAACTGATACGAGTATCCTCTCCCCTAATATCGAAGACCCGAAAAACTATATTAAGAATGCCTAAACTGCTTTATGCCTCAGGAATTTTCTAATCAAAGAATATATACAGTATGTACCGTATATTTTCATACATGCAAACCCTGATAATATCTTTTCACCTCGTAAATTTCAGTTTCTTATTTTTACTGCCAGTCGCGCTTGTCTTTCCATCAATATAAGCAGTCTAAAATTAAAAAGATTTACTTGATCCTAAAACATGCTTTTTCACCACGACTTAATAAACAAAACTTAAAACGATAAAAAATGTCGTGAAAAGCCAATAAAGACGATCGTATTCAGATTTAAAAATGGACCATCAATTTTATAGCTTCCCTGCATGGACTACCGTTGGAACTGAAGCTCGAATAACTGATGACAAAACAATTTGATGAGAGGATCCCAAGTCACAAATAATGTGAAAATTTAGACACGGTTAAAAGACCACGGTTTACTTTTTTGGCCTCAGTGGCCGAAGTTTGGAGATTTACCTGGTGAAACGGTCATAAAAGTAGCCTGTGGGAGTTCTGGCTGCGCTCAGAGAAAATTTATATGCACTAAAATTCAACTTTTTGTTGGGAAAAGATTTTAAGAGTTGGACACATTTCAAATATTATGCAGTACCACGGGTCACCAACACGCGGATTCCGGTCCAGATTCGAATTGCGTTAATTATATATACTAGCTACAGTGGGCCCTATTGGTCCACTTAGATAGACCTGGGGTGCTGGGCCCTTTGGCCTCAGTAATTGGGAGACTATGACCCCCCAATTACTGGGGAGTCGATAGTTTTCGGTCAATAAAAACTATAGAAAAGAATGCAGCCATGAAAATCTTAAGCTCCACAAATTTTAATACAATAGGTTCGGACGTGAAGCTCAAGATTTTCGTTGCTACGTTCTTTTCTATAGTTTTAATGACTGAATAATTGAACCCTCGGTAATTGGGGGGGTCAATTATTCGGTCAATAAAACTAGAAAAGAACGCAGCAATGAAAATATTAAGTTTCACATCCGAACCAATTGTATCAACAAAGCGCATTTATTTCTGAAAAGGACGGACAGACTCCCTTTTTATAGTATAGAAGATATACTGTATATATTATAATGTTACAATGTTATAATGTTTCAGACCAACAAAGACCCTAGGATCCACTCATGGCTGGTCTACCTAACTGTGTTCGTAATTGTGTATTGTGCATGTCCTCCGTGGTGGCGGAGAGGGCCTACAATTTTACGTGGGTTCCGAACCACAAAGCCTTAAATTTACTACCTTAAACTATACCCAATCTATCAACATATGCGTCTAATCGATTTTTAACATGTTTATAGACGTGCTACTAATTACTTCTACCGGCAAACTATTCCAGCTATTTACTTTCCTATCCGTAAAAAGTTTTTGGCAACTGCTGTCTCGAACCTTCTACTTGTCAACTTACACCCGTTATTTCTAGTCCTATTATATTGAGATATTTCGAAAAAGCTGTCTCTATCTACTTTATCAAACCCATTCATAATTTTAAAAACCTGGATTAGATCACTCCATAGCCTCCTTTGTCTCGAGTGTAGTCAATTTTAACTCCTTAAGCCTATCCTCGTACGACTTCGACCTAAGCGACGGAATCATCTTAGTTGCTCGTCTTTGAACTCTTTCGATTTTGTTATATCTTTTTGCATATGCGGATTCTAAAATTGGATCGGTACTCCAAATGGAGTCTAACTAATGATTTATAAAGAGGAATAATAATATCTCGCGATTTGTACTAAAAATTCCAAGCTATAAAACCTAGCACTTTGTTCGCTTTATTGACCGCTGCTGTACTTTGTTTCGCCACTTTTAAATCACTAGTGACTATAACTCCTAAATCTTTTTCCTGATCTACGCTTGCTAACTCCTTCCCTGACATACTATACGCAAAATTACCGTTACGCGAACCTATATGTAAAATTTTGCACTTATCGATGTTAAATCTCATTTGCCATGTAACTGACCAATCAACGATTTTATTCAGATCTTCCTGGACTTTACCTCTATCTTCGTCAGTAATCGCCATACCACCCAACTTCGTGTCATCTGCAAACTTTGAAACTGTACTGACTAGGCCGACATCTAAATCGTTAATATATATAAGAAAAAGCAAGGGGCCCAATACAGAACCCTGAGGAACGCCGCTCGCTACATTAGCCCAAGACGACTCCGCTCCATCAACTACCACCCTGTTTCCTACCTCGCAACCACTCTTCTATCCAATTTATTACTGCATCCCTGATTCCATGAGCCTTAGTTTTTTCAATGAGTCTTTTGTACGGTACGGTGTCAAACGCTTTTTGAAAATCTAAATACACTACATCTACCGCCCGATGACTATCGTAAACTTCAACCACGCTTTGAAAAAAATTCTAAAAGATTAGTTAAGCAAGATTTATTTCGCCTAAAACCGTGCTGCGTATTTCTAACCAAGTTATGCAATTCTAAGTGTTCGACCATACGATCCCTAATTATTGCTCCCAGTAGCTTACCTACAACAGACGTTAAACTGATTGGCCTATAATTTTCCGCCGCACCTTTATCGCCTTTCTTAAAGATAGCCGATAGGTGTTACATTTGCTAACTTGAAATTATCTGGTACGCACCCCTCAGAAATAGACGCATTAAAAATCTTTGTTAGTTGTATGGGATATATGGAATCCGGCCCCGGTGATTTACTCATTTTCATTTTATCAATATAGCACATTACCTCCCTTTCACTAACCACGATATTATCCAAAGTATTACCATTATCAAAAGGTATTATGTCTATGACAGTAGGGATATTCGTTACATTTTCTATAGTAAAAACTGACGTAAAAATTTTATAATTAGCAAGATAGCCATTTCCTTGTTTTCAGAAACTAGCTCTCAGTTAAAAAATTTCAACGGCCCCAAGACACTCTTTACTGGATTCCTATTGTTGACGTATTGAAAGAATCGCTTGGGGAAATCCCTAAGATGTTCTGGGATTTCATGTAAGGTTAAGTCGTGATATTTTCGTTAAACCTACGGGAAATAATTGAATGCCTGGTTAAATGAATGCCCTGTTAGGTTAATTGAATGCCCTGTTAGGTTAATTGAATGCCCAGTTAGGTAAACTGTACACCTTTGACGATTGGTTAGGTTAAGTCGTGATATTTTCGTTAAAACCAACGAAAATGTCACGACTTAACCTTACATGAAACCCTTGAACATTTTACATCCCTAGTTACACAGATTCCCTGTAACATTATATTATATTATATTATATATATATATATATATTATATATATATTTATATATATATATATATATATGTTATAAAAAAAGGATACCTGAAGATCAGGCCCCCCCAGCCTTCGTTAGTTAGCCTTATAAGGCTAACTAACGAAAATATCACGACTCAACCTAACCAATCGTCAAGGGCGTACAGTTGTCATAACGATTGGTTAGGTTCAGTCGTGATATTTTCGTTAAGTAGCCTCATAAGGCTAACTAACGAAGGCTGGGGCCCTGATCTTCAGGTGATCCATAAAAAATATTATTTGTATATATTTATATTAAGCCTATCATTACCACTTTTATAATTTCATTTACGAATTACCATAAATTTTTTATTAACTTTATATTCGTTTCGTTATACTGAACTGAATTAAGTGTTGGGATTTCTGTAAGCATTTACTGATTATTATTATTATTATTATTATTATTACTCGGTACTTTTTCCCTTATAATCACTGTAATTGTTATAATCTTGAAGTACAGGGTGGGCCGTAAGTTTCCATACATAGGAAAATTTAAACGTTTGTTTTTATGTTTCAGATACCCTAAGAATATGCGTTTGTAAGATCTTGTTTACTGATGAAGCAAATTTTTACGTCAATGGAGAGGTTAATCGGCAAAACATACGTTATTGGAGTAATGCTAACCCTAACTGGCTGAGTCCGACGAAGATGCAAGGTGCCGGTAAAGTGATGGTGTGGGCCGGGATATGGGGTGACAGAATTATTGGACCAATTTTTGTCAGTGGAAATCTTAATGCCGAAAGGTATCTTAACATGTTGCAAGAAGAGATTTTCCCATCCCTGCTAAACGAGGAAGGTAACTTCCCAGTTTACTTCCAGCAAGATGGAGCTCCACCTCATTATGGTCTTCACGTGCGTCGGTATTTGGATCAGCAGCAGTTTCCGGATGCTTGGATTGGTCGGCGTGGTCCTGTGGAGTGGCCTCCCAGATCCCCAGATCTCACCCCCCTTGATTTCTATCTTTGGGGGCACTTGAAGGCCATGGTGTATCAGGAAAAGATACGAGACATAAATCATCTAAAGGAACGTATCACCAACGCCATTACAAGCATAACGTCAACTGTGCTAATGCGTGTTCATCAACAGTGGGGAACACGTATTGAAATGTGTTTTCAAAACAATGGCAACCATGTAGAGCATATTATATAAATAAAAATGGTTGTCCATAAAAAAATGTTTATTTTTCCTATGTATGGAAACTTACGGCCCACCCTGTAGACTTGGCTAAGGTTAACAATAGTGGACAATTTTTGTTTTTTTTTGTTTTATTAAAAAAAAAAAATCGCTTATTATACTTTTAATAGAGCATACAACTGCAAGTAGTTTTTTGTAGGTTAGAGGTTACAGTAATTACCTTAGAATTTTTGCTTTCCTAGGCCTTGCGACTTGGAAACATATCCACCACGTTTAAATGAGGTGAAAACGTAACGACTCTATATGCTACACCAACTAGTTCCATGTTTAACTATTATTTACAGATTTATTTACAATTTCTACTTACCAAAACCACTTACTTATGGCATAAAAAGCTATTTGGAATTTGTTGGTCGTTTTTTTTTTTTAAATAAACAAAAAAATTGTCCCTGTTATTAACTTTTATCGTAGACTTAAAGACTACCGATATTTTAAGTTAAAGACGAGATGGGTTCTGTATACGAAGAGTCACTTCGCTCCGGACAATATCGTGAACTCTTTTACTTTTATAAACAATACCATACTTTAACTATTGATGTTATGCGAATATTGGCAATTACGAGAAACTGAATTAGAGGACTAAAGCCACGACACCAGAAATGGCGTTATTAGAAAACACGAGCTTTCGGTCTACTCTAAGGTCTATAATCCAACGGTGGCCAAACCCCGGCTCGCGAGCCGCATGCGGCTCTCGAGGTTGTTAACTGCGGCTCGCGAGACAATTTTTGTTTTTATTGTATTTATCATAAAAGACAAAAGTCACAATACAAATATAATTTTTTTTTCACATAATAAAAAAATATGAAAACAAACCCAAGGAAAAATTGAATTGACAATAAAATGCGTCATGCGTACGACAATTTCTTTTGCGTGACAGGCACTAAGCGGGATAATTATGTAATTAACACCAATCGCCACTCACCAGTGTCTAGTACCCCTCGAGCTACCCTGCGGGCCGCGTGTAGTAATGAGTGAGTGTGTTTTAAAATTGGCTTCTTAGATCAAATAGTGGCTATTTTTCTCAGCTATACAAGTGAAAGTTATACAACCCCTTAGTTGATTAAAATGACTGAGCAGACAAAGTGTAAGAAACGGAAATATGAAGAAGAAAATAGAGTTTTTAAACAGGAGTGGGAGAAGAGCTTTGCATTTACTGTTAAGGGTGGGAAACCTGTGTCTCTTATCTGCCACGTGGCATCCCAATCACTTTAAAGCCAGTAACTTAAAGCGTCATCATGAAACTAACCATAAAAATTTTATTACGGAATTTACTCCCAAATCAGAATTGCGGAAGACTTAAGTTAACAATGTTGAAATCTAGCCTAGTTGCCCAACAAACTACTTTCATCATTGTGTGAGACAGCTGACTTAACTACTCAAGCTAGTTTTGTTATGGCATGGAATATTGCTCGTGCTCAACTTCCCTACAGTAGTGGAGAATTTGTGAAGAAGAATATTGCTGATGTTACTGCAATTCTCGCTCCAGATAGCACAAACCTTCGAGAACAAATAGCAAGTATTTCTATTTCTCGCCACACCACAGAGAGACATATTTCCCAGATCAGTGCTGAAATTACATGCTCGTTGCAGAGTGATTTGAAGAATTCTGTTGCATTCAGTTTGGCACTCGATAAATCCACAGATATTAAAGATAACCCTCAACTGGCGATATTTGTTCGTTATGTTACTGGCGATGGAAATTTAAAAGAAGAACTCTTGGACTTAATGATACTAAGAGGAACCAACAGAGGGGTTGACATAAAGAACGCACTTGACGAGGCATTATCAAATGTTCAAGTACCATTGAATAAACTTGTCAATGTTGCAACAGATGGAGCACCAGCTATGGTAGGACAAAATGTAGGCCTAGTTGGGTCTTGACACGCGATCCCAAGTATCCTGTGTCTCTTTATTCACTGTATCATTCACCGTGGTCATTTGGTAAGCAAGTACTTTAGGTATGACAGTGTTATGAAATGTGTTCTAGAAATTATGAATTTCATTCGTTCAAATGCAAAAACGCACCGAGCGTTTAGAATTTTTATCGAGGAGCTGGATCTTCAAGATAAGCCAGATGACCTTTCATTCTACTGTATTGTAAGGTGGTTATCAACTAGTAATCTCCTGAATAGGTTTGTGCACTGTTGGAGCCTATCATTGATTTCTTGAAAGAAAAGGGAAAGAAGTCATACCCACAACTAGAAGATCATGAATGGGTGCAGGATCTGATGTTTTTTACTGATGTAATACAACACCTTCAAAATCTAAATTTGGTACTTCAGGGAAAGGATAAGGTCATTTCTGACCTTACACAGACAGTTTTCAGTTTCCAGAATAAAATAAAGCTCTTCCAAAAAGATTTAGTAACAAAAAAATTTGACCATTTTCCCCACCTGAAAAACCGAGCAAACACTTCTCCTGATATTGAAATAAAAGATAGTAAATTGGAGGAACACAAGGGTAAATTAGGAGGACTAATTGATGATTTTCAGTTCAAGTTTGATGAACTAAAGAAGCTAAAACCATGCTTCGAATTTCTTGTAAATCCTTTCCTGATTGATGTCGTCAACGATGGCTGTCCTGTTACACTTTTTGTTACGGAAGCTGCTTCAATACAAACAGAACTTTTGGAGCTACAGGAGGACGTGGGTTTAAAGTTGATACATAAAAGCTTATCTGCAGTTGAGTTTTGGAAGCAAGTACCAGAGACAAAGTATCCTCACCTCAGGAAAACCAGTTTCCGACTTATCTCAGTTTTTGGGACAACTTATTGCTGTGAAGCACTCTTCTCGGTAATGAAGTTTGTAAAGTCAAAACATCGTGCTGCCCTCACTAACGAACACCTGACTGAGCTTCTTCATACCGCCTTAACACCACATCAGCCAGACTTTAAAGCATTAACAGCCAAAATGAAGACCCAAACTAAGCCTTCTACAAGCAGTAATTAAACAATTTAATAATCTGAGTATACTGTAACTATATCTACAGATCTACAGAAGCTAAGGTTAACAAAGACCCTAAGATCCACTCTAAGGCTAGCCCGAGAGAAAGGAAAGAGTAGGGGGTTAAGAGAAGAGAAGAGAATAAGGGGTTAAAGTAAGGAGCAACACCTATCATTCGTGGGTTAACATTCATTCAGAAAAAGAGGAAAAAAGTCTCACCATCATCATCCGCCGGCCACTGCCGACAAGTCAGAAAAATAGTCGGAGAAAATAGGAGAGGGGTGAAAGATGAAAAGAAGTAAAATAAGAACGCTTACAAACCATGCAAACAGTCTTAACTCACTGTCATACCATGCAGACTACAAACATGCAAGGAAAGAGTTAGAGACATGCAAAGTAAGGAGGATAAAAAAAAAAAAAAAGTAGGTACAGTTAAACAAAAAGTGGGATTTTTTTTTTTTTTTTAATAATAATTTTATTGCTGGCATCACACGCTGGCATGTCACACGCTGGCATTCATCGTCAACAGACTCCTCCTCGAGCACCACCACCAGAGCTCCTGTTGTTAACTTTCTTTTTTAATTTTAAACAACGTTAATGTTTTTAAAATGTCTGTCAAGACGGTTCTTAAACATATTAACGCTGGTAGAATGAACGACTGACGAGGGAAGATTATTCCATTTATCAATTACTTTAAACGTAAAGAAGTTTTTAGCGATATTAGTAATGAAACGTCTGCCACGCAACTTAAATCCGTTATTGCGAGTATTACTATTATCGAAAGTGAACAATTTATCAAAATTTACGTTATCGATGTTATTAACGATTTTGAAAACCTCAATAAGCTCCCCCCTTAATCTCCTAGTTTCGAGTGAATACAGGTCTAACTCTTTAATCCTATCTTCATAAGGCTTATTGCGCAATGACGGAATAAGTTTCGTGGCACGACGCTGAACCCTTTCTAACCTATCAATATCCTCACGCAAGTACGGGCACCAAAACTGAACGGCATATTCTAAATGAGGCCTGACTAGGGACTTGTAAAGGGGCAATATAATATCCTTCGATTTAAATTCGAAATTTGAAAAACGTCGTATGTGGCTCTTGGGTCCAAGAAACTTGGCCACCCCTGAACTCTATATAATATAGGCCGAACGCTTGTGCTTCTAATAAATCCATTTATTATCGTGGATTTACTCCCTAACTACTGATGTTGCGCAACGAGAACGAATGAAATGGAATTTAACGTCTTTAATTGTGCAAAACAAACGCAATTTTACGGCACTCTACGAATGATTTTTGTTTAAAAATTCCTTTCAAAATATAAATACAGGGCGATTCAAAAAGTCCTGTCCCAAAAATAGCTATACAATGGTTTGGCACAGGCTTTGAATTACCCAGGAATATTATAATTTTTCTTACGTACGATATGCGCACCATAAATACGATAAGTTGAGGATCCTTGTATGAAAAGTTTTGCTTCGAAAAGTGGCAAGTCAGAACAAACATCTACCCTGGAATGATTCAGGGGAAGTGATGAACGGACCCGTTAACAAAGTGGTGGTTCCCGTTATAGAAGAGTAAATGGTATATGAAAATAAGTCCAATACTATTTGAAGAGAGTCATTTTTACTTAGTCTGAACGGGCTAATAACTGTAGCGATTCTTTATGCGGATGAAATACACGTTATAGAAAATTATCAGGTTGTAACATAAATTCTGCTCGATTAGAAAACGGACGATAGATAATAGAATAACCTCAAGATAATGTGAAATAGTTTTAGAAATGTTGCAAAATACACGCGGCGACAGGTTCGCATGATACAGAATGACTTAGGCTAATGAATATTTTCTCTGGTGTTTTTCATACAGTTACAACGCCACCCCTACGATATTACAGTAATTGAAAAAAACATGGAGCCCACGAAAGAGCATATTCGGCATGTGATGCTGTATAAGTTCCATAAAGGATGTAACGCTAGTGAATCTGCAACAAACATTCAAAGAATTTATGGAAATGATGATGTGAGCGAATGAATTTGTCGGAGATGGTTTGAGAAGTTCAGAAATAGAGACTTCAGTCAAAGATTATCAACGAACAGGACGACCAAATGAGTTAGATAAAGAGATGCTGAAAGCAACAGTGGAGGAAAACCCAACGGTAATTGTAAGAGAACTTGGCCTGCAACTCGGCGTTATCCATATGACCATTCATCGTCATCTGAAGCTGTTAGGAAAAGTAATGAAGGTTGGAAAATGGGTCCCGCATGATTTGTCACAAGCGAATCTTCAACATCGAATCGATATTTGCACATCACTGCATTCTCGGCAACTGCAGGCACCGTTTTTGAATCGGATCGTCACTGGGGATGAAAAAGGGGTCCTCTATAACAATATTAAGCGTCGACATCAGTGGCTTAGCCGTGAAACAAAGCCTGAACCTCAGGCAAGGAATGGACCCCATACAAAGAAAATTTTGCTATGCGTTTGGTGGGATATGCAAGGAATTATTCATTTTGAGCTTCTGCCAGATAAACAAACAATCACGGCTGAAGTCTACTGCCAACAACTCCAACGATTGAAGATGGCATTACAAGAAAAACGTCTTGCATGAATTAATCGCAGAGGTGTTCTATTCCATCAGGATAACGCGCGCCCTCACACTGCTCGAATCATCACTGCCCAATTGGAGGCATTTGGTTGGGAAAAAATGCCTCATCCACCTTATTCTCCGGACATCGCACCTTCAGACTACCATTTATTCAGAAGTCTGCAACACCACCTAGATGGACAAAAGTTGCAGTCCAGGGAAGCTATCGAAAACGAAGTGATCGCTTTTTTTAACTCGAAACCAAGGGATTCCTTCGAACGTGGCATAAAAAACTTTTCTACAGGTGGGAGGAGGTTTAGAAAAAGAAGAAGGAATTATAGTGATGATTAATTTGTCATTATAAGTCATTTAATTTTTGTTCTGAATGAACTAAAAAATCGAGCACAATATATGTTACAACCTTATACTTTTTCTCCGGGGTACAGTTTCCCACGTGGCTCAGGAAAGTTTCCCACGGTCTACACCGAGAGGCTTAGGAAACATCAGCCAAAAAACCAGAGCACTCTCTCGTTGTTGGTTTTCAAACCGCGTACAGTGCACCCAACTCCTTCGGTTCGGTACGCAGTCCATTCGACGCTCTCATACATTTTCAACTTAAATTTGAGCTAACTTTAGCCTAGTAATTTAAGACATACGAATATCGATTGAGTTAATTTTATTATTACAATGTTGTTAAATATTTTAGCTGAATATTGTAATTAAATAGAGAAACTAAACTTAATAATCCTTCTTGGGATAAATAAGTGACAAATTGAACCGTACGGGTCTACGGGAAAGTTCATTTCAAGGTTCTTCGCATGTTTATTGCACATTTCGGAAATTGAAAAAGTACTACGGCAACGGGTTTTACAACATATGAGGAAGCAAGAGACCCATGATACTACAAGACATATGAAAATGAATAATGTTAAGGGTAAAATTTCAGATGCCAGACGGAATTTAGAGAGAGTCCATAGGCCCTAATTACAATCTAATCCAACCAACCTAACCTAATTTAACGTAACTATCTCCGAACTGCGACTGGCATCTGAAATTTCGCCATGTTAGGTTGTACGCATACGAATTAGGTACTACGTAACTGGCGTCAAGAGTCCAGATGATCGTCTAAAGAGCGAGCGAGCTCAAAATACTGCGAAATATAGTCTTATTTCAGAACATAAAATTTACATACTAAACTCGTACTACGTTCAAACGAGTCCGCCATTTGCTTAAAAAAAAAAAAATTCTTTAAAACTATAAGTAATCCTTATGGACCTACTGAAAGTTGGGGGTTTAAAGAAATTACAAATAAGAAAAGTTACATTCAAAAGGAAATAACCGAATGAAATAGTAGCAACATAAGACTGCTTCAGAAGTGCTTGCCTTCAAAAGTCCGAAGAGATGACGGTGACGTACTAAGAGCAGTCTCGCACGAAAGTTAGAAACTCCATAATTTAATAACAGTCTTTCAACACGTACAATCGACTTAAAAAGTCCTCGTCTTAAAACTCCGTGTTTATTACCAACATTTATAGGTAAGAAACACGGAGTTTCACGACAAGGACTTTTTCAACCGACTATATACGTCCTGTTCGACTAAATGGGTATAAATCCTAAGATTTCTACACGTTTCCAGTCCATATGCGGGGTGGGTCACTCTAGGAAAAACAAAAGCTAATGATTGGTTTTAATAATAATACAACTTGAACGGAGAGTATATAGTCGATTGAAAAAAAATCTTGTTCGGGGAAACTTCACGTTTCTTACCTTTGAATGTAACAATCGTGGGATCTATACTCATTTAGTGGAACAGTCTATCGACTCAAATAAACTAACTTAACCTAACCTAACCCAAGTAAGCTTAGCCTAACCTACGCTAACCAACTTAATTTAGCGTACAATAACTTATTGATTAAAAGTCGCTTCTATCACATGATGTCAGTCCTGGAATATGAAACTCTTAGGGCAGGGGTGGGCAACCTTTTTAAGTGAGCGTGCCAAAATCGTCAAATCTTTGATGTAAAATTTTCTCACGTGCCAACCGAAATTTTGGGGAACATATTATTTGGTGCCTTTTAAGTATTGGGAGAACCTTTTCAAATAATCAAAAATTACACTGGAGCGGTAAAATCAAAGAATATTGTAAGAGTGATTATTGTAAGTCATGTAAGATTGAATAAATGTAAAATTTAGTGACGGAATTTTTACTTGAAGGTCGTTCTACCCTGTTGATAGCGTGGATATTTTTTATTAGCCTTTAAGTGTAATTACAGCTGCCATTACAGCCACACAATTTAAAAACGCAATTTTTAACATCAGCAAAAGAGTAAACAATAATTCTGATTTTTTTTTGTTTTTTATATATCAGATCAATCAGCCATAAGTTTTTTCAAGTTTTCCCAATACATTACAATGCCCAATCTCATAATCGTTTTACTTGACTAAAGCACAATGAAAGAAAATAAAATTAAAGATATTTTTTTATTGATTCTTAATCCCTTATGAATAATACATAAAAATTACAGAGAAAATAAAATGTTATTTTACCTACATAATATATTAAACAGAAGTTAATCTTTACCATTTTTTAGCAGAAAACATTAAGTTAAAATATAAAACTCAGCGAAGAATTTGGATATTTATTTATTTAATTTTTTTTAAGGTGAGCCGGGGAATCGCGTGCCGGAAAAAAGTCGTTGGCGTGCCACGTTTGGCACGCGTGCCAAGGGTTCCCCACCCCTGTCTTAGGGTATTAATACCCATATTTCAATTAACTTACTTTCGAGTGAAATAATAATTAAAAAAAAGACTGACTAAAATAAATTAAACCTTTTTCGTGATAAAATATATATTATATAATTTTTAACAACGTACATACACCAATTTTTCGAGTACTCGCATTCATTTTTACAACAATAATCCGAATCTTTTATTTATTCATAAAAAATACGACTCTTTGTACTCTAACAAAAGAATTAAAATGTGCATTCACTTACACTGACCCACAAAAGAGATTCACACACAAACATAAAACTAACGAGATGTATTTCTCTCTCTCATATATATATATATATATATATATATATATATATATATATATAATATATGAAAATATAAAATTTTTAACTGGTTGGTAGATAAATGGGTACCCTGGGTAGCTGGGCTGCTGGTGGGGCGTGG
The DNA here is from genome assembly GCA_023014485.1 of Bathynomus jamesi. NCBI lineage: Eukaryota > Metazoa > Arthropoda > Malacostraca > Isopoda > Cirolanidae > Bathynomus > Bathynomus jamesi. The sequence goes on along the minus strand of JAJOZX010003515.1, from coordinate 212,253 downwards.
TTCGGATTCCCGTTAAAATATAGGTCTAAGGTAGAGTGACAAGCTTGACCTTCGTCAGAATGAACAATTCGGGCAGAAGCAAAACCAAGGTATATATATATATATATATATATATAATATATATATATATACACACACACACAGGGTGTTTCAGGAGGGAAGGTCAATACTTCGGGAGGTGATAGTATCGGTCATTGTGAGAAAAAAGTTCATATGAACACGTGTCTAATTCTGAATGGTTACGGAGATAGAGCCGTTTGAATCTGATGCGCGCGCAGCTCTTCCTCCCCTTCCCTACCCTATAACCTTGAACCATGTAAGCTGAAATGTAAGCATGTAACATAAGCCAATCGACAGCTGACTGTTGTGAGTGACATTGTTTGGTGTTTGAAGCAGTGTTAAAAATGCCACACACCTTCACACATGCCGAATATGCAGATATGGTGTATGTCTACGGTTTTTGCGATGGAAGTGCAACAGCTGCTGTTGCAGAATACCGTCGACGGTTTCCGAACACATTGCGTGAGATTGGTACACTTCCCAGCGCTCATGTTTCATCTGAACGTGAAGGTCAACAAGATGTGGATGAAGTGGAAAACATTCTTCAGTTGGTAGAGCATAGTCCTACTACTAGCTCACGAAGAATTTCTACACTTCTCGGTGTACCACACACAAGAGTATGGCGAACATTACGTGAGGAAGGCTTGCATCCATATCATGTACAGCGTGTACAACACCTTCAACCAGGAGACGCTGCCATGCGACTGGAATTTTGTCATTGGGTAAACGCTAATCGCCGATTGCTTCGATTAATACTGTTCACCGATGAAGCTACTTTCACCCGTGACGGTATCAACAACACTCGTAACTCTCATCGGTGGTCAGACGAAAATCCAAATGCCACTGTGGAAACAAATTTTCAACATCGCTTCTCTGCCAATGTGTGGTGCGGTATCATCGATGATCAGTTGATTGGCCCTGTTACTTTAGAGAATCGTCTTACAGGACAAAGTTACCTAGAATTTCTGCAAAATGAATTGACAGGACTATTGGATGATGTTCCTTTGGCTATACGCGCTGGTATGTACTTTCAGCATGACGGAGCTCCTCCACATTCTACCCGTCTGGTGATGCAATACCTAAATCAAACTTTCCCTGGTCGATGGATCGGCCGCGGTGGTCCCATTCAATGGCCACCAAGGTCTCCAGACCTCTATCCGTTAGATTATTGTTTGTGGAGATGGATGAAAAGTAAAGTTTACAAAAGAAAGGTGGATACACGAGACGAATTGCTCGCGCGCATTTTGGATGCTGCTGCCCGCATAAAGGAAAGTCAAGATCAACTCAGACGAACAACACGCGATCTTCGCACACGAGTTGCAAAGTGCATTGAGGTTGACGGTGGGATTTTTGAAAACGTATTGTAAACTAACAAATTTGTCATTTCTGTATCTGATACCATTCAAAATGCTAATGTTTAAACATTAAATGTTAGAAACAGTAATTGGTTTCTCTTTCTTGATTACCATTAACAATGCTTTTGTATTTGTAGATTCAAACAGCTCTATCTCCGTAACCATTCAGAATTAGACACATGTTCATATGAACTTTTTTCTCACAATGACCGATACTAACACCTCCCGAAGTATTGACCTTTCCTTCTGAAACACCCAGTGAGTGTGTGTGTATATATATATATATATATATATAGATATATATATATATATATATATATATATAATATATATATATAATATATATATAATATATATAATATATATATATATATATATGGGAATGAACTCAGAATGGTTCCCTGAGTTTTTTATGATACACACAGACCGTGCATGGAACAAGGAACTCTTCTGGGATAATTAAATCCACTATAGTCCGAATAAGTAATGGTAAATGACAAATACCATAGTTTTTCTTTTTCATGATGCAAACCCGACGTGGGCAACGGGTCTCTCGCAAAGAGGTCCCATAAATATAGCTTCCCTCACCAGCTATCTGCAAAGCAGACAGGATCCAGCTTTGGGACATGGATCTAGGGTTCATTCCCATCATGAAACAAACACGTTATGTGCCTTGAAAAGTGGACGCTCAATTCTGCCAGTTGAGGTTTAAGTTTTGGTTTTGGCTAAAAATATAATAGTTACCCCTTTTTCTTTGATTTATTCAATCCGACGTGAATGCAACGAGTCTTTTACTTATATTGATGTTCTAAATGTAGTGGGGCTAGGCTGCTTTAAACCCTAGATCCATGTCCCAAAGCTGGATCCTGTCTGCTTTGCAGATAGCTGGTGAGGGAAGCTATATTTATGGGACCTCTTTGCGAGAGACCCGTTGCCCACGACGACTTGCATCATGAAAAAGAAAAACTATGGTATTTGTCATTTACCATTACTTATTCGGACTATAGTGGATTTAATTATCCCAGAAGAGTTCCTTGTTCCATGCACGGTCTGTGTGTATCATATATATATATACGCGTTACGTCAATTAATAGTTACGCTTCACTTATTGCATAGAAAGTAAGATGACCGTTTATCGCATGGGAAGAACTTGCAGTAAAACTTGCTCCCATATCCATCCGTCCTAATTTGAAGTTCAAAGCCTGGATTTTATCAGATAAGAAATACACTTCCTAAAATTAGGTCCAAAATGATAAAAGTAACATTTTTAGGTACCGCAATAAATAAACACCATACACTTAAGAAGCAAAATTACCACTAAGACATATAGGAAATATCCTGTATGCATGGCATTTCTGCCGGTCGGTCATTTAAAATGCGTCGTTTACAGTGATCGTCTCCGGTCCTTGGAGGAAATGAAGACTCGAATAATGGCTGAATCTTCCAAGATTTCCCCTATATGTTGAGACGTGTGAGGATGTCACTCGGAAGAAGAATCGAGAACTGTATCGAGGTTAATGGGTCTCACTTTGAGCATTTATTATAAATACACCAACATAATACGCGAAACATTATTTCCCCTATGTATCCTAACTTTGGAGCCACCCTGTACATATATTTTAAAGAGACCGTGCCGCAAAATTTATTTTTGTGAGAGCGATTCTTTCAACTGCGTATTGCATCTTTTTTTTTTATTTCAACATTTGTTGCAGCCTCTGTATTTTCTTACTAAAATTGCCTCTATTTCTAGGCTTCAAATTCCTTTCCTTTAAAGGTGCGTTTACCTGTCTTTCAGCTGGTTTCACCATTGCCTCCTAAAAATTGCCTGCAATATCAGAGCACCGCTAACATATCAAGATTTATTTTTTTTTTTTTACTTTCCATATAAAAAAGTAGATTTTCTTGAACATTATTAGAGAAGTGATCTACAAAGGTTTTGTCAAATATATTTATGTAACGAGTCCTTCCTTTAATAACATCTACCAAGGTGGGAAATCCTACAATTAACGAGACTATCCATTACACGAGTTTTCCTTTTCACGTGAACTTCAATCACTGTACTGTATTCAGTTTGAAATAATAAAGTCAGTGAAATCCTTATTTCCGCAAATAACTTTTCGCTTTGTTTACGTCAATCGCAAGAGCGTAATTTCTTTTCTCAAAAAAATATAAATATAATAGAATATAAATATAAATATAATATAAAAAAAATAAAATTGCGCGATTACTCGCGTTCTTCCATCGTGCGTATTCATTTACCGATTCGCTGTAAGGCAAAATATATTGGTCGCTCCGTCCGCCAATTCTAAATCAGAATAGACGAACGCGAGAGGCATATCCTCCTTTAAATCTCCCATACGAGAACGTTGTCATAAGAATAATCGTCCACTTCTAACGAACCGGTTTAAATAGTCGGTAAGAGAGATCTAACAATCAAAGGACCTCTACGCATTTTGGAGTCTTTTGTTTTATACACCGCGACAAATTGCCACGATTATAGTACCTCTTACGATTTGTAAGTTATTCAACATTACCTTTCCTTATTCGACCCGTAATAATTTAAACGTTAGTTTTCTATGTAATAACCAACAGTTTATCTTATATGCTTCAATGTTCGAGGGTGAGTCCCTTCTAACAGTTACGTACAAGTTCCTAACACACCATATTTGTTTTACTTGTATAGTGATAATAGGTTTTTATTTGGTACATTGACTAGTTACCCATTATGTTGTGTTTGGAGCCACTGAAGGTGGGAAACGTTGTTCCTGAAACGTTTTTTTTTAATAAATGATGTTCAAACTGCTGGTATTATTATTATTATTATTATTATTATTTTAGAAAGTCGATATCAGCCTATGTCTTTATAAAGGATTTATATTTAATTCCCAATATTCTGAATAGTTTTTTATTTTTAGTACTGAGTTTCTTAATAATAATTCTAGATAAGAATTTGCAGTATGCTAAGAATACTGTCTTCATTTTCGCTTCTGCTGACGCGTTTCGTTCATATACTTTGAACATCTTCAGAGCTTTATACATAATTTTAAAGTAAAATATATATAACCCATTTTACTTTAAAATTATGTATAAAGCTCTGAAGATGTTCAAAGTATATGAACGAAACGCGTCAGCAGAAGCGAAAATGAAGACAGTATTCTTAGCATACTGCAAATTCTTATCTAGAATTATTATTAAGAAACTCAGTACTGAAAATAAAAACTATTCAGAATATTGGAAATTAAATATAAATCCTTTATTATTATAGTATACAGTATATGTTCACCTGTCCACAGAACACACAAAATTGCAATTTATAGCATAACTCTATGGAGTCAAAGACTGACCCCTAACTACTACTGTCCTACCTCGCAAGTTCCCTTACACGGTTACAGGGGAACCTTTTAAAACCAATACCCTGTATAGCACACGAAAAGGGAAGGCGCAGTTGGCGTGTTAAAGTAAAAATACTTTGAGCCTCAGTATCATGGATGTTGTACAGTATTTGGTGGGTGAAGTCTACTTATGCCTACAAAAATTTTTAAAAAATTTACCAGTTAAATTGGCTTCCACCCTTATGTAGTTTCGTTTTAGCCAATTATTTAATTTTATTTTCATTTTAAAATTGTAAATTTCATTTATTCGATTATTTTTGTAAGCCTATTTTATTTCTCAAATTCATAAGCTCTATCGTCTTACAAACGTAAACGTATACAAAAGAAATTTTCTCATATGGTATAGACTTACTACTCCCTTAGCTCAAAATTAATAAATAAGTTATTCCAAATATTTAGTAGCACTTACAACATCAAATCTCATTTAAGCGCAATTACTGGACTGAAAATGCATTCATACGCTCTCTGAAGACGAATAGAGTTGAATGGAGTATGATCAAACAGCATAAATTTTGGCCTCGCTCGAACGAACCCTTCGCGAGGCGAGGGTCTGGATGGCGTGATTGGTAGAAGCGTTAACTCTGAAACCAGGCAACCGCGAGTTCGAGTCCCATTAGCTCCTACTTTCACACCTTAAATTCTTTTTCGCTTTCCATCAAATCTATAAGTTAATAATCATATAAAAGTGGGAAAACAGACGTAGGCCTATCTCCTCCACATCCGCAATATATGAAAACTTTTTTTTTGTTTACTTCAGCGGCTTCAATCAAATAAAAATATAAGAATTGGCTCTTACATGAATAGCATTGATTCGTGGACTCTCATTTTACATTATGAGAGCAATTAAACAGGCCCTCTTCAAGTGGTGTCGGGACTAAGCTGACTCCACAATTATATCGTATGTTAATAGCCCTCATTAAACCTTACTAGATTTAATGACAATCCATGAAATCGAAATTATTCCGAGTCCTACCACTGATTTCCACGCTTGGATTCTTGAACCCCAACGATGAGGGGGTCGCTACTCACTACAAAATACCAATCGGGGATGCCAGAAACCCTATACTGACGACAACCCCCTCTCCCCTCCCCTACCAAGCTCCATTCCCAACCGACCAAACAAATTTTGATAAATCCCGAAGCTATTATCTATTTAACCTAAGAAGCCTTTGATATTTTACGATAATATGTTTTAACAAAATGGAACGCTTCATAAACTGCCGATAAGGCCTACCACAATCAAAGCCGAATGGATTCACTGATGGCTTATGCAAATGCGTAAGTGATGCTTTAGCTAATTGCAAATAAATTAATGGTATTGCGAACTACCACTAATTCTCCGTTGCTCTTTCGTCATTATACGCTAATTAAAATTTCTTCGCGGGTACTAAACATTTGAAGAGATTTTCATTTATGCTCGACGGTCAACAACGACGTCAGACGTAAAAAGCATAAATATAATTAAATCGGGCCGCAGCGAACATAAAAGGTTTGTCCTCTCATAATAATTAAAAACATCACCGTTAAAATTATAAGGCTTACTTTTACATGCTCAAATTACTTCAATTTTATTATTACAATATTTAAGAAATATTTTTCCCCTTTAAAAAATAATGAAACTTCACAATTATTATTATTACTATTATTATCATTAGTAGTAGTAGTAGTTCAAGGAACTTACTAAGCCAACTTATAATCTGTTGTGCCCTCAGCAACGTACAGCCTCATCACGCATAGTGACACTTCTCGACTCCCTGACCTAATAATTATGGCTGAAATGGGAAAAATAAGGTTAATGCACTTACTTAAAAAGTTAAAAGGTATTCATAGCTTGCTGAGGCTAAATTTTAAATTTGGCTTTCAGTCATTAGGTTAATTAAAGATCACGGCAAATTTCAATAAAAACAGACTCTAAGCTATATGATATAACAACATGAAGCTTTCCTACCGTTATTATAATAAATAACTTAAAGTACAGCAAGAAATTAAAACAATTATCAGTACCGTCATTTTTATTATGAACCTACGTTAAACTATGGAAGAAAATGTTTCTTGTCCGAGACCACAGGTTTGTTTAGTATAGCCTTTATGATTAGTTGTTGACTCGAGCGACGAAAAAGTTGAACAAGAACTGTCGGAATGACGTGTGTAATCTTGACCTTTGATGCAAGAACCTGATTCCTGATCAAAACACTTTGTTTTATGACCATCTACTGTATATGTGTGTGCGCAGTTTCATCCACTTACGTTGAGTGGTTCAAAAAATTATGGCATGGACCTCCATTTTATATTTGACCTCTATTTGTGAGAGTTTGACCTTTGATTCAGGGACCCCGAGTCTTGCTCAAAACGCATCGTGTTGTGATGCCCACGTGTGTGTGGTTTCACTAATTTATGCTGAGCGATTCAAAAGTTATAGACCGGACACGTAAAAGCTCCACTTAAACTTTGACCTCTATTGACGCAAGAACCTAATTCTTGCTCGTGACACTTCGTCTTGTGATCATCCATACGTGCGTGAGGTTTCATTCATTTCTGTTGAGTGATTCAAAAGTTATATCCCGGACACGAAAGTGTAACGAACAAACAGAGACGGACGGATGAACAAGTGCAATACAATATGGCCCCTGAAAATGTTTTGGTCGGAAACATAACTTGTGATAATAATATAACGTAATTATGATATTCAATACACATAGGCCTGGGGCCTATACTAAAGCTATTGAAAGTCTTCGAGAGACAAGGCCAAGGCTAATTTTGTACTTTTCTTTTAATCATTCTTTTTTTTTATCGTTCGCAGCCGCAAAAATATATAGTGACTTTGGAGTAACAGAATGGAGGAACAACAATGTCTCTCACACCACAAAATGATAAACTCAAACATAAGGAAAATTTCGGGTCAAACTATATAATAACGATTACAGACATATATTCTAAAATATTTTTTATTAATAATAACAACACTGTTCAACATTAGGAAATACAACCCAAATTACACTAGAGAAACTGGCCCACCTCATAAGGCAACGTCACAACAACAACAACACGCGTAACGTAACAACAACACGCGCAAAACACACCACCACACTAATCAACATTTACATCCCACCAGATAGTTCACCTCGGGTGCCAGCCAATTACAATCCACAGTTACACAATCTGGCCTCTCTCACTAATGTCATCTTAGGAGGAGACTTCAACGCCAAAGACACTAGTTGGTACCTGCACAACCAAAGCAACACCAGAGGCGCAAACATAGCCACACAACTAAACAGCCTCTTCATTCTTAACAATACAGAAGAACATACACACATACTACATCAAGCAGGATACTCAAACTCCTCCCCAAACATAATGTTCTGTTCCCCTCACTAGCAACATATACACAATGGAGAACAGGAAAACAACTGTCATCAGACCACCTGCCCATCATCATTACAACACATTCGACACTCTGCCCCAACAGCCTTAGGCACACTTACAGAAATTACAAGAAAGCTGATTGGAAACAGTTCAAAATACAGACTGAGGAACAATTCACCACATTAAACAGCACACCCATCATAAACATCAATACAACACTCAAGACATTTAATCAGATCATCAATAATGCAAACAAATACATACCGAAGGGCAACATTAGGAAATACAACCCAAATTACACTAGAGAAATAGCCAACCTTATAAGGCAACGTTACAACCTCAAATATAACACAAACCCCACACAAAGAAGCCATAAAACAGCAGATACAACATCTCAACACAAAAATAAACAACAAACTCAAAGAAAAACAAACAGAAACATTCAGGGAATTCATAACAACATTAAACCACTCCACAGATACATCCAGGCTATACAAGACTATAAACGGCATTACCCACTCTAACAGCGGCATTCACACCTCACACGCGGCTATCTGTCACAGCCAAAATAATATCCCAACATACACACAACAAGCTAACATTCTAGTTAATCGCTACGCAAAGATAAGTTACTTAAACAGAGACAACAACCAGAAACATGCAGACAGACAAACAGCCAGACACAAGAAAACCTACAGACTCGACAACCATTACACCCTTCAATACAGACCAGACCACCAAGATCATCAAAAACATTAAGAATTCGAAGGCTACTGGACCAGACAACATATCTAACATACACCTTAAACACTTGGGCCCACAAGGAATACTAGCTTTCACAAATATCAGCACATATTCATACCAACACTGTATTATTCCTGACATATGGAAACAAGGTAAAATTATTACACTACTCAAACCAAACAAAAATCCAACAGAACCAGCTTCCTATAGACCCATTACTTTACTATGCACACCTTCCAAAGTAACAGAAAGACTAATCTTACAAATCACCAACCCACACATTCCACTATCGCCTACTCAACATGGATTCAGACCTCACCACTCAACCACGATATTACTCACTAACCTCACGCAACACATCATGGATGGCATGAACTCCAGATGACCAGCTCAACGTACACTATTAGCAACAATAGACATTAGTAAAGCATTTGATGCTATCCCACGCTTCCCTCTCATAAACAAAATACAACACAAACCTGCACAATAACACCAAAAGGTGGCTCAGCAACTATCTTTCAGGAAGATACTCACGTCACATTTAATGGCAAGTCATCCAAAAACAAGCTTTTCCCGAACGGGGTCCCTCAAGGCTCTGTTCTCTCACCAACACTCTTCAACTTATACATGCATGACATTCCAACACCCATAGATAACAAGCTTACATTATCATCATATGCAGATGACATCACTCTAACATCCACCCACAACAACATCGACACCGCTACAAATAACCTACAAACATACATAAACAGTATACAAGACTGGCTCACACACAATAGACTCAAAGTAGCGCCCATAAAATCAACCATCACCTTGCTTACAAGCAACACAAAAGAACACCAGGTAATTCCACAGCTTACACTAAACAACATCAACATTCCACACACTCACAGGACCAAAATACTTGGGGCCACATACAACACATCATTATCTTTTGCAAACCACATTCAGGATATTAAAAACAAATGTACGTCAAGACTTAACACGCTTAGGGTATTAACGGGCACAAACTTTGGACACCAGCAGGAAACAACATCACTCATATACAAACAATATATTCGCTCAGTTATGGACTATGCTAGCCTATGCTGGGCACCCATTATCTCAAACACACACATAAACACCTTACAGACAATACAAAACAACGCACTTCGTATCATTACAGGATGCACTCAAACAACACCAAGAGAACACCTGCACACAGAAACAAAAATACTGAAAGTTAGGGAACATTTAGACATGAGGGGAACACAATTCATGGCAGCAGCGACAACTAACCCACAACACCCTTGCCACTACATGTACAATCACGCACCGACACCTCGCACCATTAAGGTAACACCAGAGAGACATTATAACCAAATACTCCATTCCATACCACGCCCCACAGACATCACACAGTACAGAAAACACATACACACACACCTAACCTACAAAGCACTGACACGACTCGGTCCGAATGCGGTCCTAGGTGCGAAGCCGCCACCCATTAACAGGTCAGAGATCAGCCTGAGCAGATAGGATCGAGTTAACTTAGCACGATTCTGATGTGGACATCACCCCAACTTACTAACATATAAACACAGACTAGACAACTCCATAGACGACACCTACCACCTGTGCCACGACACACCACAAACAATTGAACACATTATGACAGACTGTACCGCTCTAGCACAACAACGAACACAACACAACATCACTAGTGCGCTGAACCTCTGGTCCACTCCGAAGAGGGCGATCGATTACCTGCGTGCCGCCGGCTTGCTCGATCAGGGTGGGCTGATCGGCTAAACAACAACAACAACGTAACAACCTCAAACATAACACACAAACACCACACACAGTAGCCATAAAACAGCAGATACAACAGCTCAACACAGAAATAAACAACAAACTTAAAGAAAAACCAAACAGAAACATTTAGGGAATTCATAACAACACTAAACCATTCCACAGATACATCCAGGCTATACAAGACTATAAACAGCATTACCCACTCCAACAGCGGCATCAACACCTCACACGCGGCTATCTGTCGCAGTCAAAATAATATCCCAACATATACGCAACAAGCTAACATTCTAGTTAATCACTACGCAAAGATAAGACATTTAAACAGAGACAACAACCAGAAACACGCAGACAGACAAACAGCCAGACACAAGAAAACCTACAGACTCGACACAACCATTACACCCTTCAATTTCGACGAAACCACCAAGATCATAAGAATTCGAAGGCTACTGGACCAGACAACATATCTAACATAAGGGGTTCCAAAAAACCTTAGCCCCCCATTTGCAGCTTACATGTTTACTTAGATTGAAATAGTTTTTAATGATTATAAAAATATATAAAATTCTTTATTTATTGCAGGTATTAAAATTACTCTAGCTGATAAAGTGATAATATAATGGCTTCTCAATTAATTGGTGATTCGGAGAGGCAACGTGTGATAGATCGCATACGAGCAATAACATTTTGGGAAGCTCGTGATGCTGGAGCCACCTTTATAACACGTTCATGGGTTGCCAAAAAGTTGCGAAGAAGTGAGGACTTCGTCAAAAGAAATTGGAATAAAACTTTGGATGAATGTGAAATGGATACAACAAATCTGGGCGCCCAAATTTGCCACTCTCTCAAGAAACAAAGGACATCATTGAAAGCGGTACGCGTAAGCGAAAAAACAGCTGTGTTAAATTTCTAGAGAGATCGAAGTGTTGAGGAAAGATCGTTAGTGGTGAGATCATTCGACTGTACCGTCATAGGCAAGGTTTAAAGCCTTGGCATGAACTTCCAAAGCCAAGAAAAACTCAACTTAACATCGATGACAGAATGTGGTTTGCCCATTATCTTGAAGATTAGGATGTGGATGATTTCATGCATTTAGCTGTCTCCGATGAATTTTTTTGTTTACGTAACACGTCGGCCTAACTACCAAAATGATCGAGTGTGGGCCACAACACCAGATGAAATCGATGACAATGAACATTATCGCGAATTATTAAAAAGTCCAGACTGTGTTGGTGTGTTTGTTTTGTTCACCGCAAAGAAGCTCATGTGGGTGCTGAAGCCAAATGGTCAGAGTTGGGATGGACAGTATTTTCGTGATATTATTCTATCCCAGCGTGTCATTCCTTTTCTAAGAAACCCAAACAATGTTATGGATGTCGATCAGGTCACACTTCTGTACGATAAGGTCCCCTGCTTTAAGGCATTAGCCACTCAACAGTTGTTGCGGAACCATGAGATTTCTTTGGAAATGAAGAATGGCCAGGAAATTCTCCTGACCTGAACGTCTGTGAACACATTGGATCAGTTATAAAGGACAAGGTTGAATGTCTCTTGTTTCAAGAACCTGCAGCAAATCGATTTTCAAAGGATACAATGACGCAACACACAAACTGTTTTAGTAAATTTGCGTAACGATCAAGATCTATTCACGTCACTTTTGGCAAGCTACCCAAAGCAAATTCAGGCTGTCTTGGAAGCCAATGGCGGGAACACCAAGTTTTAATTGTTATGCAGAATTAAATTCTCTTTTGTAAGGTATATTTAGTTTTACTGTGCCTCTAATGGTTTAGGCCATGGGGGGGGGGGGGGGAGGCTAAGGTTGATTAGAGCCCCGTACACCTTAAACAGTTGGACCCACAAGGAATACTAGCTCTCACAAACATCAGCACATATTCATACCAACACTGTGTTATTCCTGACATATGGAAACAAGGTAAAATTATTACACTACTCAAACCAAACAAAAATCCAACAGAACCAGCTTCCTATAGACCCATTACTTTATTATGCACACATTCCAAAGTAACAGAAAGACTAATCTTACAAATCACCAACCCACACATACCACTATCGCCTACTCAACATGGATTCAGACCTCACCACTCAACCACGACATTACTCGCTAACCTCACGCAGCACATCATGGATGGCATCAACTCCAGACGACCAGCTCAACTTACACTATTAGCAACAATAGACATTAGTAAAGCATTTGATACTATCTCACGCTTCCCTCTCAAACAAAATACTCAAAACAAACATGCACAATAACACCAAAAGGTGGCTGAGCAACTATCTTTCAGGAAGATACATGTCACATTTGATGGCAAGTCATCCAAAAACAAGCTTTTTCCAAACGGGGTCCCTCAAGGCTCTCGTCTCTCACTAACACTCTTCAACTTATACATGCACGACATTCCAACACCCATATATAACAAGCTTACCTTGTCATCATATGCAGATGACATCACTCTAACATCCACCCACAACATCGACACCGCTACAAATAACCTACAAACATACATAAACAGTATACAAGACTGGCTCACACACAAAAGACTCAAGCAGCGCCCACAAAACAACACCAGATAACTCCACAGATTACACTAAACAACACCAACAATCCACACACTCACAAGACCAAAATACTTGGGGGTCACATGCAACACATCATTATCTTTTGCAAGCCACATTCAGGATATTAAAAACAAATGTACGTCAAGACTTAACACGCTTAGGGTATTAACGGGCACAAACTTTGGACACCAGCAGGAAACAACATCACTCATATACAAACAATATATTCGCTCAGTTATGGACTATGCTAGCCCATGCTGGGCACCTATTATCTCAAACACACACACAAACACCTTACAGACAATACAAAACAACGCACTTCGTATCATTACAGGATGCACTCAAACAACACCAATAGAACACCTGCACACACAAACAAAAATACTGAAAGTTAGGGAACATTTAGACATGAGGGGAACACAATTCATGGCAGCAGCGACAACTAACCCACAACACCCTTGCCACTACATGTACAATTATGCACCGACACCTCGCACCATTAAGGTAACACCAGAGACATATTATAACCAAATACTCCATTCCATACCACGCCCCACAGACATCACACAGTACAGAAAACACATACACATACACACACACACCTAACCCACAAAGCACTGACACGACTCGGTCCGAATGCGGTCCTAGGTGCGAAGCCGCGACCCATTAACAGATCAGAGATCAGCCTGAGCAGATCGGATCGAGTTAACTTAGCACGATTCCGATGTGGACATCACCCCAACTTACGGACATATAAACACAGACTCGACAATTCCACAGACGACACCTGCCACCTGTCAGGACACACCACAAACAATTGAACACATTATGACAGACTGTACCGCTCTAGCACAACATAGGACACAACACAACATCACTAGTGCGGTGAACCTCTGGTCCACTCCGGCGAGGGCGATCGGTTACCTGCGTGCCGCCAGCTTGCTCGATCAAGGTGGGCTGATCGGCTAAAACAACAACAACAACCTGGGAACTTAACCAATATGTGTGTGAAGTTTCATGTTTGTAACCGATTCTATTTTGGAGTTATGGCTGGAACAGACAGACACAAACACACGTCCTTTTATTATTATTATAGATATGCATATATTATTTATGTATACTGCATATATGTAATAAGGTGCATTTAGTTCAGGGGTGGGGAAACCCTCGCCCGCGGGCGAAATTTCGCCCACGAGCTAATTTCAATTCGCCCGCTTAGGTATTTATTTTTACTAAAAATTATTTATTTACAGCCCAGCAAATAGCTTTTTAAAATACATCTTATATGCAGCGTGTCCCAAAGAAATGTATACCCACTTTGTTCGATAATACCAGCTATGAGGATAATAAATATATTACTTTTATATGTTTTTTAATAAAGAATTTTCTCCTGAATCTAAATATGTAATTATTTTTATTAAAAATTGAAAAACAAAAACGTTACAGATGTTTAAATTATAATTATTCTTTTCGAGACTTCATGTGCGATATTTTCTAATATTTTTGCACGTATACGAGATAAGTTTGAAACCGACGGCACTGTGCAAAACTTACAAAAACAACGTTCTGGAAGACGTCGAACATCTTAGATAAAGTGTCATTTAACCATGGAATTTGTAAATTTTTTTAATTAACTAATAATTACAACATTTATGCTTCAATATCAACACTAAACATAAGTATCTCAAAACAGTCGGTTAAAATATTAGAAAATATCGCACATGAAGTCTCGAAAATAATAATTATAATTTAAACATCTCTAACTTTTTTGTTCTTCAATTTTTAATAAAAATAATTACATATTTAGATTCAGGAGAAAATTCTTCATTAAAAAACATAAAAAGTAATATATTTATTATCCTCATAGCTGGTATTATCGAACAAAGTGGGTATACATTTCTTTGGGACATGCTGTATATAAGCTTAAAATTTGCCAGACGCCCGCGGAGGTGTTTATGTTATCGATTTTCGCCCTTGGTACTGAAAAGTTTCCCCACCCCTGAATTTTTAGTTATTCATTTTGTTTTGGTATATTTTTGGTGAAAAAATAGTGTTTTTGTGATATAAAAGTGAGAATGTCTCTTAAGTGTGCAAACAGCTCTGACAGTTTTTATTTTGTGTGTGGTGAATTTACAATAAACTCTCAAAAGCAGAGTTTCACTCCTTTAATTAAGACGACGTATAAACTTTATTTCGGTTGCAAAGTAGGAGATCAAGACAAAATCTGGGCTCCTCATGTATGTTGTGTTTCTGGTGTAAGATCTCTGAGAGGGTGGTTAAAAGGTACTACGTCTTCACTGTCTTTTGCGGTCCCAATAGTATGGAGAAAACAAAGAGACCACTCGAAGATAAATGGACACGAAGGTAAATGGACATTCCTCAAAATCTAAACATGCGATTCAATATCCTCCCAAAGCCTAGTTACTCGGAAGTCATTCAACAAGTCAGAACCTTATTAAATCCTTCCCCCAACTTCACCCCCCCCCCACCCGAATGTGGGGGTGGAAACGCAGCCTGCAGGGGAAGCGGTCAACCTCCCTCCTGTTCAGGAGGAAAGGCCTACTCCAGATTTCACGAGGAACAGGGACTGTCCGATGTCAAGAGACGACGCGACATCACTGCCCTCTTCTTTACCTTCGACTGCAGGGGAGAAGCGTTCGATTACTCAAACGCCTCGCTCGGCGTGCAGTCCCCCCTCCCATCGAAGGAGGAGGGGCACGCGCGCCCGTCAGGATATAAATACCGCTAACAGACCCTCACCAAGCCACAGAGTAGGGGAGGGGCTTACTATACCCCCAGTCAGGCGAACCCTACCTCAGGGAGATTGAGGGAAGAGGACGGGTGGGTCACAGTTAGCAGACGCTCTTCACGGAGGGTTCCTCAACCTGTCTTCACAGCAAGGCCACCAGTGAGAAATCTCACCCTATTTGTGTCGCAAATTCAGCTCTCGAACGAGGAAAGCGATATTCGACACATGGTGAGAGAAGTCTATGGAGAACACAGTATATTTAATTATTGTTAGTAATAATTAAAGGTGTAAATTCGCAATTGAACCCGTACAATATGAGTCAATGGCCAGACAGTATTATTGTTAAGGAGTTTATTAACTTTTTCCAGATTTGATAACAGGCAAAATAATAATAATAATAATAATAATAATAATAATAATAATAATAATAATAATAAGCGCCTAATGGTAATGCCTGAAATTTGTACTGTGTATAATAATAATCATAATAAAGAATTTTCGGTGCTACTGTAGTATGCGGTCTACCTACGATTGGTTAGGTTTAATCATGATATTTTCGTTAAAACTAACGAAAATATCATGACTAAACCTAACCAATCGTCAAGGGCGATTGACAATGGGATGTAAACAACAAACAATTAGTAAACAAGATAAGAAGCTATAATTAAAAGGTAGACCGCCGAATCGTAGTAGACCGCATACTACAGTAGCACCGAATTTTCTGTCATGGCGGATAACTTGTTGAAAATAGTCTCATTTAACGTAAGGTCAATAAGGAATTCAATTGTAGATGTTCATAAAATCTGTGACAGTGCAGATTTGATACTCCTGCTACCTAAGCAAGAGCTTAAATTCCTCTCTACCATCCATGATGACTTTATGTACCATGCTCGTCGGCAGTAGACTTGTCAGATGAATTAATGTACGGTAGGCCTTTTGGTGGTGTTGCTTTCTTAATAAGGAAAAATTTGTCAAAACAAAATCTTGGATCACCTGAAGATCAGGGCCCCCCAGTCTTCTTTAGTTAGCCTTATAAGGCTACCTAATGAAAATATCACGACTTTAACCTAACCAATCGTTAGGTCAACTGTACGCCCTTGACGATTGGTTAGGTTAAATCGTGATAGTTTCGTTAGTTAGCCTTATAAGTTAACTAAAGGAGGCTGGGGACCCTGATCTTCAGGTGAACCAAACGTTTTAACAAGCGATAATGTAAGGTTGTTAGGCATTGAATTACAAGTGAACAATCATTGCATATTAATTGTAAACTGCTATTTGCCATACAACAACGGCAGTAATCTAAATGAATACATTGATTTGCTGTACAAAATTAAGTCATTATCAGATAACCCCAAATATTCTCACTGTATAATAATGGGGACTTTAATGCGCATGTGAACTCGGAATTCTTTGTAGAATTGAGTAACATGTGCGAGTCGGCCAAATTAAGTATAAGTGACACAGATGTATTAGAGGTAACCAGTGGTAATTTTACATACGTTAGTGATA
This sequence comes from Bathynomus jamesi, assembly GCA_023014485.1. Classification (NCBI taxonomy): domain Eukaryota; kingdom Metazoa; phylum Arthropoda; class Malacostraca; order Isopoda; family Cirolanidae; genus Bathynomus; species Bathynomus jamesi. The sequence continues at coordinate 194,704 of JAJOZX010003515.1, read as the reverse complement.
TGAGTGGTACCACCAGGTGGATTGATCATTGTCTCACTATTAATACTCTAAAGCAGTGGTTCCCAACCTTTTTTGCGCCATGCCCCACCTCGACACCTCAAAAAATTTGATGCCCCCCATTAATATAAAAACAAATTTGGTGTTGAAAAGTACGGTATTATTTGAAATTTACAATAATATGAGTACATTTAATATGAGTTATCGTACATTCAATATGAGTAAATAAACTTGAGTTTGAAGCTAACTAAATTATTACCTTGAAATATAATTTCTCAGTTGAAAAGTTATAATTTTAAATTTAAATAATATGAGTACATTCAATATGAGTTACATTAAATATGAGTCAAGAAACTTGAGATTGAAGCTAACTATATTATTTCCTTGAAATAAAACTTCTCAGTTGAAAAGTTGCAAATTTAAATTCACAAAAAAGTAATTTAATCAATAATACCACTTTAAATTCACAATATTCGATAAAAATACAGCAAATTCAAAGTTTGATAATCTCAAGCTAGTGAGATCCTTGAGCTTGATGTTTACTACAAATGGTTTTGATTTCAGGCACTAACTTAGTTAGCTTCAGTCTTAAGTCTCCTCGTTTTGTGATATCCAGTCGGTTTCTTTTTTTCTGTAGTAAGTCACTTACAGCACTAAAACCACATTCCACCAAATATGAAGATGGGAATGGTAACAGTAGCTCTCTCGCCAAACGAGTTGAATTATTATGTATAAATTTCATTTTATTATTATGTATAAATTTCATTATTTTATAATTTTATTATTATGTATAAATTTCATTTTATTGTAGCATTTTCAAATTGCCCCCCAAAATATTCAAATTGCCCCCCTATGGGGCGTGCGCCCCACGTTGGGAATCACTGCTCTAAAGGATCGAATTGTTAGAGTTCATATTCTGCATGATTTCCTTCTTTCTGATCATAGACCATTAGAAATATTAATTAATTTTACCAATTTATGAGCAACAAGACATAACAAGAACTCAATAGGTAAGACTAATCGCGTCGATTGGTCTAATGTTAATATGCAACAGAGAATAGAATATGAAAATAAAAACCCACTCTAATAGACAGAGTTTATTTCCACGACAGTTTCGACGCCCACTGGCATCCTCCTCAGGAGGATGCCAGTGGGCGTCGAAACTGTCGTGGAAATAAACTCTGTCTATTAGAGTGGGTTTTTATTTTCATATTTTGACCTTCACGTAGAAAAAAGTGAAGTTTTTTGCATTTATTAGAGAATAGAATACAAAGACAGAACGGGTCACCTCTTTAATAATTTAGAAATTTTGCATCTTGCCTGTAGTAATCCTTGTTCAAATGATTCTCACTGTAAACTCATAGATAGGTATTATAGTAAGATAGTATCCCTGTTAAGAGAAGCAGGAAGCCTCCTGATTAAATCTTACAACTATCATACTAAGATTATTCCTGGATGGAATGATTTTATTGCCCACCTGAAGAGGGAATCGAAAGACGCCTACGATTTGTGGTGCTTTCATGGTAGACCCAGATTAGGACCAGTATACATGAATATGTGTAGAAGTAGGGGTCAGTATAAGGTGGCCATAAGATGTAAACAGGAAGAAGAGTCTATCCAAACATCAAAAGCCTGTGAAGCTCTCACAAATAACGACGATAACAAATTTTGGAAATTTGTGAAGAATCAAACGGGTGTCAAAAGTGTCCTCACTCCGACAATCGATGGGGTGTCGGGGAAGGATTAAATTGCAACGCTGTGGAAAAACCACTCCTCAAACATTCACATTCTCAACAGTGTGAGTAGGGATAATCTTAAGATAGATTGCAGCGAAACACCTGTGGGAGGTACAAGGGAAAATACTTTCATATCAGTTCCTGAAGTAAAGAGGTTAATTAAGGAGTTAAAGACTGGTTCTGCGTCAGGGGTAGATGACCTATCGAATGAGCACTTAAAATATGCCAATGACGTAGTATGTCTGCATATATCATTGCTCTTATCACCCATGCTTGTTCATAGCTATATCCCTGGCAGAGTTCGTGAGAGCATATATCTTGCCCCTGATCAAAAATAAGTATGGAGACATTCTATCCACTAATAATTACAGGCCTATTGCTGTCGCTTCCTGCTTCTCGTAACTACTAGAAAAACTCAAAAACTCTGTTACTCCGATTAAGTGATTACCTATGGACATCTAATCAGTTTTGTTTTAAAAGGTCCACTCAACTGACCTGTGTAGCTATGTACTTAAAGAAATAATATATCTAAATACACTGACAGTAATTCAACTACTTATAGCTGTTTCCTAGATATAAGTAAGGCATATGATAGAGTGAACCACAATATTTTATTTAAAAATTTGAAGACAGGAAGTTCCCATGTACATATTACATTTATTGAAATTTTGGTATTCCCACCAATCCTTTATCGTTAGGTGGGTCAATGTACTATCCAAATGTTTTGGCTCCTCTTGCGGGGTGAGACAAGGCTCATTGCTCTCTCCTATGCTGTTTAATGTGTATATTGATGGATTAATTGCTTCACTTAATGAGGCAACAGTGGGATGTTGCATAGATAACATAATGATAAATAACTTAGTTTATGCCGATGATATGGTGTTAATAAGTCCCTCTGTTAAAGGTCTGGATCGGCTACTACAAGTCTGCGAAGTGAATTCGCAGAAACACGATATTCTTTTTAATGTGACAAAAACTAAAGTTATGCAATTTCATCCTAAAAGCTGTAATCAGCCAGCTGATGTTAGGTTGAATGTGAGAGGTGAAGTAATTGAGGAAGTACAAGAGTAAGTATTTGGGTCAAACTATTACCAGCTCCTTGAGTGATGACTCAGATCTGAGAAAACAATCTCGAAGCCTTTGTGCTAAAGCGAATATGACTACAAGAAACTTTCGCTTCTGTACGAGTGAAGCTAAAGACACTCTTTCATACTTTCTGCAGTAATATATACGGACAGCAACGCTGGGTGAATTATAAAAAAGGTTCTGGCAGAAAGCTAAATTTGCTGTACAACAGGTCTTTTAGACTCTTACATAAATTACTCCCGAGATGCTCAGCTTCACAAATGTTCGCTACCCGCAATGTCCCGAGCTTCCAGGAGGTAACAAGACGTGCTCAATACAGTCTAATGCAAAGAATTAAAAACTTAACCAACCCGATTATCCAAGCTGTCCACGAGTCCTGCCGTTTGTCCTCTAAGCTATGTAATTCATGGTACGAAAACGTCTGTCGGTAGCTCCACTTAACCTCGACATTACTGTATTATTTCTAATCAAATGTATATATTTCTTTCCTTAATATATGAACTGTCATTTTATTAATAATATTTGTCATATGGACTATAGTCTGCCAATAAACTTTTTCATTTTCATATATATACGGTATCATATTTTAGTAAATTTGTCGCAGATTTTATAGATTCCGAAACCAATATTTATTATTGTGTTTATAATAAAGAGAGCAATAAAGGCACTATATGGCAAATCTTTTCAATAAGCCTCAAAGGAGGTACAGTATATGTCACAGAGACTCATAACAGGATCGTTAAATATTGACTACATATGTGAACAACATACGAGGATGGGCTGAAAAGTAATGCCTCCACTAGTATAATTCTGGATTGTGTACATGTAGCCAGATAAAACCAGTTTTGTGTTGTAACTTTATATCCCCACCCCATTCCAGATTGCGTAGAGGTAACGAGATAAAACCGGTTTTGTGTTATAGCCTAATATAGCCTACACGCATTCCACACGTTGCCTCAGTATCGATTACAATGGAAAGGAGTAAAGACGTTCACTTCAAGCAACGTGTCGTAATTGAATTTTTGAACGCAGTGTGTTGCTCCCATAGACATTCATCGGCGAATGCAAGCTGTGTACGGCAAACAGTGTGCTGATGTGAGTACCGTTCGACGGTGGGCGAGGCAGTGCAAATTAGATGATGATTTGCGAGACAAACCGCGAAGTGGAAGGCCTGTAACGGCAACTGACGAGTATCATCGGAACTACGTTGACGAACTGATTCGTGGAAATCGTCGCATTAAACAAAATGAAATTGCTGCAATGCTCGATATCTCCAAAGAGCGAGTGGGACACATTATCAGTATTCTCGGTTACCGAAAGGTCTGCGGTGGATGGGTGCCTCGCATGCTCACTGCCGAGATGAAAACTGAGAGACTACGCATTCAGGGCTGTGGAGTCGGCACATAAAAAACCGACTCCGACTCCTCAATTTTTTGTCTATCCGACTCCGACTCCGAAGGTATATTAATTCTAAATCTGCTATGATGATAATTACACAAGAGGCATTTCTTCATCACCACCACGTGAAGCATCATCATCTGTGGTCATTGTTACGGTAACTTTGTCTGTAGTAAAGAATCTTGTAAGTGGTGCTTGTCGTTCAGTAGATTTCTGATCTTTTGTTAACTTTGAAGTAGTTGGAAGGTTTTTATTACTATCTTTCTCAATGACAACTTCTAAAATTTTGGGATGGAAACGCTGCAAATGTCTTTTCAAATTTGATACTCTGGTTGGTGCATTTTTATCAGCCAGTAAAACCACTGATTTTTGCTTCACATAATTTTTCATCATCATCATCTTCTATCATACACTGACACACGAAATGTTTCCCATCTGTGGTTATTGTAAAATATTCAAAAACTGCAGACTTTGTTAGAAGTGTCTTTGCCATTGTAAAAGGGGTTTTAGACTTGAAAGTTAAAAACTTATGAAATTTAGAAAGAACTCGAAATTAAATAAGCATTAAAAATAAAAAATATTATCTGAAAAGAAAAAATGAATTAATGGCATTAGTGTCTGAAATGGAAAACATTGTGTTTATTATTTAAGTGGTTTAACCACCATAGCTGCCAGTGATATCACACACAAAAACATATTTTATTAAAATTTATATTGAGGTCGGAGTCGGAGTCGGTACATTTTTACCGACTCCGACTCCAGCACCACCAAAATTGCTTCCGACTCCGACTCCACAGCCCTGTACGCATTTGCCAAGGAAATCTGCAGCGCTTCAAAAATGAAGGAGATGAATTTCTGCTAGGCCTGTGCGATTAATCGAAAATGTCGATTCGGGTCGAGTCAGTAAAAGAATCGAAACCCGACCCGACTTAGAGCTAAAAAATTTCAATTCTTCGATTCGCTAGCTGTAACCTGTCGAGACGATAAACTGGCACTACCCCAAAACCAGTGGTGTAGTGCTAAATAAAGAAGTGAGGGAACGCATTTTGAAAGTGTTACTCAGATGCGGGGGGGACAATGGCGAGCGCGGCGAGCCCATACAGCTGGGGGTCCGGGGGCACTGTAAGCCCCCCGGGAAATCTTTTGAAATCTGACCAATTTCAGGAATATTTTGAGGTCATATGCACTGAATATTAGGATATATTCCAAGGTTGAAGATGCAGTATTTCCAGTGTCATTAGATATAAGACATCCAGTACGATCAATAAAAATAGCTAACAACTGGAATGATTAACTAAAAAAAAGTTAACAACTGGTACGCCGCAGTGGCGTATCAAGGGAGGGGCGAGAGGGGCGACCGCCCCGAGCGGCACTTCCCGAGGGACGGCAAATTACTGTCAGGCGGGCGCAGTATGCAAAATTTTGGGTTTTTATGTTTCAAAATGCAACCCTCCAAAAAATTATATCTCATCATTATCGCGCGTTATTTGTGTACAAAATATCCATGGTTTTGATGAAAAATCATCATTAAATGCTATATATGCCACCTCAATGCCACTAATTCCACAAATAGTTGCGTTAAATTTTCACATCGGAAAGGTTGCCAGCCCTATTTTTCAGACTTTCCCTATATTATTTAGGTTCGGCTTTGCATTCTTTGAGCTTTGATGATGTTAATAATTAATGGTTGTTTTATTTTGCAGATACTCTACTGAATTAGCAAACATGAGCAAACGACAGAGACTGAGTGGTGCTGCATACAAGAATCTTCGCGAAAAAAAAGAGGAGGAAGGCAAGCGTGCTGCTAAGCGATTTCATCAGTTAATGGGATTCTCAGACACACCTTCAGTGCCTTCTGGGAAGCAAGGAGATCAACCGCAATGTGATATATCTTTAGAGATAGATGTTCAAGCGGCAACTTCAAGTGAACCCCCAAATAATCAGGATCAACCCTCATCTACATCACAAAGTCACCCACCCACCCATCACCCACAGTCTGTTTAACGATTCTGGCAACTGGCTCGTTCCAATGACCGACAATTTGAGAATCGAACTCATTAAACGTGGACCATCACATTTGAAAAACATGAATGAACCCTTTCCAGCTGATTCAAACAATAGGTCAATGTCAAAAGTTTGGTTTTTCAAAACTTTGGAAAATGGCGAAAAAATTGAAAGGTCATGGCTAATCTTCTCACCTTCAAAATGTAGCTTGCATTGCTTTTGCTGTCGTCTCTTCAACATCTCCAGTGCATTTGAAAAAGAAGAAGGATTTTTTGCCTGGAGGAAACTGAATCCAAGAGTACCTGAACATGAAAACAGTCCATATTATACCCGATGCTTTGAACAATGGAAAGAGTTGTCTATGCGCCTTCAGTTGAATGCTACAATAGATAATGCACATCAGTTGCAAATAAAACATGCTACTGCTAAGTGGAAAGAAATACTGAGACGAATTTATGACTGTATCATGTTCTTGGCAAAACAAGATCTTGCATTCCGAGGGCACCGAGAGAACTTAAATGAAGAAGCTGGGCTAGCTGGCAATTCTGGAAACTTTTTGGAGTTAATAAAACTAATGGGCAAATATGACCCAGTAATTAGGGAACATCTTTCAAAAATACGAATGACTGACAAAATATTCACTACGTATTTGTCACCTAACATTCAAAATGAGTTCATCACACTAATCGGCTGTAATGTTCGAAAATGTATAATTGATAATGTGTCTAGTGCAAAGTACTTTGCAATAATTTTCGATAGTACACCAGATATATCGCATATTGATCAGATGTCTCAGGTAATTCGCTATGTGTCGATTAAAGATGGTAATGTAGAGGTGAAGGAATCCTTCGTTGATTTTATTAAATCAGAGGGGAAGACTGCTGAGGCAGTTACTGATCTCATTGTCACTAAGCTCCGTGAGGATGGGCTGGATATCCAAAATTGTTATGGTCAAGGGTATGACAATGCTGCTACGATGGCAGGTATTCATCTTGGAGTTCAACGCAGAATTCTTGATGTTAGCAAACACGCTGTTTTCATTCCTTGCAATAACCACTCGCTGAACTTGGCTGGAGTTCATGCCGCGGGACTGAGTCCTAATGCTGTAACTTTCTTTGGACAACTGAACGAATTTTCGTCTACTTTTCTTCCTCTACTCATCGTTGGGATGTCTTAACAAAACATTCCAAAATCACTGTCAAGCGAGTCTCTGATACGCGGTGGAGTGCTAAGTATGATGCTGTTTCTAGTCTTAAGAACTTGACTCACGTTGTTAGTGCCTTGGAAGAACTGAGTGAAGGGGTCTCCGAAAATCTGGACACAAAGGGCGATGCTGAAGCTCTGTTGACCTCCATCATGTCATACATATTCATTGCGTACTTATTTTTCTGGGATCCAGTGCTGAAAGAAATCAATGATGCTCAGCTATATTTTCAAAGAAAGGAACTTGCTTTGGACCAGTGTGCATTAAAAATGAACTCTTTATCCGTGTTTTTAACTAATGAACGAGAGGCAGTAGTATCAAACGCTGCAGATGCCGCCGAAGAGTTATGTAATGAAATGGATATCAGTATAGACCGCAGAGTCAGGAGACGGAGAAGAATGCCTGGATTGACCGTGCAAGAGGATGTACGCAGAGAATTTTTTGAAATCATGGATCGTTTATTAGCAGAAATTGAAAAACGCAGTTTGTCTTAAAAACATGAATGATCGCTTTGAATTTCTGTCTCCTCCGTACCTTTTGAATCAGTCCAAAGATGAAGAAATTAATACGAAGGTCAATAATTTTTCTTCCATCTACAATGACATTAATCCAGGAAGTCTACTGGAAGAAATAAAGCGTTTGCGCAGACATTTGCTCAGTTTCGAAAGCATAAGAGCGTCGACGATGATCCAAAGAACTGGGATATGTTAAAACTACTTCAGTGGATCGTTAAATGGGATCTAGTGGAATCTTTGCCTCATATAACAATTGCCCTCCGGATCTGTCTAACTACATGCATATCCGTGGCAAGTTGCGAACGAAGTTTCTCGAAACTGAAACTTATAAAAACTTACCTCAGGTCAACTATAAGTCAATCTAGACTGAGCAATTTGGCGATTATTTCAATTGAACGCGAAGTTGCAGAGACAATGGACATAGAAAAAATCATTCATGAATTTTCTGTTATGAAAGTCCGAAAATTTAACTAGGCATTATAATTACATTATATAGTTATTGTTAAAATTATGTAGTGTATTATGTACGGTACATTATGTAGTATTGTTAAAATTGAAGTTGCTTTATTTAAGTTTTTCTTCCAATAAAAGTTTTGTTTAGAAGTGTATTTTTGTAAAGGAATTTTTTTTTAAAATTGAAAATTGTTGCGGGGGGGGGTTGGCATTTTCGCCCCGAGCGGCAAAAAGTATTGGTACGCCTCTGGTATGCCGTGGTGACTGTTTCACCAGATCTTTATAGGCTAGCATTGCCTCAGTCGAAGCTAAAAGAAATGAAACAGTTAATGATTCTTTCTCATATTTCTTCTAGGGGTGGGAATTAAAATTTCATGACGTTAGAGATTTGTAAGTTCGGATTTATTTGAAATATTGAGGGAACGCCGTTCCGTCTACCAAAAAAAGGGAACGCCGTTCCCACGCGTTCCCACAGCACTACACCACTGCCCAAAACCATTGAATGTCGAAACCGTGGAATAACAATTGAAAAAATAAATAAATAAATAAATAAATAAAACTATATATATATATTATAATAATATAATAACGTTATAAAATAGTTGGGTATTTGAGAGATTACGCTTTTATAAAGAACTGAGTGCGCTCAATGCGCATGGTCAGCTTTGATTTTGTGATGTCACAGAATCACGTGCGCGCGCCTTGCCGTGTGACAAGTTTGGACCGGTTCTTTGGATTCAGTTGTTTATTACGCTTTTCAGTTTGTTGTTGCTGGTGCATGTATGTTGTTCTGTTGGTGCTGGTGCATGTAAACTGTAAAGTATAGGTGAGTGCAGTGCACAGTCGCAGTCGAATCGAATCGAGAATCGAAAACAAGTGACCAAATCGAATCGAAAATCGAATCGAAATAAAAATATCCGAATCGCACACCCTTAATTTCTGCACAGCATTGCGACAGGAGACGAGACGTGGGTCCACCATTATGACCCTGAAAATAAACGGCAATCCATGCAATATCGGCACAAAAATTCACCGCAACCAAAAAAATTCAAAGTTCAAAAATCGGCTGGAAAAGTAATGATGACTGTTTTTGGGGGATATCAATGGTGTTGTTGTTCTCGAAGTCTTTACTCCGCACGTTATATTGAAACTCTGAAGAAGTTGAAAAAAATGGATCAGAAGGGTTCACACTCACAAAAACACAGTCATTGTTCATCATGACAACGCATGGCCTCACACCAGTGTTCAACCGCAAGAAGCAACTGAGGATCTGCAATTCACGGTCTTGCCGCATCCACCATATAGCCCCAATTTAGCACCATGCGATTTTCACCTCTTTCCTAAACTTAAAGAACATCTCCGTGGAAATCGCTACGAGTCTGACGAAGATGTTAAAGCCGCTGTGAAATTTTGGTTTCGTAGTCAAAGCTCCGAGTTTTACCGGGATGGATTTCAAAAACTCGTTTATCGTTGGCGTAAATGTATCGAGGTAGAGGGTGATTTTATAGAAAAGTAAATATATCGTTTTGAAGAATAAACTCTAAGGTACATATCTGCTTTTGTTTCCATAAAATCCTTCAACCCGTTTAAAATTTATTTGAGTGGAGGCATTACTTTTCAGCCCACCCTCGTAAATACTAACATAAATTAATGCTCTAGAATCTAGATAATAACAAAACAATAAATTAGTAAACAAAAGCTAATGACGTAATTTTCTATATCAAAGGCGACATTCTACGGGACAATTTACAAAAGAAATTACCTATAATAAGCACAAAATAAAAAGCTTAAAAATTAAAACTTAATTCTTCAGCTTACCGAAAAATTAGAAGGTTGTCAAAATGGGTGCACTGATCGACACACGCATTACAATTGCAGTAACATAAAAATATACATCACTGTAACTTATGCGCGTGTCGATCGGTGCACCCATTTTGACAGCCTTTTAATTTTTCGATAATCTGAAGAATTAAGTTTTAATTTTTTAAGTTTTTTATTTTGTGCTTATTATAGGTAACTAGCTAAAGTGGGCCCAACGTGCCCATTTAGCTAGACCTGCAGTGGTGGGGCCTTCGGCCCCAGTAATTGTGGGCCCGCAGGTCCCCCAATTACTGGGGGATCAATTGTTAAGCTTCATAAAAGTTCCTCATAAACTTAAAGTAAATATTAAGTTTTCCTGCCTTAAATTTCTTTTCAAAATCTTTGGTATCCGATTTCAGCTTTTTGAAATAATTATTTTGACAGATTCTGTTTCAATTATTTTATAGTTTTATAGAAGATAGATTATAGTTATACAATGTGAAACTCAAGATTTTCATGGCTGCGTTCTTTTCTATAGTTTTATCGCGGTGCTGGAGCCTTCGGGCCCAGTAATTGGGGCGGGCTGGTCACGCATATATTTTCGTTCATTACTCATCACCCCCATCTACCATACGAAGTTTGGTCGAAATCGGTTCAGAAACGTAAAAGTTTTTTCTGCGGACAGACATTCGATGAATTATGCTCGTCACGTAGAATGTCGCCTTTCGTATAGAAAACTACGTCATTGGCTTATGTGTACTAATTTATTGTTTTATTTATGTAATAAGCCTTTCTGAATAGCAATAAACAATCTTATCCCTAAACTTATACTTAAGATGTAAAAAAAAAAAATATAATAAACTATAATAATTAGCAGAAAAGCGTATCTTTTAAAAAAACTAATTACACCGACTACAAATTACAAATGTTTTGAAAATGAGCAATAATTAGAATTATACAATTTTAGAAGGAAAAAAGTTCGCCCAAAAGCTTAAAAAGCGTAAAAAAATTACGAACTAGTAATGATTCAGTTTTATTTTGAAATTATATTACTTTACCAATGAGTAATTTTTTATGCTTTCTTAAAAATTGTACGTTTCTAGGAAAACTTTTTTCCGAAACTGTACCTCTCCAATATTGGGTAGTATTCTTAAAAAGTTTCCCACAGTTCCGGTCAGTAAGCAAACGACGAAACTTTCAGAGCAGTTTTGTATATACCGTACAACAGTTTCGTAATGAGTTACTGCGTACTGTACTGTATCCGGACCCCATTCTGTTGGTTTGGCCATGGATAGCCGGCTGTAGCTGCTCCACCTTTCGTATTTCGGAAATATAAACAAAAGTAAAAAGTAACAGCGAGGAACTTCATCTCCCCACGATGGGAGTGGTGAGTATGCCCCGAGGGTCACCTTTAGCTCGAGCATTAACAGGGTAAGCGGTCAATTCCACCGGACCCAGGAGACAAGAGAGAGCGAACCAGAGCCTCACCACCGCTCAGAGTCCATTACCGGACGCCAAATGTAAACAAAAACAGACGCACAATCTCTCCTTACGGACGATTCGCAAGCTCCGCAGCTCAGTGGGTAACTGTTTCCCCAGAAGCGAAGTGGAAACACTGAGGTCGGGGGTTCAACTCCTATCGTGCTGGTAATAATAATAATAATAATGGAGGTGATAGCGCAACAATTTTTGGTTCCGCTTACTGATTATTATTATTATTACAACCAATTCACACTGCGCAATGTTCTCCGTGGAACACTCGTTTCGAAAGCATCTCGGGTAATGACAAGTGAAAATTTTCGCAACAATACACACGCGTAAAAGCTGTTCCGAATTTTGCTCCAGAACAATGTCTTGGGGAAAATTCTTTCACAAATTTTTTGTGAGGAATCTTCTGGGAACAAACTCGGTACAATATATCATTAAATACTATGCCTGGCAAGCATTATTTCGGCACTGGTATGAGATTGATTAATGATGATGCTAAGTGATTCAATAATCTTGTTTTTAAGTTTCCTCCATTTTTCGAAATTACACACCGTACAGTATTACTCAGTTCATTCATAAAAGTTAAAAAATAAACAAGTCATCTTCCTCATATTCTGCAATATATACATATACCGTATATATATATATATATATATATATATTATGCAGGAAGGAGGGGCCAAAGGCGAATGCCTGCAAAAGCGCCCCCTACCCGACCCCATAGAAGAAATGAGAGCCAAAATCAAGGTCTGTGGTTTTCGAGATGCCTAGACACTGCGTTCGAAAAATGGGAAATCATAGATAGGAGGAAAGATAGATTGAGGAATTTTGTTTCAGAGTTGACCGGTTGAGTAAATGAAAGATTGAAAATACCGATTAACTCTCGCGTTAGATAATTGGACAGAAAAGGAATGAGAAAGTGTAGAAAGTACGGTGCTGCGTGCTCTCCTTAAAAGAGGAGGCATGCAGTTAGAGTTCAGAAGAGCAGTGTCCGTTATAATAGCGATAGTAAAGAGAGTGAGGCAACATTGCTGCGAAGAGAGAGGGATTGAAGAGAGACAGTAAGAGGCGGGAAATTGACGAGACGAAAAGCCTTTGATTCCATCCCGTCAAGTACGGCTGTGTAGGTTGAGCCACCACACACATGAGAAGCATACTTCTTACAGGAGTGGACAAGACCCCCGTACAAAGACAGCAACTGAGTGGGGGTGAAGGAACTGCGGAGGCGGTACAGCACACCTAACCTCTCAGAAGCTGTTTTGGAAAGAGTATATGTGATCTTTCCAGGAAAGATCACGAGAAAAGGAAACACCAGGAATGTTAAGAGAAGAGGAAAGATTCAGTTGTGTTGTTGAAGGTAAGGGGATAGTCGTGTGGAAGATCGTGATGAGTAGACAGATAAAGAAACTGAGTTTCTGAAGCACTGAAAGCAGTAAGGTTTTCTCTGCCCCAATCAGATATAGCAGAAAGATCAGAGGTCAGGTGCTCCATGGCCGTCCTACGCGAATCATGGAGTGAATGTTGAGAGGGACGTTTGGGAAGTGGGTGGAGAAGTGAAGAGTGAAATCATGGGCACAGGAAGTGCGAATTAAAAGATCGTTAATAAATAAAAGGAAAAGAGTAGCTGATAGGAGAGTCCTAGGGAACGCCGCTATTAATAGCTTTAGGAGAAGAACACTGGCCATCTACAACCTAGTCGTATCATAGATACGACTAGGGTGCTGTACAATCTGCTCTGGGCCATATATATATATATATATATATATATATATATATATATATATATATATATATATATATATGAATAGAAACGACATAAGTATTAAGGAACGTTTCTGCACACGTTTCATTTATATACTGCGCGGTCATTGCAGTTATTTGCATATATATATATATATATAAAATAATGCAGGGATTATAAAAATACATACAATGATAGAAGTTTCAATAAGATGTTGATTTTCTCACCGAGCAACAGAAAATAAAAATTACCCTTCAAAAACCTGTCAAAGAAAATTTGACGTTCAGTGTTCCGTAATTGAGCAAAATGGAATGGTGAATGGTATGTAGGCAGGAAATAAATTTTTGTTCAGAATTTGGAGGGACAGGTATTCAAGTGTCCCAGTTAACAGTGCGTAGTGTGAATAGGGATTTAATGGTCCCAGCTAAATTTCGCCTGTGTATTTGATGTTTACAATGTGAAATATAGCAATAGACGTTTCCATTCACTCCTTCAGGAAGTAATGCCAGCTTCGGGTAGGAGATAGATGTTCAGAAACAAAATGCTAAAAAAGATAACTTCTTACGCGAAGAAATGACATTAAGAAGAGTAATAAAAAAACGACACACGATAGTTTTGAAGGCTTCATTTTGCACTAGCCATTTTTCACACACACTTTTAACGTTATGAAAATTCATAATATTCTAAATTAAAAAATGTTCACTTTATTGTTTTTAAATAAGTATCTTTTGCCATTTCAAAGTCTGCAGCTCTAATTCATTATTGTATCTCTTTGAGCGACAAAAGCCTAATGCATGAAGACATTTGGTCTCGGCGAGGAGACGACAGTAATATCATGCTGGCACTGAAATATTTAGGTTTTGCGCCAAACTGGAGCACAATAATTACTGAGGGAGTTTGAAGCAAGCAAGCCTGAGCCTAGGGCAATATGAATCAAAATTGTTGCCTAATTTAATCTTTATTAGGTTTGATTTTCCTATCTTCTGCCTAAGTAGGCTTATGGCCTAATGATACGATACAAGTTTAACACAGGCCTACCGTGTTTTCATATATACTGTACGTAGGTCCATCCTGAAACACAAGCCAAGTTTCCTTTATAAATTAATACTGCATAGGCATATAGGTTATCGTATGGTCACAAGCACTAGGCCCTATAGTGGCAATTTATAAATATTTGCTAGAGAAATAACCACATCAATCATCATTAAACCCCTTCAATATATATATATATATATATATATATATATATATATATATATATATATATATATATATATATGCAACGTTACTTCCATAATAAAAGTAACATAAATGTTAACGTGGGGGGAGAGCATCAGAAAGATAATTAAGCCGACTAATGAATCAAATTATTTAGTTTTGAAGATGTTCTAATCAGAATGTTAAAGGGAATATTCCGAAAGAGAGATTCCGTCTATTTCGTATGGACGTCTAATAACGAAACATTACAATAATATTGTTATCAGCGTCTCGAAATGCAATTTTGGATTATTGAATCGAATCGAACTTCTTTGTTACCAAAGTTGGACGAAACATTTCAGGGAAGGAAGTTATCGAATACCACAATATTTAAGTGATCGTAAGTTCCGGAGGAGTTAAGCTACAGTAGCCTACACGATTGGCATAATGAATTATTACAGTACGTAAACCGATAAACGTAACTAGCCATTTTTCACACATTTTTAACGTTATGAAAATTCACAATATTCTAAATTAAAAAATTTTCACTTTATTGTTTTTAAACAATGAATATCGTACGCAGAGTTATTTTTTCCCGCTGGCCGTCAAACCGAAAACATCCGTAGAGGACTTGAATCCCGATGGTGTTGGTAATTACAATCCCGGAGTTAGCGCTATGGCTATGGGCCTCATTAGTCTGGCCTCGAGTGCTGTATGTACCAGTTTCTGGCACTCTTCACTGATTATATTACACCGACTCAGAAAGTAAAAGATGATTTAGAAAGAACTTCAACTAACAAAGGACTCTCTTATAAATCCGCAACGGGCGTAAAACATTCACTTTTCATCCTTCAATTTAATTTATTATGTAGGCACATTTTTTTAGTTTGGGCTCCGTCCAATATTAAACCGACTACCTACGTATGAAGACCTTGCCACGCAAAATATTACGGTCTATGCGGCGGAAACGATCCTTTCCAAGGGAAATTTGCATGAAACACAGATTATGGAAGGATCCGCTATTGAAAAAAGTTTAGTTCCAGGTAACTGCACGAAACTGACGAAGTAAAAACAAATTATTCAATTTTGAGTGAGGTAAAACAATGGATAGAGAGTTTATTTCATACAGTACACCCACGTTCTTAAATTAAATCCTTCAACCCGACACTGGGATGGGTCGCTATCCAAATCTGGGAGCAACTGTAGTTTACGTCACCTGACGCAAAAGGGGACGTTGGGGAACGTAAACTACACTAGGATCTTTAGGAACATTTTTTAATGAATCCATGACATAAAATGTTAAAACTAACGAAAATACTACGACTTAACCTAACCAATCGTCAATTATTATATATATATATATATATTATAATATAATATATATATATATATATATGACGATGGGTTAGGTTAAGTCGTAATATTTTCGTTAGTTTTAACGTTTTATTTGATTAGGTACACGCGGACAAAGTTGGGGAACGCAAACTACACTAGGATAATGTAGTAGAACGTAAACTACACTAGGCACCACAGGGGGACGTAAACTACACTTGCTCCCAAATATGATCTAGACCTATATTGGAGTTAAGGGAGAATTAAATTTACTATACTTAGGCATACCATACCCCTCTGAAAGCCCTACAATGAAGGCGTTTATGCTATCACTTTGCATTACCCCGATAAATCCTACTTAAGTAGGCCCCTACTTATATTTTCTTGATCAATACAGTATACAAATTAAATACAAGCCTCGGCTACCGTAATTAAAGTTACTGTACTGATGCCTGATAAATTATGCTCTATACTTAACCTAATCTAATAGTTCCCATTCCGCTCGGCGTAATAGTTTCGGAAAAAGGTTCAACTAGAAACAAAATTCCTAATCAGTAATTGAGTTTTATTCTTCAAATTTTATTACTCTCACCAAAACGAATAAAAAGCCAGAGAAAAACATAATATTGTAAAATTTAAGATTCACGACAATGAATATGTTTAGAGTTCAAAATAATAACCTAACCTAATATTGAATAACTTACTTAAGGTGTAAAATTCGCCACCAGCCCTCCAAACAACCGCCTTTGTTTCCTTGATGATAAAGGTAAATGGTGGAATTGGTAGATTATTAAAATTTTGGCTAAAATGCCTATATTTAAACGTGAATCTGTGATTCTACTTCATAGTAAACATTAACTTGCTTTTGAGATGCAATTTTTTTAAAATTTGAATTTTATACGACATTAAAATTTCACCACACACCTTCACCACAATGACCTTTCGCGTTCAGTTAACTAGGCCTAGGCAGGACAATACTTTTAAGCAACTAGGAATATTAATGCCAGACTGGTGGTACGCGGACTAGTAATTGGGAACCCTTAACTCTGTTCGAAGACGCTAAAATATATATATATATACTGAATACTGTATATATAGTGAAAAGCGTATATAGTCCTATATTACGTAAGTAACATGGAATTGCGCGTGTCAGCAGAGAGAAACATTGCGTATATACCTAGGTCGATAATAACATATACCATAAATAAGCCTATTGAATCATCCCATCTCTCGCTTTCTTTCATTTCTGCCAATGTTTGTTTACCAAAGCCTTATACCCAATAAAGTCTCGTGTGTGTGTGTGTGTGTGTCTTTAAAATTGGTACTCTGCCCAAATGGCAAAGCATCGCACCTGATGCTCCGCTATTCTTCTCGCGCCTTCAACCAATTCTTTGCATCGTTTTGTTGGAAACAATAGGAAACAATTTTCCAACTTCGCATTCCATAGGAAATGAAAGGATGGGGCCAACAACAAACTTTCAAACAAATGAACGAAACTTCTTTCACATTTAAGGTAATAAAAAATATTTACAAATGTTCGCAACTGATCCTAAAGTGATCAGAAGGAAATACAAGAAAACTTTTTGTCAGGAAATTAACTTTATTAGGGTAAAAAGAGTTGACTGCCTCTAATTGAGTGAGTGGGAGTGTTGATTTGATTGAACTTGGTGAGGGGCAGCGAGAGTCAAACAAAGTCTTCATATTCACTGCAAAGTATGGGGTTTCTATCAGTCCCTTACAACCTACTAATTTACTAATAAATATTCAGATATTTTTATACTTACCTACGTTTTCCTACAAATTCTAAGACTTTTTGGGACCACCTGAAGAAAAGGGCCCCAGCCTTCTTTAGTTAGCTTTATACGGCTAACGAAAATATCACGACCTAACCTAACCAATCGCCAAGGGCGTACAGTTGACCTAACGACTGGTTAGGTTAGGTCGTGATATTTTCGTTAGTTAGCCTTATAAGGCTAACTAAAGAAGGCTGGGGGCCCTGATCTTCAGGTGATCCACTTTTCTTTTTTACACTCATTAAGTGAATTTTTATTAATTTATTAGTCTATTCATTCTTTTATAAAGTTATCAAACTTAAAACTTAATTTCATTCTTTTATGAACAACTCGTGCGTAACTTTATATTGTAATAACTTATGTTCCGATTGTAGAAAAATAAACTATTCCCTCCCGAAGGAATCTTACGCTTTTTTACTTTAAAATATTAACAGACAATGGAGTTTTCCAACCTTCGACTAAATTGATGGTTTTTCCAAACAATTAAACACTGACCCTGACTTCCTTTCAACGTTTATCCTCCCCAATAAACCAACATGGTACGACTACCTTTCAGGTTTTGCTCGACGCCATTGTTCTTTGGTTGCTGGATGACAAAGCCAACTTATAGAATTTAAGATCCGACGAGGGCTATTACTAAAACGGCCGAAACGTCATCTCTGTCAACAATTTTTTAATGTCAACTGATATTCAAATTCGGCTAAGAAGTTTCTTTTGCTTTTTATATAGTACAACTTTAATTTTCTTAAATAAAAGATGCATGCGTAACAAATCTATACTATAATAAGAGCTGTCCGTCCGTCCGTCCGTCACACTTTCAGAAATTGAGAAAAAAAAATTCAGAAATTGTAAAAAAAATTCAGAAATTGTATTACGGGCGGCAATGTGAAGCTCAAGATTTTCATGACTGTGTTCTTTTCTGTAGTTTAGCAATGGGGGATGGGTGGGGTAATGGAGAGGGGTTGGGTTAATGGGGGAGAGGGTTAGCCCCCAAGTTGTATGAATGGGGGTGAGGAGGTTTTGGGAGATACCAGATTCAGAAATGTTGACACAATGTGAAGCTCAAAATTTTCACGGCTGGGTTCTTTTTTTGTAGTTTAGCCTGTCTAACCGTCAGCGAAGCGGCGGAAACTGTACTAGTAATAATAAAATACGAGGTGCCTGAATAACCTACAACTGTAGAACTAATGGAAATGAAAAGGTTTATTGGCAGACTATAGTCCATAATATGACATATTATTAATACAATGACAGTTCACATATGAAGGATAAAAATATACACAATTGATTAGAAATAATACAGTAATGTCAAGTTTAAGTGGAGCTACAGACAGACATTTTCGTACCAACAAGTCCATAGCTGAGAGCAGTGTTTCTTAACCTGGGGTGCTGAAATCGATTTTAGGAGATGCTGGAAAGGGCTTCTGTCATGTGCAGTATGGATACGTTAGGTCCGTTAACCAAACGCATCGTATTGCACCGTTAGGCAGACGCTACACATAAGGCGTCACATTGTAGTGGAGTGGCATCTTGGGATACCACCGAAGTTGTTGCTTCACAAACTCCTAATGCTAATCTTTTCTATTTTATTAACAGATATTATTGTATGAGAATTTCAATATATATTTAATTACGAAAGATTTATTGCACGTTTACATTATCACCATTAATATTAAGAAGGAAGACGTTGACTCTGTGTCACAAGAAATTTACTTTTTTTGCGTGATTAGGGAGTAAGTAATTCTCCTTGATTGTTATTCTTAACATTTCTTTTGGCCGCTTGATCTATTGTTATATTCAAGAACAAGTATTTTATTATATTGTTATATTCAAGAAAGTATTTAGGTTTGAATTTGTAAATATAATTCTTTGTGTGTCTTGTCTTAATATCGTTTTAAAAATTTTCTCGTTTATTTTTTACTCTAAATGTGCTGCTTTTAAATGTATGTTCACTTTGCTTTAACTTGATATCTTTTTATTCAAAATATTATTGGTCAACTATAAATTGTACTCATATTCTTATTTGTTTTGTAAACCAGCCACTGGGGGTGCAAGCCAGCACAACTCAGTGCCGGTCCCAAGCCCGGATAAATGGTGAGGGTTGGCGTCAGGAAGGGCATCCGGCCGTGAAAGATTTTGCCAAAACCAAGAATGATGAGCCAAATTCATATAGCCTCGGAAAATGCCAGGGCGTACCCCGTATGCGACGCGCAGGGGCCTCGCCTGACCCCCGCGAGAAATGGACGAGGGCTGCCGAGTCGAGGACGGGCTCGGGTAAAGAAGCTAGTCCGAGTGGTTAGAGTTGGGACGTTGAATGTAGGCTCTATGACTGGGAGAGGAAGGGAGGTGGCGATTTGATGGAGAGACGGTGTGTGGGAGTATTGTGTGTGCAGGAGACGAGGTGGAGAGGAAATAAAGCAAGGGAGCTGGGAGGGGGATATAAGTTGCTTTATAGTGGAACGAATGAACAGGGTAGAAACGGTGTTGGTATAGTGCTGTCAGAAGTGCTGAAGGATAGCCTGGTGAGTGTGAGTAGAAGGAGCGATAGTTATGAGTGTTAAGCTGGGCCTTGACGAGATGACGGTGAACATCGTGAGTGCGCATGCCCCACAAGCTGGCTGTGAAGGTGTAGAAAAGGAAGTGTTTTGGAATCAGTTGGATCAAGAACTTGGTGCGATACCAGAGGGGGAAAAAGTGATCTTGGGTGGAGACCTGAATGGCCATGTGGGAAGAAGTAGAGGTGATTGAGAGGGTGCATGGTGGTTGGGGCGTGGGAGAGAGAAATGAAGAAGGGGAAAGGGTGGTGGATTTCGCGATGGCGTTTGATCTAGCGATAGTCAACACCTTCTTCCAGAAAAAAGATAACCAGTTTGTGACCTATAGGAGCGGAGGAAGAGAAAGCCAGATAGACTTTCTAATGTGCAGGAGATCCCATTTGGAAGAAGTTAAGAACTGCAAAGTCATAAACGGGGAAAGCGTGGCGGCGCAACATAGAATCCTGGTGATGGATTGGTCGTTTAAGAGTGGTAGAAAAAGAAGGCAAGAACAGGTGACACCTAGGATAAAGTGGTGGGGACTGAAGAAAGAAGACCAGAAAAGGAAATTTGAGGAGAAGGTTTTGGAAGAAGTAAGGTCGTTGGAGAGTGTACAAGAATGGTGGGAGGAGAACAGCCGGGTGATATTGAGAGTTGGTGAGGAAGTACTGGGCAAAACATCAGGTAGAAGACCCCCTGAAGATAAAGAGACGTGGTGGTGGAATGAAGAGGTTCAGGAGGTGATTAAAAGGAAGAAAGATGCTAAAAGAAGTGGGACACATCTGGTAGACAAGAGGATAGAGAAAGCTATAGGCAGGCGAAAAAGGAGGCGAAGAAGGGAGTGGCAAGAGCCAAGGCGCAGGCGATGAATGAAGTATATAAAGAGTTGGAGACACCGGCGGGAGAGAGAAAGATCCTTAGAATAGCGAAGGCTAGGGATAAGGCGAGTAAAGATTTTACTCAAATTAAACAGGTAAAGGATGGGCAGGGAGTGGTCTTAAAGGATCAGGATAAAATCATGGATAGATGGAAGAGTTATTTTGAACATCTGTTAAATGAGGAAAACCCAAGGGTTATTTTTGAAGATGGTGTCCCAAATCAAGGGTTAACTTCAGGAGTGAGTAGGGAGGAGGTGAAGGTGGCGTTGAAAGGAATGAAGAAGGGGAAGGCATTGGGACCGGATGGGATACCAGTGGAGGCGTGGAATTGTTTGGGAGATGAGGGCATAGATCTATTGTGGGATCTGATGCAGAAGATATATGAACAAGAGGAAATGCCGGAGGAATGGGGGGATAGTACACTCGTACCTATCTACAAAGAGAAGGGGGACATCCAGGATTGTGGAAATTATAGGGGAATAAAGCTTATGTCACACACGATGAAGGTTTGGGAAAGGATTATAGAGAAAAGTTTAAGAGAAGAGACAACCGTGGGGGAAGAGCAGTTGGGTTTTATGCCAGGTAGGGGAACAACTGATGCGATTTTTGCACTGAGGCAGTTGATGGAGAAACACCGGGAGCGACAAAAGGGACTGCACATGGTTTTCATCGACCTAGAGAAAGCATATGATAGAGTGCCACGCCAGGAGGTTTGGAGGTGTATGAGAGAGAAAGGTGTGCCGGAGAAGTACGAGAGGTTGGTGCAAAGTATGTATGAAGGAGCAAGGACCCAGGTTAGGAGTAGTGTAGGTGTAACGGAATGGTTCCCCGTGAGGGTTGGTCCACATCAGGGATCTTCTTTGAGCCCGTACCTTTTTGTTTTGATTATGGATGTGTTGGCCCAGGGGATAAAAGATCAATCCCCTTGGTGTATGCTCTTTGCAGACGATATTGTTCTGTGCAGCAACAGGAGAGAAGTAGTAGAAAGAAAATTGGAGGAATGGAGGAGGGCTTTTGAAGACAGAGGGTTGAAAATCAGCAGAAAGAAAACGGAGTACCTGAGGTTCTACGAAAATCAAGACTCAGAAATTAGTTTAGAGGGAGCGAGGTTAAAGAGAGTAAGTAAGTTTACGTACTTGGGATCGACAGTGGCTGAGGACGGTGAGCTGGACACAGAAATAACACACACAGTGCAATCTGGTTGGAAAAATTGGAAGAAAGTTTCAGGGGTGTTGTGTGACCGAAGAATAGGCGCAAGGGTTAAGGGAAAGGTGTATAAGACTGTGGTAAGACCGGCTATGATGTATGGGGCTGAGTCTTGGGCTATAAAGAAAGATCATGAGAAAAGACTAGATGTAACGGAGATGAGAATGCTCAGATGGATGTGCGGAGTGACAAGGTTGGATAGAGTAAGGAATGAAAGGATAAGGGGCACAACAAAGGTTGGAGAAATCTCGAGGAAGATACAAGAAAGTAGACTGAAGTGGTATGGACATGTGATGAGAGGGGACGAAGATTATGTGGGTAAGAGAACGATGAATATGGAGGTGCATGGCAGGAGAAAGAGAGGCAGACCGAAGCGAAGGTGGATGGAGAAGGTGAGGGACGATTTGAGGGAGAAGGGTTTGTCGGAGGAAGAAGCCCAGGACCGGGCTGTGTGGAGGAGGCTGGTCAGAAACGCCGACCCCGCATAGAGGCGGGAACGGGCGAAGAGAAAGAAGAAGAAGAAGAATTCTTATTTGTTTTGTATTTGCGTGGTGCTTTTTGCTACTAACTTGCTTCTCTCTTCTGCTCACAGTTTTGTGTGATCGTGCAATGCCAAAGAAACGCAACTGGAGCGACGAATATGTCACGTATGGCTTCACTGCCCTCCTGGATGATCGTGGAGGTCCAGACCGGGCTCAATGTATGACCTGCCATTTCATTACTTGCAACTCGAATTTGAAGCCTGCTAGACTCTGGGAACACCAGGCGAAGCATCCACCAGAGCGAGAGCAAACTCTCGAGGCCTTGCAGGCCAAGAGGGCTAGATATGACCAGAAAGGTACACTACCCCGACTTGGGTTCAAGCCAGTGCAAAAACCACTTCTGCAAGCTTCCTACGAGGTGGCATACCAGTGCATTAGGGAGAAGGCTTCGCATTCGGATCCAGTAAACCTGGTCAAGCCATGCGCCATTCGGATGGTGGAACTGGTTCTGGGAACAGAGGCAGCCAAGATTAAGGAAGTGCCTCTGTCCAACGACGTCATCGCAGGGCGAGTTGCAGATATGAGCTGCAACATCTTGGACCAGGTTGTTCAGGAGATTAAGGACAGTCCCATCCGCATCAGCCTACAGTTGGACGAATCGACAGATGTTTCCAATATGAGCCAATTGATTGTGTATACCCGGTACATCAAGGATGGTGGACTCAAAGATGAATTCCTCTTCTGGAAGGCTTTACAAACAACGACCAAGGCAGCGGACGTGTTCCGACTCTTGGACGAGTTCTTCGAGAAGCATCAGATCAAGTGGGAGAAGGTAGGATCGGTCTGCACGGATGGTGCCCCAGCCATGATAGGGCGCAGGTCTGGCTTCGCTGCTTTGGTAAAGGAAAGAGTACCAGATCTCATAATGAAGCAGTGTGTTCTCCATCGCCATGCTTTGGCCGCAAAGACGTTGCCGCCTCACCTCAAAGAAGTTCTGTCTGTCTGTGTTCAAGCCGTGAATTTCATACGGGGTCGCCCTTTGAACCACAGTGTGTTCAAGTTATTTTGCGAGGAGATGGGAAGTGAGCATCAAGTCCTTATCTTCCACACGGAAGTGCGGTGGCTCTCACGTGGGAAAATCCTCACCCGTATTGCGGAGCTCCATGTTGAGATGGCTGTATTCCTGAGAGAGTATCAGAATAACTTGGCTGAAAATTTTGAAGACGAGGTGTTCATCCTCTGTCTCTCCTATCTGGCAGACATCTTCAGCCACTTGAATGACCTCAGCTTGTCCATGCAAGGCGCGGGTGCCAACGGTCTTGTTTGCGCAGAGAAGGTAGAAGCCTTCAAGAAGAGGCTGTCACTCTGGAAGCGTCGAGTCCAGGAAGGGAATGTGGGAAGCTTTCTTATCCTGGACGAGAAGTTGTGCGATGAAACAGTCAGTCCCATGCTCATCGAAAGCATTGTTGCTCACCTCTCGCACCTCGAGACCACCATGACACAGTACTTTCCCAAGGATCGTATAGTTCCAGAATGGATTCGGCAGCCCTTCCTGGCAGACATGAGCGATGATGACAACCTGAAGGAGGAACTTATCGATCTGCAAGTGAATCAGGATTGTCACAATATTCCGTACATTACCGCTGTCTGGCTTCTGGTGTGACAGTTGGTAGCGTACCCTGGACTGGCGAGGGCAGCGCTGGAGATGATCATTCCATTTCCAACTACCTATCTGTGTGAGAAGGCATTCTCCACCATGCTCCAGATCAAAACAAAAGCCCGGAACCGCCTTCAAGGTGGGCTGCTCCACGACATGAGAGTGGCTCTGGCCATCACCAAGCCTCGAATCGAGAAACTTGTCGCACAAAAGCAGCAACAGAAAGCCCACTGATGAGTGGTTGTTTCATTACTCCTCTTTCTATGTTTGAGTGTTTCTTCCTTGATGCCTTATTTTTGGAGAATGAACAAAATAAATTATCAAGCAGTACTTTACTTTATCCCTGTAGTAGTGTAGCAACTGTAGTCTCTGTAACCAGGTGAAGGGGGGTGCTGGACTGCCTAGACCTAACTACAGGGGGTGCTGATGTCGAAAAAGGTTAAGAAACGCTAGCTTAGAGGATAAACGGCAGGACTCATCGATAGCTTGGATAATTAATCGGGTTGGTTGATTTTTTTTAATTCTTTGCATTAAACTGTATTGAGCACGTCTTGTTACATCCGGGAAGCTCGGGACATTGCGGGTAGCAAACATTTGCGAAGCTGAGCATCTCGGGGGTAATTTATGTAAGAGTCTAAAAGACCTGTTCTACAGCAAATTTAGAGTTCTGCCAGAACTTATTTTTTTATAATTCACCCAGAGTTGCTATCCGTATATATTACTGCAGAAAGAACGAAAGTGTCTTTAGCTTCACTCGTACAGAACCGAAAGTTCTTTATAGACAGTCGTATTCGCTTCAGCACAAAGGCTTCGAGATTGTTTTCTTATAACCGAGTCATCACTCAAGGAGCTGGTAATAGTTTGACCCAAATACTTAAACTCTTGTACTTTCTCAATTACTTCACCCTTCATTTTAAATCTAATGTCAGCTGGCTGATTATAGCTTTTAGGATGAAACTGCATAACTTTAGTTTTTGTAACATTAAAAAGAATATCATGTTTCTGCGAATACACTTCGCAGACTTTTAGTAGCCGATCCAGACCTTTAACATAGGGACTTATTAACACCATATCATCAGCATAAACTAAGTTATTTATCCTTGTGTTATCTATACAACATCCCACTGTTGCCTCATTAAGTGAAGCAATTAATCCGTCGATATACACATTAAACAGCATAGGGAGAGCAAGGAGCCTTGTCTCACCCCGCAAGAGGAGCCAAAACATTCGGATAGTACATTGTCCCACCTAACAGTAAAAGATTGGCGGGAATACCAACACAATATGTACATGGGAACCTCCCTGTCTTCTAGTTTTGCAAATAAAATATTGTGGTTCACTCTATCATATGCCTTACTTATATCTAAAAAGCTATAAATAGTTGAATTACCGTCAATATATTTAGATATTATTTCTTTAAGTACGTAGATACACAGGTCAGTTGAGTGGGACCTTTTAAAACCAAACTGATTAGGAGATGTCCATAGGTAATCATTTAATCGGAGTAACAAGAGTTTTTCTAGTAGTTACGAGAAGCAGGAAGCGACAGCAATAGGCCTGTAATTATTGCTGGACAGAATGTCTCCGTACTTATTTTTGACTAGGGCAAGATATATACCCTCATGAACTCTGCAGGGGATGGCTATGAGCAAGCATGGCTGATAAGAGCAATGATATATGCAGACATACTACGTCAATGGCATATTTTAAGTGCTCATTCGATAGGTCATCTACCCCTGACGCAGAACCAGTCTTTAACTCTTTAATTAACCTCTTTACTTCAGGAACTGATATGAAACTATTTTCCCTCGTCCTTCCCACAGGCGTTTTACCGCAATCTCTCTTAAGATTATCCCTACTCACACCATTAAGAATGTTAGAGTAGTGGTTTTTACACAGCTTTGCAATTTCATCCTCTCCCGATACCCCATCGATTGTCAGAGTGAGGACACTTTTAACATCCTTTTGATTATTAACAAATTTCCAAAATTTTTATTAACCTATTATAATAATGATAGTAAATAATAGTAATACCGTAATTATTATTAAGGAAAAAGTTATATGATTCGTATCTCTTGGTAATTCTCCGGTGTTACTATGGTTTGTAGTCGTGCAAGCCCCATACCAATAACAGAAGTCCGAAGATAGCCTACAGCAGACTTGTTGGGTTTCTCCCTCTATCGGGATCAAGATTTTTAAAAGAATGGCTCGCCGGGTTCAGTATTCACAGGTTCGAATCTATCTACCATCTACCATTCACATATAAGCTGTCAGAAGTACTCTATGTTTTCAGTGCGAAATATTTAGTGTGTTTACCAGGGTTGTGGAGTCGGTCCAAAATTTCCGACTCCGACTCCACACATTGTAAAAAATCTAAAAATCCGACTCCGACTCCTCACATTTTAAATATACGACTCCGACTCCTCTAGTGTTTCACTCTATAATTATCATAATAAGACATTTCATCACCACCACACTAAGTGTGAAATTTTATATTTTATATTTAAATAAATATTAATTGTATATTCTGAAAATGTAAAAAAAAAATATTAAAAAAACTTAATCTAGGGGCTATCAATGAATAAGGTTTATTGACCAAAAAAACTAAATAACCTAAATGTTAGTATTTAGGATTTAGAAATTAAGGGTGACACAGGACAGAAATTGGAGTCGGAAGTTTTTTACCGACTCCGACTCCACAACCCTGGTGTTTCAACAAGTATAATAAATTAAAATTCTCTCTATAAGAGAAAAAAAAATGCGTCGCTCACTAAACCATTCACACACACACACACACACACACACACACACACAAGCGAAGTAGGGCCTACATATTTTTTCAAATCCATATATCTAAAAAATAATTAACTGAACCTAATTTAACCTAACCTATCCTAGTTCCACCGAACCGAAAAGGGCGTGATAAGTGCTTCAGACGCAATTGAGGGTGTTTTCTGTTAGGTCATTAAATACAAACGTTCTCCCTAACCTAACGTAGCTTAACCTACCCTAATCAGGACCAACATAACTTTTCCGACGTAGTCACTCCATGTTGAAAAAAGTGGTTAGAAATAACCGCATATATTTCCAAATAAAATATAAACAAAATAAATAAAAATAAAAACCCTCGTTTCTAACCAACTAGTGAAGTTGGGTTTCCCTAATTAACAAAAGAAGGAAAAAAAAAGTTTCTGGGACAAAGAAAAACGGAGCTTTGGCCAACTTTGAAAATTTTTGACCGCATGAAGCGGGCCCTTTTTCTCAAAAAAAAATTAAAATGCTCGTGGTTACCCAACCGGGAAACTGAGTCAACCTTCTAACCTAACAACCTTTAATTAAACCTTATCCTTAATTAATAACCACTGCAATTAATCAAAAACCATGTTTAACTAAATAGAGGCCTATCAGAACTAGGTGTAAGTAAGTTAAAGAAAATAAATAAGGTAAGAGAAAAAACTAGGTACCTAGACGAAACTCGAACCGGGCTACAATGGCCCTAACTCAATAATTAAATGGCTGTTATAGCCCCTATTAAAACCTAAAGGCAATATAGCCCTAACTTAACTTGAATAAAACCTTCAAAACCTAAAACCTTAAACCTTAACCTTTAAAACCAAAAACTTAAGGGCAATCCAGCCCTAGCCTAACTTAACCTGCAAAACCTAGGTCTGGGAAATAGCCCCTACAAATAAATAACCTAGCAGTGTGTTAAATAATAACTTAAAACTTAACAAATAAAATTCAAACCTGGAAACTAAGTGAAACTTATGGATTAGTTAGAAACAGAAAGGGTAACGTTCAACTGGCAACTTCATTTTGGTAAGTCTAAATTAATTTTAAATTTAGCCTCACCATAGTTAGTAATCTGGCTGCTGACCAAATTTTAACCTGAAAACCACTGCAACCTACAGTGAAAAAGTCTGTAGCTATGTTGACAGTGTCTAAATAGGCCATTATTATTTCTATAATTACCGTGTCTATTTAAAGTAAACTTAACCTTAATACTACACCTAAATAAAAATAATCTCTCTCAAGCTAAATAAAATAAATTCTAAATAATAAATTTTTCAATACTCCACTACATCTGTGAATTATCATATACTCGACCTCAATTACGCGCAGTTGCCCACATACACACACACTAAGCGGCCGAACTAATGGGGAAAGCAGATCCCCCAAAAATAAATCTTGACAAGATTTTGTCCAAAACAGACGACGCAAGGCCGAAACCTCAAAACTGGTTTCCTCACTGAAAGGAAAAATGTTCATAAGCACAAATGCAATAAACCTGTTGCATGGAAATTAATGGAGCCTTTAATTAATATCCATGAGTGCCATCAAATAGTGCCAACACCGAACGAGAAACCTTGACACCGCTAATTGCAGACACGTATGACAAACGACAACGCGGACAATCACGAGGAAAATTTAGCAGCAAAGTTTTTTAAAAAGTATCGTATTTAAAACACGCGGCACAGAATAGGCCTATTGTCGTAGGCCCCACGTGGCTAACGGTTAAATAGCGTTACCCAACTGTAAATCTTTCTTTGTGAATGCTCAGTTACAACGCAACACAGATCATCAACCTGTATTAGTTTAAGACCTTTGTGTCAACTTACCCTTCTCTCAGAACTTGTCACTGATTTCACAAAACTTCTACACACGCTTGTCTATTTATATTACTTACTTCTACTACTACTTTTCTCGATTGAAAACTGCACTTTTTTCAGTATAAACTAGCATGATAGTTTTTAATTCTTTTTATTTTCATTTACTTTTCTCCATCTTTTCTAATTTCTTCTTTGGGTAGGATTAAATTTAGGGGTCTTTGTTAGCCTGTAACTTCGAACCTAAGGTTTAAGATACAACACAACTTACGCAGTAATAGGTATAGGTAGGCTACACTTCGCCTATTAATTTATTTATATCGCGATTAGCCTATTATCTGGTGCGCTTTACAGACATCATCAGCCTGATGAATAAAAGTTCAAGTAAATGCTTTTGCTTGAATTTTCAAGCAATTGCTTCTATTACTATGAATAAAAAAAATCATTGCTTTTGCTAGTAGCAATTGCTTGAAAATTCAAGGAAATGCTTAGAAAGTATAAGCAATTGCTTCATTTAGTATGAATAAAATCTAGCATTTGCTTCAGCTCATAAGCAATTGCTTGAAAAAATACAAGGCAGCTCAGTTGGTGCTTGAAATTGCTAAGAACAGGTGGGTCATTCTCTGTCAGATCAACCAAAAAAAATTGAAATTAACACCCTCATCTCTCATATTTTGCTGAAATTTGGTTTATAGGGAGTTTGAGAGCCCTGAATCCATTTCTGAAATTATAAGGTCAATCCGACCAACGGTTCAAGAGATATGACCTCGGGCAATTTGAGGTCACTCGCGAGGTTACTAACATTTGGCGAGCCATAACTTGGGTAATAATTGTCATAATTATATAAAAGTTATATATTTAGAATCAGAAAACGACAAGGAATCCAAATATGGCAAGTTTTAGAACTCTAGGTTGAAAAATAAAAAAGTTACACTGTAACCAAAATTTGAGGTCACGATTTGACCTCTGGGGTATCAAATGAGAATTTTTTTTTAAATGTAAAAAATGAAGGCATAGGCATTGGCTATTAGAATCAGCAAAAAAAAGTTTGTTTATGTTAGTATTTTTCATGTAACTAACATATAAGTGAACACCATATTCATAAGTTGTGCATCAATTCTACCTATTTTTTCACACTTAAGCTCATAATTTGACCTATAGAAATTAAAATTACATTTTTATAGATATAAAAAACAAAGTCAGAGTTCTTGACTAATAGAAACAATCATGAAAAGTTTGTTATGTTGGTACTTTTCATGTAACTAACTTATAAGTGAACACCATATTTATAAATTGCTTGTCATTTCAAGGAATTTTTATATCTTAGCTATCAATTTGACCTCAAGCTCCAAGAATTTAATAAAAATTGTATTTCACTGCTAATCTACACTGGCAATAATAGTTATAATAGTGAAAAGGGGAAGACTAAGCTCACATGTAGCGTAAACAAACCTGTTGAAACATGTTGCTACTTGTCTAAGTGCAGAATCAACACAGATAGTTGCAAAATTCCTTGTCTACAGGTTAGTACAGTTCCAGCCAGCACTGTGGTGGCTGGTGGGTATGGTGTTTTAATGAGCCTCAGAGACTATCAAGGCCTAAAATATTAAGTGTGTATAGCTATATATTTCTAAAAAATATATATTACCTAATTGTAAATCCTATATCTTTACAGATCAAAATACAATGGTTCGGCACTTGAAATACTGCCAGGACCCTATTCAAAAAACACAAGAAATGCATAACAATCAATCTTAGAAAAGTGACTGATGTACGTGTTGAAAAATGTGCTGGAAGAGTGAAAAAAAGACTCATTGTTGTGTGTGAACTGCTGGACACTGATAATGAAAAACCCCACTATACTTAGTACCACTGAAAACAATGAGTCTGAGCAGGATTCAAATGAATCATCTATATCAGTGGCTTGAGTAACATCTCTTCAATTCAAGATCTGGACAATGACAGTGATTGCTTGATAAAGGAAAATCCTTCAACTTCAGTTGAACCAGTTCTAGCATTTCTGGACCAAACACCAGTTAAAAAAAGTAAGTAATAAATTAATATAATAACTTATACTTTACTACAAGGTCTGTTTGATCTACTATATAGCCAATTATATAGCATTTAAGGTACTATAATTAATATTTAATTACTAATATTCAGGTGTGTGAAACCTTTTTTTCTGTTCTTTTCAGAAGGGTCATTAAGCCAGAAAAAGCTCAAGGCTCGTGGTAAGCTATCATTGCTCAGAAACACCTGAAGGAGAGGCTAGAACTCAGTTATGGTGTTCAAATTACCGAGGAGGTAAGTGATACTTCAAAACTGAAACTAAATCTGAAAAACATCTAGACAAATTAATGAATGAATTGAAACAGTCATTCCTGGAGAGCAAATATCACCATCACAAACTACAAATATTGACACTCTCACCATACACAATTGAAAAAAACAGCTAGTTTCTTTCAAACTACAACATACATGGTGAAAAGAAGCCATTCACTTAAATCAGAACATGGAATCCTTCCGAAGATTCCACTAATGAGCAAAGGAAAAGTGATATCTGAAGAACACAAAGATATAGTTAGAAGATTCTATGAGTCAGAAGAGGTTAGTCGTATGTGTCCTGGCCAAAAGGATTGCGTGAAAGTTATCAGTGCTGAAGGTGCAATGAAGGTGCAAAAACGATTGGTCCTCGGGAATTTAAGAGAGATGTTTGAACTATATAAAAATGATGAAAAGAATCCCAAACTATTATTGCCAGTGTAGATTAGCAGTGAAATACAATTTTACATTTTTTGCCTTTGTTTTTATATCTATAAAAAAATGTAATTTTAATTTCTATAGGTCAAATTATGAGCTTAAGTGTGAAAAAATAGGTAGAATTGACGCACAACTTATGAATATGGTGTTCACTTATATGTTAGTTACATGAAAAATACTAACATAAACAAACTTTTTTTTGCTGATTCTAATAGCCAATGCCTATGCCTTCATTTTTTACATTTAAAAAAAAAAATTCTCATTTGATACCCCAGAGGTCAAATCGTGACCTCAAATTTTGGTTACAGTGTAACTTTTTTATTTTTCAACCTAGAGTTCTAAAACTTGCATATTTGGATTCCTTGTCATTTTCTGATTCTAAATATATATACTTTTATATAATTGTGACCATTATTACCCAAGTTATGGGTCGCCAAATGTTAGTGACCTCGCAAGTGACCTCAAATTTCCCGAGGTCATATCTCTTGAACCGTTGGTCGGATTGACCTTATAATTTCAGAAATGGATTCAGGGCCCACAAACTCCCTATAAACCAAATTTCAGCAAAATCTGAGAGATGAGGGTGTTAGGCACTGGTTGATCTGACAGAGAATGACCCAGGTTGTGTCTCTTACTATGGCTGCATTTTTCCAAATTCGTAAAAGAAAACCTTATAAGAAGCGACGAATTACTTCAGCAGACGATTATAAAAAGTTGTACCGTTTTAGTGAACTGAATGTGGAATGGCTGGCAAGCTATTTTTTGGGTGAAACTGGAGAAAAACATGGTGGTGCTCTCTCGACTAAAGATCGCATGAAAATATGCCTTAGATATGTGTCAGATCCAGGGTACCAAAATGGTATCGGAGAGATGGGAGTTCATCAAAGTACAGTGAGTAAAGTTACCGCGGATGTTATCGAGAAAATTGTGCAAAAGGCAGATTTATGGATAAAGTTTCCTCAATCTGAGCCTGAAATCAGAGTGGCTCAAGAAAAGTGGTCAAGAAAATACCAATTTCCTTATGCAATTGGTGCGATTGATTGTACTCATGTGCGTATTCCGAAAATGAAAGAACATGGTGATGAGTATATAAGCAGAAAAGGGTTTCCAAGCATTAATGTCCAAGCAACGTGTGATGCTGATGAAATGTTCACTAGCATTGATATGCAGTGGCCAGGAAGCGTACACGATAGTAGAATTTTGAAGAACTCTCGCATCTATAATGAGATGAACAGATGCACTAGTAACTGTTTGCTGTTGGGAGATGATGGTTATCCTTTAAGAACTTGATTAATGACTCCATGGAGAAATGCAGAAATACATGAACAAAGGCGTTATAATGACATTTTTTGCAGAGAGCGTGTGATTATTGAAAGGTGCTTTGGGCAACTTAAGGCTAGATTTCCTATTCTGCAGTATAAAGTGATGCTAGACCTTTCTAAAAATCCTAATGTAATTGTTTCTTGTGTAGTTCTCTACACAATACAGCTAATATTTAAAGGATGAGGATTTTCATACCAAGAGGAACAGGCCCCAATGACATTCAAGGACAATTCTGTGAAGTTTCGTCAAATGCTGGCCTACTTAGCGCTTAGCGAACAAAAAAGGCTAGAAATTACAAACTTATTTAAAGAAGATTAATTTATTTGTATCTTACACATATATGTTATTTCACAAAAACAAATTGTATGTACTCATCATAAACTTACAGATTTAAGTATGATCTGTTGGTTTCCATATCTATTTCCACCCTGTTCTTGCGCCAAGGATCTCCTCTTCCTGCATAGTATGAGTTTTAGTTGTTCAAACAGTACCAGTCGTTGCAGCTGGGCAGTAGTTAATTCCTTTGTTTCTTCTGTTTCTGGCAACGAAGTTGAAGCGACTTTCCTCTTCATAGATTCACTAGGAAATTTTCCTGATGAGACAGAACTGTCATAAACGTTCCTCTTGTTGCTGGGACTGTCAAATGTTTCTTCTGGATGAATACAGTCTTCTTGGAGCGACTGCGAACTTTCTTTGGGCTTTGAAATACCTACAGATACAGCTCCTGCAATGACAAAGAAAGTCATTGCAATCTACATCAAATCTACTAATTTTTAAAATTAATTAAAATATTAAAATATTTAAAATTAATTAAAAATTTAGATTTTTTAAAATTATGAAATTAAAAAATTTAATTATTCAATTTAAAATTAATTACAAATTAACCATGAAGACAAGAAAAATGAAAAAATACCAGGTATTTTGTTGAACACCGGATTTGATTGAGTTTAGTATATCCAAAAGCTTTCTCCCAAGGTTTGTAGACCATTTTTTGGTCGCCAGTAGCATTTACATCAAACTTTTTCTTCACCTCAGTCTTCATATTACAAATTTTTTTAAACATTTGCTTTATATCCATCTAGTAAACGCTAGCAAAAGCTAAACATTTTTATTCATAAACGTATGTAGTAATTGCTTTTTCTTGAAGCAATTGCTACCTAGCTTTTGCTTTTGCTTACAACCTTTTGCTTTAAGCATTTGCTTAGTTTTTATTCATCAGGCTAAATTATTGAACATCCTTCTAATTTTGCATCCAAGCCCGGTGTGGAAATTAAGCAGAACTTGCTTCCCTTAAACAACTTTAAGGTTAAATCTCGGATAGTCTTTCAGAGTTAATTAAAGTTCATGACAAGTACGCAATTAAATTCTACAAGCCTAATTTCACTGATTTCAGTTAGCCTCGGGTAGTTTCGGAAAAAAGTTCGCCTTTTTTATAAAAGCATAAAGAATTACTAATTAGTAATTAGTTGGTTTTGAAGTGTTATTAGTGTTACAAAAACGAATAAAATATAGAAGGAAAACAGAATATTAATATTAAACAGAATAAACATAATAATGGTCATTGTAGATTTGGAGACGGATGTAAATTCTACCACCCAGACATCTACAGGACTTACGCAAAATATGGAACCTGCAAATTCGGGAAAAAATGCTACTATCAACATCTCCCGACGGACTCAAAGAACAAAGGAAAAAGTTTAAATGACAATAGGAACACAATAAGCGAACAAGAAAATGTTTTCAACATCGCGGACACGTTACGGATGCTAAATGTCATCCACATGCAGTTGACACAGCTGGAAACCCCCGAGCCAAACCGTTACCGGGCAAGAAGCTACCAGTACAAGTAGGCGGAAATGGATCTCTCGGAGGATCATAGGGCAACGAATCAAGCGATATCGAAGGAAAACGAACTTGAAATGCTCAAGGGGCAACGAAAAACAGAGAACATAAAAATTGTCCTGGCTAATATTCAAGGAATAAGACCAAACCAATCACTCAATAAGGTTTCGTACCTGAAAGGATTTATGGACGAAACAAGGGCGGACATCCCATGCCTCACAGAAACTCATCTTAAAGATTGCCAAGGAAATTGTGAAACTGCGAACATTGTATTGATAAGAAAGAGATAAATATAGAGGGCTTCAACTTACTAAGAGCGGATAGAACGACGAGACGTAAAGGTGGCTGTGCTATATATGTACAGGAAGGTCATATGACAGAGACGATAATAATAAATCAAACAGCTATGTGGAACTCCTAGCAGTGAAAGTAGAAAACTAAACGTGATTATAATAGTCATCTATAGACCTCCAAGCACCCCAACCGAAAAATTCTCGGAAGGCAGTGATGACATCAGAAAGCTAATAAAGGCCATAAACCCTCCATCCCCCATATAATGATCTGCGGAGACTTTAATTTCCCATTTATAAATCAAAAGGTGGATATGAATATATATAATTCACCAGGACAAGGGGTCACAAGAGAAGACCAGGAGCAAGCAAAAATGTTGATGGCTCTCACAAATTAGTTTATGCTGACACAGGAGATAACAGAAAATACCAGAAAAATAACTGCCTGGATCTGGTATTCACGAATAACACGAACTTGATTGCTGATATAAAAATAACCCCAACCATTATCTCAGACCACAACTTAATCGAGATATCAACAAATATGACATCATTAAAAGACAATCACATATTGAGGAAAGAAGTAAATTCGGGGCCTTTAACTTAAACTCCAAGAATATAAATTGGGAAGCAATCAGATCGCACATGGCCCAAATAGAATGGAGAACAATTTTCGAGAATAAAACAACTGAAGAATGCTAACACCTTGAAGAAAAAACGCTGAGGATTTTAGAAAAATATGCTCCGAAATCACAGCCAAAAGGAAAGAGGAGCTGACTAGAGAGGCAAAAGAGAAGACTTTTCAGCAAAAGAAAGAGAGTGGAGGCGAAGTTAGGCAACTGCGGAGATAATGACAGGAAAGCAATAAATGAAAAACTGGAGGGTATCGATAGGGAAATACAAGCCCTGATTAAGGACCATACAGAGAGGGAAGAGGAAAAGGCGGTAGAAGCAATAAAGGAAAATCCAAAATACTTCTATGCTATGCAAAAAGGAAAACAAAAACGCGCGCAGCTATTGGCCCCTTAAGGACGAGAAATAATGAACTAACCGACGATCCAAAAGAAATATCTGATACATTGAGAGCTCAATATGAATCAGTTTTCAGTACCCCAAAAAGTGACAAAGCGATACCTGACATAAATGCATTCTTTGAAGAGGAATTGCAAGGAGAGTATATAACAGACTTTGATTTTACACCAGAAGATGTAGCGAGAGCTATAGGACAAATGAAACCACATTCAGCTGCAGGTCCGGACATTGGAACGCATTATTGATTAAAACTGTAAAATGAAATAGCTACACCTTTATACTGGATATGGAGAAGATCCCTAGACGCTGGGGAAATACCGAGCATCTTGAAAAGAGCAAACATTGTCCCTATATATAAGGAGGGGACAGATCTCAAGCAAAGAACTATAGACCAGTGTCATTGACGTCCCACCTCATCAAAGTATTTGAAAGAATAGTTAGAGAAAATTTATGACTTCCTGGAGACACAGGAAGGATTCAACGAAAATCAGCATGGATTCCGATCAGGTAGATCATGCCTATCACAACTAATAGAACACTACAGCAATATCCTAGATGCATTGGAAGGCAATGACAACTACGATGTTATGTACACACAGATTTTGCTAAAGCTTTCGACAAATGTGACCATGGTATAATAGCACATAAAATTAAATATATGGGAATAACAGGCAAAGTGGGAAAATGGATCTACAACTTCCTCAGAGAACGTCTGCAGGTCGTCAAAATTCAAGGTATATCTCATCAGAATCGGAAGTACGCAGCTCAGTACCACAAGGGCAGTACTGGCCCCACTCCTGTTCATTATCATGCTAACAGACTAGACAGCGGAGTAAACAGCAACAGTATAGTAACATCCTTTGCAGACGATACAAAGATCAGCAGAAAAATCAGCGATGTACATGACGTGGAGGCCTTGCAGAGGGACACAAACAAAATATACAAATGGTCAGAAGACAACAACATGTCATTTAACACCGGGAAATTTCAGCTCCTGAGATATGGTAGAAAAGAAGAACTTAAACAGACTGCATATTATGCTCCAGATAGACAGGAAATTCAGAGAAGCACGAAAGCGATCGATCTCGGGATAATAATAACAGATGATGCGAAATTCGAAACAAAAAATCAGATAACGATAAATAAAGCAAAAAGAGTCGCCGGACAGGTACCAAGAACGTTCAAGAGAAGGGACAGGACAGTAATGATTCCCCTGCTGAAAACACTGATTATACGAAAACTCGAATACTGCTCAGTTTTGACGTCCCCTATAAAAGGAAGAAACTAATAAACTAGAAGAAACGCAAGGCATTTCACAGCCAAGATTGATGGCTGCAAAGAACTCAACTACTTGGAAGCTACGTAAACTAAATCTGTACTCCCTGGAAAGAGGAAGAGAGGTACACCATAATCTACATATGGAAAATGATTGAAAACTGGTACCAAACTTAAAACTAAACCCAATTACCATTCAGACAACACTGGAAAATAGGAAAGGCAGAATGTGTGTGTGTTCCCAAATTAAAGGTCCGACAAGGGACCTCCTCAACTCTGAAGGAAAATAGCTTGGTTGTCAGGGGGGCCAAGACTTTTCAACCAGCTTCCAAAGGACCTCAGAAACGTAACGGGGGTCAAAGTTGAAATCTTCAAGAGAAGACTGGATGCCTGGCTCAGAACGGTACCAGATGAGCCGGGCGTGCCTGGCTATGTACGGTGGAGAGCGCAAGAAAGCAACTCGCTCCTCCACCAGGCCAGACCTAGAGGCGGGGCCACCAGCTTGACCTCCGTGTGAAGAGAGACCAACGCACGAAACAACATAAGGTTCATAAGGTAAGGTAAGGTATTACCAGTTGGTAATCTTTTCTTAAAAAAAAATTGTTTCTAGGCGAACTTTTTCCAAAACTAAGTACAACATATACGAACCAACTTGGGCCCTCCGTTTCTTAATAAAGAATCACCTGAAGATCAGAGCCCCCAGCCTTCTCTAGTTAGCCTTATAAGGCTAACTAACAAAACTATCACGACCTAACCTAACCAATCGTTAGGTCAACTGTATGCCCTTGACGATTGGTTAGGTTAGGTCAGGTCGTGATATTTTCGTTAGCCTTATAAAGCTAAATAAAGAAGGCTGAGGGCCCTGATCTTCAGGTGATCCTTAGTAAATAGACCTATAATTGTAATTTTATAGTGTAGTCTATATAGTAATTACTATTTATTTAATGGATTAGGTCGTATTTTGTTTCTAATAGTTATATAGACCTACGCTCTTGGCACAATAATAACACTATGTTCAGTTCAGCAGTCTAGACCTAAAATATGGTAACTGCTCCTTTTATAAAGCCAGGTCTTGCATGACTAAGGTCATAGGACGAAGGAGACTTATAAATTTACGCAGAGATTCGAACGACTACCCCACCCCTTAAAGAAGACCTAGAGAAGCGTCTTCATCAGTGAAATGTTAAGCCCAAACCGGGACTCAAACCCAGTACCTTCGGATTAACAGCCCGCGAATTCATCTCTCAGGCTAACCTGGATAGTTTACGCGCAACAAGCTGACACAAGTACAACATTGTCCCCTTTTGGACAATGTTCGGCAGTAGTGGCCACAATTCTAGTTTTCTCGTGCATGCTTCAAACAACTTTCGTAATGTTCTTGGCAAAAAGAAAAAGAAAAAAAACTAATTGAAAACGAAAAGAAATGATCAAAGTTTTCTTTCGTGAACCTTTTTTTTTTTTTTTTTTTACCCAAGAAACGAAGAATTTCCAGCCATTTTTATTTGCTTACAACGAGAGGAGAAAATATATATATATATATATATATATATATATATATATATATATATTTATAATGTAACCTCCAAGAAAACGTCCATAAAGTCTTTCCCTTAAGCGTTAACACGTCAAAGTGAGATCCATCTCTCAAACGCATAAAATGAGTGTGGTGTGAATTTTATTACAAGACTTTATTCTTCCTTCCTTTTGTTTCCGATCTTCGCAGGCTCTCTCTCTCTCTTAAAGGTCGGAATTCTCTCTTCTCGCTTCATCTTTGCTTCTTAAAGCGACCATCTTCAGGCTCCTTGTGTCAACTGTTAGACTTCTTTTCTCCTCAACACGCGGGATCTTTCGAGCACTATGAACGACCCTTAACATAAGGTCAAAGGAGTTCCACGTACAGGGTTGGGGAGGGGGTAAACTATGCCATAATACCGTATCCAACACTAACTCTTATTTTATAACCATGAAGAATTATACGAAGGGTATATATTTTACCCAACTTATGAGAAAAAAAAGGTTA
This sequence comes from Bathynomus jamesi, assembly GCA_023014485.1. NCBI lineage: Eukaryota > Metazoa > Arthropoda > Malacostraca > Isopoda > Cirolanidae > Bathynomus > Bathynomus jamesi. The sequence continues at coordinate 155,054 of JAJOZX010003515.1, read as the reverse complement.
AAATCCTGCAGTTAGGTCTACGAGGACATTAATAAAAATCCCAACCATCATTTTCAGTGTTAATTACTGAACGTTGAGTTCCCTTCCATTGGCGCCTGTTTAAATTGTGAAAATGTTTGTGTGGTACATCTTATAACCTAACTCACGGTGACAGTATAGCCTATAACAAAATGTACGTAAAATGTGACTAGTTAGCCCTCAATATTTAACCGACATTAGATCTGGGTTATTATTAGTTGGGCACTGTCCTTCGCGTCCAGATGATGTAGCGATCCGTGGTTTGGAGCCACGTTACTGTAGGTCCCCTCCGTCATGACCTTTGTTGTTACGGAGGTGGTTAAACAACCTCCTCCCTCCAAAAAGAAAGCCTACATATAAGCAAAAGGAACAGTTTAAACTTACAGAATAATTGAACGTAACAATCTAAGAGCGAGGCCTATGTAATGAACCATAGAGAATATACAATCTTCATCTCCATGCCTGCAGTATAATTTTGGGCTTAATAAAAGACTATCCTCTATAAAGGAACCGCTGCTTGTACGCTACAAAGAGTTCTGACTAAACTTTATTTTCAAAATTCCCCGTTTTTTAAAGTTTTTCCTTACCCCCCGCCCTAAATTCTTCCAAAATTGTACACGGTACATTTTTATGGTATTTAAGTACGAATTATTTAAAACTATAAAAACCTTAAATAATGATACCTTTACTTCAAAATGTGATTAGATAGCATTAGTGTTCAGCTACACGCAATGCCCAAGACCTCGCATCAAAAACATTTTGAATTATTCAAATATGTTTGGCCTCGATTTTATGGTATTCATCTTCTCAATAAATTATTCACGATAGAATAAATTGGGATCGAGTGTCTTAATACTTGCATATACTTCACTCTTCGTATTACAAAAAGCAATTTACGCTTTTTCGTCTCAGCGTTTGGAGGAGAGTATTTTATTACCATTAAGAAAAGCTTCATTTTTATTGTTGGTGAAAATAATGCAAGTTTTGCATTTGGCGTGAGACCTAAATCCAGGCGCGCGGGTCCCCCCAATATTAAACCATATATTAAAAGTCTATACAAAGGATGATTCAAAGCGTGTTAATTAGTAAGACGTTCCGAGAATAATGTAGCAACTCTATCTTATAACAACAAAAACTAAAAATTTAAAATTCATTTGACACCTTCATATAAGAATAATAATGAAAGGTATAAATATAAAGCAGTAAGGCTACTTTAGGAAAGTAGCCTTATTGCTGTAAGGTGCTATACAGTATATAGTTTTTACAATTTTCTGCCATCTATATTAATCTGTAACAATTCTGTTGACTTTATTAATGTGTAATCAATTTCCCGGGACCCCTTACCCCGCTGGTTGCGCCTCTACCTAAATCCTTTCCTTAAATACACTGGATATTAACGAAAGATGCAACAGTGACTTTGTAGCGACAAGATAAGGGTCACTGCAGGAGAGAACCCACAGTTCGCTTCCAATCTTGGTAACTCCACTAAAGTTACGAAGTTGTCTCAGAACTACAAACCAAGATTTTTCTGGTTCATTTCACTCATTTTATTAAAAAATTAATGATGATTTCGGGCATTGCGAGTTAGTAGAACCCTTGTTACAAGATGCAACATGTCATATTCGCGTAAGCCCATATCCGCCATATGCTCTAGGTCAGCGTTTCTCCCACTATGGGTCGCGAGGGGTCATCAGAGTTATGAGAGACACCTATAGGCCTAATGAAACAAAAGCTGGCGAGTCGCAAATAGACAAGACAATCTCGAAGGCGTTGGCAGCTTGAAAAGTTTGAGTAGCACTGCTTCAGACCACCAAAATACAGTTCAAAAGCTTGCGCCTTCCGTGTGTTCAGGAAACAAGAGACGGGTATCCTTTGGGTCAAAGTTAAGAAGTTGCATTACTCAAGCTAACCAAATGTACATTTTCGGAAAAAAAAGTTCGCCTACAAACAAATATGCTAAAAAAAAAAATACTAATCGGTATTAATTGGGGTTTGTTTGAAATTTCATTAGCCCCTAAAAACAATAAAATATCCAAAGAAAACATTATTTATTACCAATTAGTAATTTTTTTATGCTTCTTAAAAATTTGGTTTCTAGGTGAACTTTCTCCGAAACTGTATAAATGTATCGACAAGAAAGTCATAACTTATACAAGACCTACCTACTGAAACCCTATTAATATGAAAGCATGCAGCTTACAAGCACAGCCTATTTTAAGGTAGGAGCTTAGGCCTACATGTTACAGTATATTAGGCCAATAATCTCAGCACCTATTAAAATTGAGATTTAAACCGATTTAAAGTTTTGCGAGCCTATTAATAATTCTGATAAAGTCAGTCAAAGCAAGCCTACTTTAAAGCCACTGTCAGAAGTGATTTAAACGTGAATAGAAGTTACATAACCTCATAGGCCTGATAGCAATGGTTCTGTAATAATCGTGTCAAGTAATTGATCAGTCAATTCCCAAAAACTGATCAGATGACCTATACTACCCGCATCTCCGTGGATAAACGGTACCTTACATTCTCATAGGAGGAAGCCTACCGCATTAGGCATATGAACGATGCGCATTCATAGGGCCGGTAACCAGATGTCCTGGCTGATCGGGACCACCCTTTATTATACAGTCACTCGTCTCTTTATCCCAGGAATTACTTTCCAACCTACTTTTGTCAAATGTTTAGCATTTATACAGCCTACGCGTCAAACTGTTTCCCGCGTACCTAAAATATACACGAAACATATGGAATTGCAAAAAAAAAAGTAGACCTATATAAAAATAAATGTAAATAAAATCCGTTTGATTGCCATAACTAATAGCATGTTACCTTGATAAAGCACATTTCATACGGTGCTGGAGCCTGGACAAGATCTCGTATTCCATAATTATCAGGCAATATAAATTCAACACCAAATTTCCTCAAGACTCCTTAACGTTTAAAGATTCACATCTTAGTTACTTTTTCACTCCTGAATTTCAGTTTCCTTTAATGAGGTTGCCAGTGTGTGTGTGTGTGTGTGTGTGTGTGTGTGTGTGTGTGTGTGTGTGTGTGTACACACCACGTTGTATATACAGTATATAGGAACACACACGATTTTACATTGTAAAAATGCCCTCACCAGCATTCGAACAAAGTACCGCTTGCGTAGAATGCGAGGGCTACCACCACGCTACGACAAGGTAAAAGTTAGTACAACCTGGTGGATATTTCATACCGAGGAAACACACACCTTTACTTTTTCCATACTAACTCCTCTTCTTCTACTCAAAAGTGTGTGTGTGTGTGTGTAGGGGGGGGGGGTTGAGGATACTCGCATTATGTAAAATTGTGCGTGTTCAGACATGAATTCCACGCATGGGGGTCCCAATGTTACCAGAGATCTGAATGAAACGCTGCCATTACCTCGTGTGTATGTGTTTACAGGCTGCTGAAAATTGTTCGGTTTGAATAGTTCCCTTCGGCTGAATTAAGTTAGTTGAATGGTTACATAAATATAGAGGAAAAAGGGTTAAGGTTCGGTAAAATTTGAGTATGAAAACTACAATATAGACGCAAAAGATTTGAAACTGACAGCTTTCAATTGTATCAAAAGAAAGGAATTTGCAAATCATGTTATAAAGTTTGTTTGCAAAAGTTTAATGCTATTCAAAAATGGCCTCCTTTTCATGACGAGAAACTAAGCGCCGTTATTTTGTTTAACTTTCAAGCTACACAAAGAATCTGTAGTAACGAAGCTACATTTAGGCTAAACTAATTCAAAACCACCAAGTTCGAAAGTACCTGAATTTCTAACATGAAACATTATTATTATAATATATATTATTATATGTAGCTGGATCGACAAGAAATAGACCAACAAGTGACAGACAAATTCTTCTTCCACGCCTTCATCAAACATTCTTGGAAACACACGTGGGCAAAGAATCAAACAATGAAGCGTCTGTTCTTCTTCCAAAGGCCGCCAAAAGCGAGCCCTTAACAACAAAAGGACGTGCGGGTAATGCGTCTTAAGATTTGGCGCGAAATCCTACGTCACAGGAACTACGTATAAAAGCGAGTTTCCACTCACACTCGTTCACACACACTCGATTTCCAACTTTACGAGCAACACGTCCGACAACCGCCCTCCGGCTTCCCGCCGGAGGAGCGGCCTGCTGCTTCCTTCAAGGCCTTCGATCTATCATCACTTAAAGCCTACCGCAGTCAGCCTGCAGAAGCACTTCTTCGAAACTCAGCGCCGTTTCGTCTTCTGCCAGTTTGTCTCTCAAGCATCACCTCAATTCTACCTCAAGCGAATCAACACTTGAGGCGACCGGCGCCCGTCACACAACTTCAATGGGAAGGTCAGCATCGCTTAGAACCTCCACCTGCAAGATCATTTATAGGCCATCCTGCACCTCGAGAAGTAACAACACTCGGGCCTACGTTCGACAAAGCCTACCGCAAGCATCTTCTTCGCAAAAGGCTTAATCAACCGGGCTACCATCGCGCACTCAACTCACTCCAATAGGAAGGCCAACACCTCGAGCCTATCAGTCGACAGCCCCCCTCAAGCAACGCGTCAACAAGTATCATTATCTTACTGGTAAGCCTTGTCTCTTGCTTAATAACAATAACGTAAGCCTACCCAGTGAACCGCAGAAGATTAGGCTATAAACGTAGCGTTTCATAACACCACAAATTGACTCTCGTTAAAACGCAGGAGGCTTATTTCTCATTTCAAGTGATATTTTGTGTAACCAGTGTCAAGCTTTTCAATCCATTATTATTAGGCCGCATCATTATTCTATGTGCATCCATGCAATCATTTAGCCTACTTAATCAGTGTCACGTATTCTATTCAGTGTACCAAAACGTGCGCGCTGCTGTGTCATTAATAGGCCTCATTCATGTCCCATGTTGCATGCCATTTACATATCATCAAATGAATTACGTGTCAATTAAGCTATTAATCATTCATCTTATTAGCTAAGTTTCTATGTCATAAGCATAACGTAAAGGCTATCAAATAATCACTGTCATTCTTTGTTAATCACGGTGAATAAATAATATCTTTATTTTCATAATAAAATACAAAACAATAAGGTACTTTTTATAACCTTAATATTAATTTGCTTGGGTGTAATCCAAGCTGGTGACCCTCGCTGCCATTCTGGTCGCTTCCAATAGTATGGTGGACCTACTCCATTAGCTACTTTTCAATTGGTGATACTTTACATCAGGGGTGGGGAAACCCTCGCCCGCGGGCGAAATTTCGCCCACGAGCTAATTTCAATTCGCCCGCTTAGGTATTTATTATTTACTAAAAATTATTTATTTACAGCCCAGCAAATAGCTTTTTAAAATACATCTTATATACAGTGTGTCCCAAAGAATGTATACCCACTTTGTTCGATAATACCAGCTATGATATAAATATATTACTTTTTATATGTTTTTTAATAAAGAGTTTTCTCCTGAATCTAAATATGTAATTATTTTTATTAAAATTGAAAAACAAAAAGTTACAGATGTTTAAATTATAATTATTATTTTCGAGACTTCATGTGCGATATTTTCTAATATTTTTGCACGTATACGAGATAAGTTTGAAACCGACGGCACTGTGCAAAACTTACAAAAACAACGTTCTGGAAGACGTCGAACATCTTAGATAAAGTGTCATTTAACCATGGAATTTGTAAATTTTTTGAATTAACTAATAATTACAACATTTATGCTTCAATATCAACACTAAACATAAGTAATCTCAAAACAGTCGTTAAAATATTAGAAAATATCGCACATGAAGTCTCGAAAATAATAATTATAATTTAAACATCTGTAACGTTTTTGTTCTTCAATTTTTAATAAAAATAATTACATATTTAGATTCAGGAGAAAATTCTTTTTACAAAACATATAAAAAGTATATATTTATTATCCTCATAGCTGGTATTATCGAACAAAGTGGGTATACATTTCTTTGGGACACTGTATATAAGCTTAAAATTTGCCAGACGCCCGCGGAGGTGTTTATGTTATCGATTTTCGCCCTTGGTACTGAAGTTTCCCCACCCCTGCTTTACATCATAAATTATTAACCCAGCCTATCATTAATAAACAATCAGTCATTGCATCAATAATCACTAGCATACAATTAAATCATTATCACCTTAAAACGGCTAAACTAGGTCCACTATATATATATATATATATATATATATATATATTATTATATATATATATATACACACACACACACACACACACTGTACTTCCTCATTTTAGTTTCGTGCGTTGGTCTTTCTTCACAAAAAGGTCAAGCTGGTAGCCCCGCCTCTAAGCCTGGTTTGGTGGAGAAGCGAGTAACCTCGTTAACCTCGTTGCTGTTCCGTGCGTTGGTCTCTCTTCACACGAAGGTCAAGCTGCTGGCCCAGCCTCTAGGTCTGGCTTGGTGGAGGAGCGAGTTGCTTTTTTGCGCTCTCCACCGTACATAGCCAGGTACCCCCGGCTCATCTAGTACCGTCCTAAACCAGGCATCTAGTCTTCTCTTGAAGACTTCAACTTTGACCCCTGTAACGTTTCTGAGGTCCTTTGGAAGATGGTTAAAAAGTCTTGGCCCCCTGACAACCAAGCTATTTTCCTCCAATGTTGAGGAGGTCCCTTGTCGGGCCTTTAATTTGGGAACACTACATTCTGCCTTTCCTATTTTCCGTTGTTGTTTGGATGGTAATTAGGTTTAATTTGAGGTTTGGTACGTTTTTTTTATCATTTCTCATATGTAGATTATGGTGTACCTCTCTCCTTCTTTCCAGGAGTACAGATTTAGTTTACATAGTCTTTCCAAGTAGTTGAGTTCTTTGCAGCCATCAATCTTTGCTGTGAAATGTGTGCGCGTTTCTTCTAGTTTATTAATTTCTTCCTTTCTATATGGGGACGTCAAAACTGAGCAGTATTCAAGTTTTGGTATAATCAGTGTTTTTAGCAGGGGAATCATTACTGTCCTGTCCCTTCTTTTGAACGTTCTTAGTACCTGTCCCGCTACTCTTTTTGCTTTATGTATCGCTACCTGATTTTGTGTTTCGAATTTCGCATCATTGGTCTTTATTACCCCCAGATCGATCGCTTTCGGACTTCTCTGAATTTCCTGTCTATCTGGAGCATAATATGCAGTCTGTTTAAGTTCCTCTTTTCTACTATATCTCAAGAGCTGAAATTTCTCCGTGTTAAATGTCATTTTGTTGTCTTCTGACCATTTGTATATTTTGTTCGTGTCCCTCTGCAAGGCCTCCACTTCATTTACTTCGCTGATTTTTCTGCTGATCTTTGTATCGTCTGCAAAGGATGTTACTATGCTGTTGCTGTTTACTCCGCTGTCTATGTCTGTTAGCATGATAATAAACAGGAGTGCTCGACTCAAACAGTAAGTGAATGTAGCGCCATATTTGTTCATCTAGGTAGGTACGTAAACCCCTGCAAATTCAGGAGTCTTGTTTAGAAATAACAATGTTGAAAGAAATATAATTGAAGCATCGTGTATTAAGCATATTAGTCATTTTAATGTTAGTTCCGTACAGTTATAAATTTCATGATTGTATTTCCAACCTTATTTGTATTTAATATAAAAAAGTTTCCAACCACCTCTTAATAATCCGATGGATTGGGCTCTCAGTAAGAGGTTTTTGACAAGGCATATATATATATATATATATATATATATATTATATATTATATATATATATATATATATATATATATATATATATACTCAGAATGCTTCTCGTTGCCCGCGTTGGGTTTCCGTCATGAAAAGTAAAAATCTTGAGTATTTGCCATTTACCATTATTTATTCAGACTATAAGGGATTTAATTATCCCAGAAGAGTTCCTTGTTCCGTTCCATGCACTTTAGATCTATGTATTCAATATATATATATATATATATATAACGTTTTTTTTTGCGAAATCGCTTTTTGCAAATTCTCCAGTCAGTTTGCAAAGAAACCAAAACAATAGTAATTTTACAAAATGACCTTAAATGTTTGATCATTTTGCAAAAACACAAAAATCGGTCAATTTGCAAAAAAAAAACAAAAATCGGCCACTTTGCAAAATCACCAATAATTCACTAATCAACAGCCAAAATGTATCTTCGATGAAACCATCATTTCTTTAGTAATTCGACGTCGCTGAATCCGAAAATGACCTTCATTTTGCACGATTGGTTCGCGTTTAGAAGATACACGGGTGCCCTGTTTTCATTATTTCCCAATTGAAATGAATATATCATTGAAGCATAACATATGGCAACACTGTAGAATGTGCTCGTGGGCGCCGCATATATGCTGCATTACATGTGCAACTACATTACTTGAGTGGTACAATGGGAAACCGAGGTCAATGGGCTTCGGCATCCCCGTCGTGTGGAGGGAACAAAGTAACCACGTGGATGATGTTTATTCTGCATGGTTCCGCCATTACGTGGAATTAGTAAGAAGAAAAAATGGACCCTCAAGTATCCTAATGTTCCATCCGCCATTCGACCTGTGCCCCATAACGAAGACATACCTGTGCCCAATCCTCCTACCTCCTCAGACACCCTCGATTTGGATGACGAAGAGCATCCTGTAACGAGTACAGATGAAGACATTGCACATCCCACAACATCACAAGATACCGACTTTGTGCCCAGTGAACTGTCTACAGAACCGCATAAAATCACCCAACACGAACTGAATGACCTCATCAGAGATTTGGACTTACCGAAGTCTAAGGCAGAATTGCTCGCCTCACGCCTTCAACAGTGGCATCTTCTTCATGATGATGTCCAAATATCCATGTACCGCACTAGGCAATCCACGTTGGAGACTTTCTTCATCAAACATGGTGACTTCGTGGTGTGTACAGATGTTGTTGGTTTAATGAATGCTCTAAATATAACATACAGAGATGACGAATGGAGGTTGTTCATTGATGCCTCTAAGCTAAGCCTTAAGGCTGTACTACTTCATAACAAAAACGAAAAAGCTGCCATTTCAATTGGATATTCTGTCCACATGAAGGAGACATATGAACATATGCAATATCTGCTTCACCACATAAACTACAACGCTCACAAATGGAGCATATGTGGTGATTTGAAAGTGGTCGGCATGTTACTTGGTCTCCAGCAGGGTTACACGAAGTACTGCTGCTTCCTTTGCGAGTGGGACAGCCGTGCTAGGTCACAGCATTATGAAAGGAAGGAATGGCCTCTAAGAGAACGTTTAGTGCCAGGTGTGAAAAACGTTTCGTGCGAGCCATTAGTAGAGCCAAGCAAAATACTTCTACCACCGTTACATATTAAGTTAGGGCTTATGAAAAATTTTGTGAAGGCACTCAATAAGGATGGAAAGGCATTTAAGTATCTTTTCCAGAAGTTCCCTCGACTCAGTGAGGCAAAAATCAAGGAAGGCATATTTGTTGGTCCTCATATACGAAATCTGATGAAAGATGAACATTTCGAGACACTTTTGGAGGGCGCAGAAAAAGAAGCTTGGGTCTCGTTCAAGTCAGTGTCGCAAAATTTCCTTGGAAACAACAGAGCTCCAAATGCAGATGAATTGGTGGATAATATGTTGAAGGCGTACCAAAGAATGGGATGTAACATGTCTCTAGAAATTCATTTCCTCCATTCCCATTTCGACTTTTTCCCGGCAAACCTTGGTGAAGTAAGTGACGAACATGGGGAACGTTTTCATCAGCAGATTTCAGCTCTTGAGAAACGTTACCAGGGCAAGTGGAATTCATCTATGCTGGCTGATTTCTGCTGGTCAGTAATAAGAGACACTACACAGTCAGAGTACAAGAGACAGGCCAAGAGGAAACGACATTGAAGTGAGTGTGCTCCTTAAAATACATATTATTGTGGGATAAATTTTTACCAGTACTTACACAATAATTACCATGATATCTTAAAAACGCGAACTAATTAAACAATTTCACTATCATTTTCAAATTCAGCATGCAAAAATACATAAGAATCGGCTACTTTCATTAAAGATACAAAAATTCCTTAAAATTTGTTGACCAGTGTAATCTTGTCTGTGTATTTGCAAAATCTCTTTTTCTAATACTGTAGAACCTTCTACCTCCTAACCTAACCTAACCACAATGACACTGTTGGTTAGGTTAGGTTAGGAGCTAGAAGGTTCTACAGTATTAGGAACAAGAGATTTTGCAAATACACCGACAAGATTATTGGTGATTTTGCAGATTGACCGATTTTTGTGTTTTAGGAAAATGATCAAACATTTAAGGTCATTTTGTAAAATTACTATTGTTTTGGTTTCTTTGCAAACTGACCGGAGAATTTGCAAAAAGACCGATTTCGTAAAAAAACCGGAACATATATATATGTTACGCCCAAACATCGAAATCGCTCAGTGAGCGAAAAAAACAGCCACAACGCATTGTGGATGCACCTAAGTGACCACACACCGATGTTAGATATTTTTTCGCTTCATCGCCGTTCTCAAAGAACCTCAACGCATTGTGGACGATTTGAAACGCTCACACCGATGTCTTTCATCAAACTCTATTTAAACACGACCAATATTGAAATAATATAAACACGAAGTATATTTATCGACGTATTCATCGATTAAAAAGCAAATTATCAGGTCATCCCAAAGTAATGTCGTTTGTTAGATCGGAATTTGAAGGACAAAAAAAAAACTCAACTGAGACTTTTTAATCTAGTATATATTTTCCATCGGAATCAACGACATTCTGCCAACGTCCTACAAGCTTTTCAATGCCATGTTTATAAAATTCAGGCGGTTTTGAGGCAAAAAACGTACAAAGACTGGTATGCAGGTCATCTAAAGAAGTACTGTATACTGTTTCTCGTCAAGATAGTTTTGCAGACTCCTGAAGAGATGATAATCTGAAGGCGCAAGGTCAGGAGAATATGGAGGATGTGGAAGTTTTCCCACCCAAGCTCCTCAATTTTTGCAGGAGTGATCCGAGCGGTATGAGGACGTGTGTTGTCGTGGTGGAACACGATTCCTTTCCGATTAACCAAAGAACGTCTCTTTTCTTTTAGTGCAGTGTTCAATCGATCCAGTTGTTGACAGTAGACTTGAGCGGTGATTGTTTGGTTGTGTGGTAAGGTTTCAAAGTGTATTACACCACCTTTATCCCACCAAACACTAAGCAACGCCTTCCGAGGGTGAAGATTTGGTTTTGGCTGTGGTGTCGTTGGTTCTTCGGCACAAACACACTGTCGACGGCGCTTAACATTCTGGTACAATATCCACTTTTCATCACGTCACTAAACGGTGCAAAAACGGATCTTGGAGTTCACGGAATGAAGAGCTGTGCTAATGTTTACCCGCACCCTCAGATTGTCGACCGACAATTCATGTGGCATCCATTTTCCTAACTTAGGCACTTTCCCGAGTTGTTGCAAATGTCGATGGATGGTGGACGGGGATGAATTGAGTTTCTGGGCCAATTCTTCGACAGTTGTTGAACAGTCTTCAAGTGCGGCTAACAGCAGGTCATCATCAAACTCAGCAGGGCGTCCAGAGCGTGCTGCATCTGTCAAACAGCAGTCACCATTCCTAAACTTTTGAAACTATCTTTGACATTTCCTCACATGCAGAATATCGTTGCCATAAACGTCCTGAATGTTTCGCGTTGCTTCAGTAGCACTATTCCCTTTTTTGAACTCGTAAAGCATTATATGCCTGATATGCTCTTCTGATACCGTCATGTTTATGAGGGGTTCACATAAAGCAAAACACACGTCTTCACTGGTCAAGGTCTGTAAAGTATGTAGCGAAACACGATAATCTCCTTTTAGATATAACCTTCGGAAAATTTATGCTTAAACCGAGTAGGACTAGTTTAAACTTAATCTATCGTAAAAAACGACATTACTTATGGGATGACCTGATAGAATGAGACGTAAATGTAAAAATTAACCAACTGGTTAGGTTAACTGAGTGCCCGGTTAGGTTAACTGAGTGCCCGGTTAGGTTAACTGAGTGCCCGGTTAGGTTAACTGAGTGCCACTGACGATTGGTTAGGTTAAGCCGTGGTACTTTTGTTAGTTTTAACGGAAATATCACGACTTAACCTAACCAATCGTCAAGGGCGTACAGTTGACCTAACCTGGCATTCAATAATTTTCAAATCGTCCACAACGCGTTGTGGTCATATCCGAATCGTCCATAACGCATTGTGGTTGTTTGAGAACGGCCATGAAGCGAAAAAATATCTAACATCGGTGTGTGGTCACTTAGATGCATCCACAACGCGTTGTGGCTGTTTTTTTCGTTCACAGCGATTTCAATGTTTGGGAGTAACATATATATATATATATATATATATATATATATATATATATATATATATATAATATAACATACACAGTTTAACAGAGTGTCTTTCGTTTGGATCACGATTCATGTAGGCTAAAGTCGGTAACAGTTTTGGAGGACAAACTTGCGTAAATCATTTACAGTTATTAGGCTATTCATATTTGGTATGTAACTTTTAAGTATTTTCTCTACTAACATTCGAAAAAACTTAAACTTAATTAAACAACTTGTATGTATATTTTATCTTTTTAATTTATTTATTTTTACGTCAAAGCGACGCCTACAACTGAACCAAAGTTTAAATACTATCCAAACAGAGCCCATGAGACAAAATTTTACTTATGTTCATCGGGGTTAGAAAATGGTACTTGTAGGTTATCCCCCCCCCCCCCACACACACACCAATTTTGACAGAATATTTTCGTCAAAACTAACGAAAATATCACGACTTAACCTAACCAATTATCAGAGCTGGGCAATAAATACATGAATGTATTTAAATACTAAATACTAAATACATGGGAGAAATGTATTTAAATACTAAATACTAAATACATTTTACGAATGTATTTAGATACTAAATACAAAATACATCAATTGTATTTAAATACATTTGTAAATACATTTTAAATTGTTATCTGCAGATATATCACTGTTTGATTCACCGGATTTGCTTGTTGAAGCCATGACATGCACACGATAAAGAAATCAACCGCTTTCGACTAAGAGTGGCACACAACTGATTGAACTGACACGTTGAAACATGAACCATGCTGTACTACACTGTTGACGCGTCGTACTGTGCTAGTACAGAACGTGTATTAAACCAGTAAAAGTATTTATATTTTTATATTTTGAGTATTTAAATACATTGTATTTAAATACTCATTAAAGTATTTAAATACTATATTTAAATACATGAAAAACAATGTATTTATAAATACAGTTCTAAATACACAAATGTATTTAAATACGTATTTAAATACAAATGTATTTAAATACTGCCCAGCTCTGCCAATTATCAAGGGCGTACAGTTGATCTATTATTAATTATAACATTGTTCGTTTCTGGAATAGTATTTACTAATAGATCAATTGTACGTCCTTGATAATTAGTTAGGTTAAGTCGTGATATTTTCGTTAGTTTTAACGAAAATATTCTGTCAAAATTGGTGGGGGGGGAGATAACCTACAAGTACCAAGAAAATTATTGATAGCTATTAAGAGTAACACTTCTAATATATATGCGCGAGAGACTACGTCTAATTTGAAGCTTAAGTTATATGAAGGTTAATTTCGGTGGCCTATTATCTTTCTAAATACTCGTTAGGAAACTTTAAGATACGAAATACAAGCCATTTCAGTGAATTTGCAGAATCCAGAAGCAGTTCAGAAACATCATTGTTTAGTAATACGTTAGGCCGAGTTACGATTAGCTACGTTAGTAATTGGGCTGTCTCTTAAATGCGCCTGCATTCTGAAATTTTACCACATTTTCTTTATATTATACGCCTTAATAGGTTAACCTGCCTAACAACGAACTGAAATCAATAGACAACTATTTAATTTACAGCATGTTAAGCCTTAATTAAAACTAAGTTTGTTCATGGGGTAGAACTTGGAGGTGGATCCGCCTACATAGGGCCTACAACAAAGTAGCAAAACGACCTCAGCCTAGGTTCAGGTCGTAATTTTATCTTTATAAACCAATATTATAAACTTGAACTTGGGCTAGTTTGAGCACACTCCCACCAAAGACTTAAGTAACACGTACGTTACGCTATGGGCGCGCGTCAAATGACGCTAAAAAAAAACGCAAAACGTCCCCGAATCCCCAATTTCCAGGCTTAGGCCTATATGGCCCCCCCTACTCTATTTTGACATTTTATCAATCAATTAAATTTTACTGACTTCATTAACTAAGGCTAAAAAACTTGATATAATCTTACCTTATGCCTTCTTCCTAACTTAGAAAATCTACTGTCAATTCTGTTCAATTGAGAAAAATGTGTAAATACATATGCATCCTGTATGTATAGTATATATACATATATTTAAAGAAACTCCACGGTAGTCTAACGCGTCTTTCCACTGTAACCACACACATCGTACTGGCGAAAACAGAAACTGCCAAATACTTCTATTTTATTCATTATCTTCTACAACTCCTGACTTGCGTTGTACGTTTATATATGAAAATATTTGTTCATAAAAAGATAATTTCAAAAACACACCGTTAGGATTACCAGAAAATATAAGCTCACTAGTGAATAGGCGTAACTTATAAGACAATATATTCCAGCATTAGCTGGAAAGTAATGCGTATTTTGTTTCGTTATTTATCACCCATTCAGATGAAAATTTGCCTCTAAAGAAACTTGGCACGTACAATCGACTTCAGAAGGAAATGTTCGAAAACTTTTTAGAATCTCCCTAAAAAAGAGGAAACTGTTCATTTTCCTTCTTCGAAGTTTCTTCCTTTATTATTAATATATACACACTAATTTCCTGTAGTTTAATAATGTAAAATATATATATATATATATATAGAGAGAGAGAGAGGAAGATAATCTTTTTAAGAGAAATTCTTTATTATTATTATCACTAAAATATGTACATAAATTTGATAGGTTTTTAGCACACATGGCTTAAATTTACAATGAACACAAGAAGCAGTTAAAATATAGAATAAGGAGGTCACTTTTAAACCGACGTTACAAAATATTCGCAAAACAGTTTAAAAATTAATAAAAACACATTTAAAAGAACTTAAATAAGAACACAACCAATTTTAAGTAAATATCAAAAGATAATTTAGTTCTACGAGCGATAATTAAACAATCTATACATTAACGATTCAAAATATCAGAATTACTGTACCATAATTAATCGCAATTCAATTCCAAAATGATGGTTGGTTGTTGCGTTTACGTTCTTCGTCCTCCAGAGGGTATTGAGACGAGCGATAACCCCACCAACCAGGAAATATAAGCCCCTTTAAAGGGGAACTGGGTCGAGCATATACATTACGTGCAGCGGGCTCGTTACTGCACCCTTCCCCTTTTCTCAGAGTGGTTTGAGGCAGTCCGTGGCTGGGTTGTCCAAACTTTTGAGAGTGAACTATGTTGCAGTTCAAACTCACGTTACACCCCTCAAAAAATAAATGAATATTTAGGTGACCCAAAGTACGAAACTCTCAAAAACTTATATTATACTTTACAAATTTTTAATGCAGTTTACTATTTAGTGCTAGAGTTAATACATAGAGTATATAGAGTATTAGTAGATTAAGTATTAGATACAGAGTGTTGTTTTGTTTCTATAAAACATTATTGGCGATAACACGCTTATCAAGGGAGGGTACTTGTAGGCGTTGTAGCGCACAGTATTATCGGAGTCTCAGTCACGACGGAGCTTGTGATCAACCCATTAAGCACAACTGACCGCGCTTGCATTTAGGCCGTCTCCGCTTAAAATGAGACCATCTAAGGATCAACAGCATTCTTTACTAAACTGGATGGTTCAAAGTCAGAGTAATTTATGTGCAAAAATATTAAAATTATCCTTATTCTTTTATACTGATCTCTGTCAGACATGGGGTAATACGAGTAGTAATAGCCTAATAGGCAGAGATGGGCAAGATCACCAACTTTGGTGATCTTGAAGATCAAGATCAGATCACCAGAAAAATGTGATCTTGAAGATCAAGATCAGATCACCAGAAAAATGTGATCTTGAAGATCAGATCACCAGAAAAATGTGATCTTGAAGATCCAGATCAAGATCGTGATCTTGAAGATCACTTTTCAAGATCACTTTTTAAGATCACTTTTATATGAATTGAAAAAAGTTGTACTCTTGTAGAGTAAACAAAAACAAATTATTTTGTTAATCACTCCTGAAAAGTATCACTCCTAATACTCCCCTGAGGGCTGAGGCAATACAAGCATCGCATCCTACCCATGTCACCTGATCTAAACCACGGGGATTGACGATTCCCCTTTCAGTTTTTCAGGTGGTAAACTTAAAACTTAGTATTATCATAACTTATCAGCAAAGAAAAAACTATTAAATGACCTACATATAGTTTTTAGTTCTATTTTTCTCAATTCTCATTTCACCAGGTCCATAACCCATATCAATGAATGGTCAGCATATATAAGTAAACATTTTTTACATAGAATTTAATTTTACAGTTTTACTGCAGTACGCAATTACTGACAATATAAGGGTAAAAACCGCAAGTTAAGAGTGTTAATTTAATGTTCAACCGCTGTAAACATTTGCTTTCAGCAAAACCAATTGTTCAAAGTTACCATCCGAGAGACGACTTCGTTTGGGGCTATGAACCATGCCAGCAAACGAAAACAACCGTTCCACTGGTGCAGAGGAAGGTAGCGTGGTGTTATACCTCTTGAAGATCTTCTTTATAGCAGGATACCTATCTAAAGAGTCGAGTGCCTTACTGGTGTCCTGCAAATAATTGAGGACTTCCAAGTCTTCCTTGTTGTTAGGAGCAGAGAATGAGCCGTCCATAGTTCTGAAGAAATCGTCTTCAGATGATGAGTCTGAGTTCACCGAACTATTACCACTGCTGTCAGAATTACAATTTCTTACAGCCATTTGCAGCTTGTCTTTTACTTGAGACTTGATTGCTTCATGATCGCCGAAATTAGGCCCTTGCAACAATGATATCCATCTAAGTTTGAAATACGGATGAGATACTGAGGCCAAAACGGCATCAGTTACCTCGGGGCTCAACGACAAAAAATGACCAAATCTGGCATTGAAGCCAGAGACGACTGCTGCCAGTAATGGCATGCAGTGTCTCAAGCGCAGGTCGTTTGGTTGGATAGGCTCCAATCTTGCGAGGGCATCTTGAGTCACTAGGACTGTTGGAAGAAGACAACCGTAGTAGCATTCTTTCTCTGCCTGTAATTTGTTGAGGGCTGCTGCAATTGGTTTTAGAACAGACAAATATTCTGAAATAAATTCCAATTCATTGTCTTTGAGGATGGGTAGATTCAGTTCTTCAAGAGCTACATTCACGTCGTTCTTATGTTTATATATTTGGCTTAATGAGTCGTACATTGAGTTCCATCGGGTGACGCATGGGTACCTAAATTGGACGCCAGTTATTTCCTGTATTTTTTCTGCTGACTTGGGTTTACCAGCAGCATTCCACAGCGCCGAACATTTTCCCATTGCAGAATGCTTTATCTTCTTTAGTCCAGGTGAATTCAGTCCTTTATCTGCATCAGTTGTTGCTACCAAGTTCAATGTGTGGGAGGCACATCGAATATGGGATGATAGTTTCACTGACTCCTCTCCATGCTCTCCTGAATGTTCAGGAAAGTTGCTGATGATAACCTCTTCATCTGAATCTTTTTCATCATCATCTTCATCTGCATCATCTTCATCAATGTCGTCAGTACGATTCTGAACACGAACACCGAACTCTTTAAAGCATTTCACCATGTTCGATGCATTGTCGGTGACTGTAGATACAACTTTTCTATAAGATAAACCATGCTCCGAGTTGATCCTGTCCAATATTCCAGCAATTTTATCAAAGCTATGTGTTCCACGAAATCTTCGGCATGCCAGTGCAGCTGATCCTCGCGACAAGTCATCATTGATCTGTAATGTAAGAATATAAAATCAATGTTTGTATGAACATTTTTTTAAGCTTAATTTAATAATATTGGTTAGACACGCACCAGCTAAACTGCGCCACCAAACATTGAAGAGAAGAACTATGTGATATAAAGGAGGCAATTCAGCGATGAGTCGCCTACCATACCACCACATCAGTGACCCATCCCATAAGAGCAAAATGTGGAAGAGTCCATATTCACAGCCTGTGAATATGGACTCTTCCACATTTTGCTGTGAATCAGACACAATGACAGATGACAGAATCAGTGAATTAGTGTGAAATTACTGTGAATCACAGCAAAATGAAGACTCACCAAATTAATGAATGAGGAACACATGTCGAATAATTGAAAAGATTATACTATAAGTCTATCAGACTATCAGTCTATCACCAATGGTCAATTTATCAATTATATAAAAATAATACACTAAATCAATAGCATACCCAATGCGCAGTGACTCCCATGAAACTGCGGTGATTAGTTGACCATATGTCGCATGTAACACACACATGGTCAACTGCTGCCAGTTTTGCTTGTATGTCTTCCTTCATTGTACTGGTTGTTGTTGCAAGAGATCTAGCCAGGGTGCGTCTAGATGGCACCTGAACAGCCGGGTTGACGTCTGAAAAAAATATTTAAAAATTAAAACAAATACAATAGATTAGCTATGGAAAAAATATCAAAATATTTAGCTAGGCTAGCGATAGTCTAATGTTCATACAAATAATATGATTAATTATTTTAATCAGATATTAGCTATGGAAAAAATAGCAAAATATTTGAGTTATACTAACATGAAAGAAGATCCTTAAATTCATGTAGTTCAACTAGGCTCAATGGTAGGAGCCCATTAGCCACAAGCGAGAGAATCTTCTTTTCAAGGATATCCTTGCATATTGGTGGTCCTGGTTTTTGCTTGGAAATGTGGAACATGCTTAGTGTTGACTGCTTGGCAATTTTGGCAGGGCCAGCATTGCTGCCGCTGGCATCTTCTTCTTTAGCTGGACGCTTGCGAGATTTCTTCTCCGATTCATATTCACCCAAAAGATCCGAATGTAGTTTCTGCACAAGAAAATAAATTATTATCATGCGGAGAGACTTCTTGAACACCCTGTATAATATTTATCAGAGTATCAAACTTCTAGTTGAAATTAATACTTAACAAGATTCTAAAATTTTGTTATCTTTAACTAAAATTATTTTCACCATGATCAGTGCATTTTTATCCTATGTTAAATTGAAAGCCGAATTTCGTCCTTCAGTAACTAAATAGGAGAAATTACAGACATGGATCAGACAGAGAGAAAGACAGATACACCTGGCGTTTTATTATAGTTGGATATCGGCAGTTTTTAATGTAGTTACTAGTCCATAATCTATTAATATCTGAAGTGCACAATATATTCAAATGGACGTCTATGTAAATGTAGCATTAGTCTTGTATGGCACCAGTCACTTAAAATATGACTTGAACCATTATGTTAATGTTGCTACTTACTACTTAGTTACTAAGTAGTACTAACCCTGAGGTGCCTCAGAAGATTGCTTGTTGAGTCGAGGCCAGCAGACAGAATTGTAGTTTTCTTTGTACACTGCCTACAAATAACTTTGATACTGTTTCCAGTTTTTTCGACAATTTGAAAATATTTTCCGTTCAATAGCACAGATTGATCCTTATTACCAACATTGTTATCTAAATATATTGAATACTGTTCTGGTGACAACCTAGAATATTTGGTTCCCTTGGGAGCCTGTTGAAGTTGTAAAATTGCACTCATTATTAAAAAATTCAATCTGTAAATAAAATATGTTTAGAATTAATTTATTATGAATACGGACCTATAGGCTATATTTTATGCCTATATATAATAATATATTAATAGAACACTTTTAACATAATTGCACAGTAAATTACACTTTTTACGAGCCTAAATTCCACAGCAACTACACCTTCCATGAGCCCACGCATGACGCAAGTCACCCAACTAACAGAAAACATAAACAGTCGGTGTTGAACAAAGTTGCCACCAGATGTCGCTTGGACAAAAAACAAATGACATTCGCATAGCGGCATATTTAAGAATCTGAAATTAAAAGTGATCTTGAAGTCTAAAGTGATCTTCAAGATCAAGATCACAAGAAATAAAGTGATCTTAGATCAAGATCACCATAATAAAAGTGATCATCAAGATCAGATCACGATCTTGATCTTCAAGATCACGATCTGATCTTGAAGATCAAGATCGTGCCCATCTCTGCTAATAGGTAATAGTAATAGACTATAACAGGATTTTTCAAGTAATAGTAATAGATCATAATTTTTTGGCTGTAATAGTAATACTAATAGTAATAGAAGGCAAAGTAATAGATAATAGTCTATTACTTTTTTATTACAGTGGCACTTCATTAACTCTGGGTTGTCGAAAATTTTCTCATAGTTACTGCTGTCATTCAACCGTTTTCTTTGACAAGGGAATAACAAAAACCAACTACAGCATATCATGCTTGTTTATTACACACCAAAAACTAATATTGTGGCAAATGTTTCCTTCAATAAAGTAAAATTTATAAAGACGTACAGTCTCTGAAATTGTAATGATTTGGTTGAAACAAATATTTGTTAACACACTGCTTCTAATTGCATTTAAATAGACATAAAGATCTTTTTCAAATGAGTGAAGTACCCCACATACAAAAGTAATAGTAATAGATGAAAAATAAAGTAATATTAATAGTAATAGAAGAAATAAAAAGTAACAGTAATAGTAGGAGAAACCCAGCAATAGATCCCATGTGTGATCTCTGTACATAGATCACTTTGTAACGCGCTGAGTGAGCGAGTAGTTATATTTGAGGCGTAACTGCTCGGCGCTCGCTCACTAAACGCGTTACGAAGTAATCTGCGGAAAAAAGAACAAGAATTTTAGCAGTTTGCAGATAAGTTATTCTGGCTTTTAACCGCTCAATTATAATATCTCGCCCTAATTTTTGTTATTTTATAGGTTAACTTAAGTCAGATTGTTTGATAACTTACTGCAGTAAATCATGGAAAACATTTACTTTATTTAAATACGAGCTTACATGGTTTCCAAAACAATTCGGAGGCTCGACCATCGACATTTCTTCGATCCAAATGCAGAGGCGTCAGCTTTCGGGTTAACATTCGAGTCCAGCCACGTGCCACCTTGGTATGCGACCTGATTTTACGAGGCCCGTTACGCACTTTCAAATTAATAGATACCATACTCGGGGCCCAAAATACACTTTCAAAATAATAGGTACCATACCGAAGGCTCAAACTACACTTTGAAATTAATAGGTACCATACTCGAGGCTGGCACATGCACCAGTGCAAAAAGTTTTGCAAATTTCAACTTTCTCCTTCTGAACCTAACAATGTAAAATATAGACATGATATTTACAACTTCCGCAGGATAAATTTCATGGCCTGCGAACTGGTTTACAGTAACTCAACTAAGACTTCGCACGATAACTCAGGATTAGCAATTCTGTGAAACGGCAATCCATTTCTGAAGAAATGTGTCTGCGCTTCGAACATCCCACGAAGTATTAGATATGTGATTAAAAAAAAAAGATGAACACATTAAATGAACTGAAAGGTTTTCGAGTCACTTCACGAGTGAACTTCTTCATTAACCCCGTCTATTGTCGTTAAAACATCACACACGAAAAAAAATAACTAGAGAGAAATAAAAGAGACTTCCCGCAAACTTCTATACAAAGAAATATTATCTTCTTTTCGTCTCTCAAATAACTAAAAAAAACAGAAGTTTGGAAGACCATTCTTCTATTTTCAAAAAAGTTGTTATATCATCTGAGAAGAAGCTTCGATACTTAAAAGAAGGAAAAACTTCCCATAGAACGCATCCTCAAAAAGAAGTTATAAGTTCTAAATTTAGAAGGCTTTATTTTGAATGTAGTTAAAACAACTAAATGTATGGTTAACTATTAGTACAAGTACTAAATAGCTGATTCAACTATACTTTGGTTAATCCAACTCTCCCGTGGTTGCAATAACTACTTAAGTGTTTACCCAAACAGAAAGCATGGTTAGTACATCTATGGTATACAGTTGGATTAACCGCATGGTATAGAGCAGGGTTTCCCAACTTTGGGGTCGCGAAGATCATATTTGGAGTCGCGAACCGATCTGATAATTTAATTTTCAATTCTCTTCCTACGGCCGTCCGACAAGACATTTATCAATCATGAATGTAGTTGCATATAACAGCTGAAATCCGGGCCCTTCCCGCGCATAATAAACAGCTTCAGGGCCGTTTCTTCCAATAGGCGAAATAGGCGATTGCCTAGCCCCGCTTCAAAAAAGTGTAGGAGGCAAAATTTCTGAAGGATACGATAGGGCTTGAATTCGAAACAATCTTTGTATTTATTGAGTGAAATGTTTTTAAAAATGTAAAAATGTTTTTGTTCAAAGTGTGCAGTGTTAATTATGTTTAAAAATTACAACAAAAGAAACACTAACTTTCAATGAAAATTTCATTTTGGCAATGCAAATTTGGCTTATTACGTGCAATGCTAGTTATAGGCATATTCTTTAAAATAAATAAAAAAGTTACTAGCCATTTCGCTTTCTGTCCTATTTATGCCTATCTCTCTCTCTCTCTCTCTCTCTCTCTCTCTCTCTCTCTCTCACACACACACACACACACATATATATATATATATATATGCAAAAAACCCAGCATGATCGCGCTGCCTCATGGATGAAAAAGTTAAGGACTGTGTGCATGACACGTGGGGTTTTCAATATATATATATACATATATATATATCACATTATACGTATATCGTATATAAGGCAGATGTTTTGATGGATATCGGGCAAATGATCAGCTACTGGGGTTGGGGGCCCCACGAAAAAATCTTGTCTACGGCCCCAAAAACGCTAGAAACGACCCTGAATAGCTTGCTTATAACCTCCTAACCTCGTAGCAGTTAGTTTGTATTGTAGACACCCCCCCCCCCCAGTTATTATCAGTCCTGGTGCACGATTCTTCAAGAGCAAGATGCATTGTAAGTTTGTGTTTTTTCCCTAAAGCAGCATAAATTTACTTGTATCAATCACAGTCACACTTGCACTACCCCAGGCTTGCTCTAACAAATTGGACCAAAAACCATCAGCATTCGCAATCGCAAACTGTCCGTATACAATCATACAGACCTGTATTTTGTTTAGAATAGTATTTTTACATATACTGTATTGCATCTGTACACTCAACACGGAAAAAAAGTAACTACAGTTGGTCTCTCTTCACATGAAGGTCAAACTGGTGGTCCCCGCCTTGGGGGAAGTGTGTGTGCGTGTATATATATATATATATAACCTTTTGGTTAGCTTCCGCCCGAATTGTTATTGTTCACTCTGACGAAGGTCAAGCTTTTCACTCCACCTTAGACCTACAGTTTAACGTGGAATCCGAACCACGCACCATCAGCAGCCCAGCGTCTTAACGACTAGGCCACATATTTATCTACCAACCACTTTCTTTATTGTGTGGAAGGATGAACAGCTGGGTTTTGCTGCGTGCCGGCTGCCGTCAGGTCTCGAACCCGGGGCCGATGGATTCGTAGTCAGCGACGCTAACCACTACACCACTGAGGCGCATTCCTCATATATATATATATATATATATATCAGACATGGGGCTGAGGCCTGACCTCGGCCTCGAGGCCGGCCTCGGGCATAGCATCATGAAAAAGAAAAACTATGGTATTTGTCATTTACCATTACTTATTCGGACTATAGTGGATTTAATTATCCCAGAAGAGTTCCTTGTTCCATGCACTGTCTGTGTGTATCATTAAAAACTCAGGGGACCATTCTGAGTTCATTCCCATCTTGAAACGGACATGTTATGTGCCTTGAAAAGTGGACGCTCAATTCTGCCAGTTGAGGTTTAAGTTTTGGTTTTTGGCTAAAAATATAATAGTTACCCCTTTTTCTTTTTCTTTGATGCATTCAATCTGACGTGAAGGCAGCGAGTCTTTTGCTTATATTGAGGTTCTAAATGTAGCATGGCTAGGTGCTTTAAACCCTAGATCCATGTCCCAAAGCTGGATCCTGTCTGCTTTGCAGATAGCTGGTGAGGGAAGCTATATTTATGGGACCTCTTTGCGAGCGAGTGACCCGTTGCCCACGTCGGGCTAGCATCATGAAAAGAAAAACTATGGTATTTGTCATTTACCATTACTTATTCGGACTATAGTGGATTTAATTATCCCAGAAGAGTTCCTTGTTCCATGCACTGTCTGTGTGTATCATATATATATTACAGGGTGGGCCGTAAGTTTCCATACATAGGAAAAATAAACATTTTTTTATGGACAACCATTTTTATTTATATAATATGCTCTACATGGTTGCCATTGTTTTGAAAACACATTTCAATACGTGTTCCCCACTGTTGATGAACACGCATTAGCACAGTTGACGTTATGCTTGTAATAGCGTTGGTGATACGTTCCTTTAGATGATTTATGTCTCGTATCTTTTCCTGATACACCATGGCCTTCAAGTGCCCCCAATGATAGAAATCAAGGGGGGTGAGATCTGGGGATCTGGGAGGCCACTCCACAGGACCATGCCGACCAATCCAAGCATCCGGAAACTGCTGATCCAAATACCGACGCACGTGAAGACCATAATGAGGTGGAGCTCCATCTTGCTGGAAGTAAACTGGGAAGTTACCTTCCTCGTTTAGCAGGGATGGGAAAATCTCTTCTTGCAACATGTTAAGATACCTTTCGGCATTAAGATTTCCACTGACAAAAATATGTCCAATAATTCTGTCACCCCATATCCCGGGCCCGGCCCACACCATCACTTTACCGGCACCTTGCATCTTCGTCGGACTCAGCCAGTTAGGGTTAGCATTACTCCAATAACGTATGTTTTGCCGATTAACCTCTCCATTGACGTAAAAATTTGCTTCATCAGTAAACAAGATCTTACAAACGCATATTCTTAGGGTATCTGAAACATAAAAACAAACGTTTAAATTTTCCTATGTATGGAAACTTACGGCCCACCTATATTAAATACTTAATAAATATTATTTCCATAAGGTGATAGCTTGATCATTACGGTACTATTAAATGGATATTTAAAAACTGTTTACAATATCATATATTCTTAAAAAAGTAAACATTTTATCCATTCTAAAAATATGAATAAAATTAAAAAATAGTAAAATAAAATTCAACAAAATAAAGAAATAAAATAAAAATAACATTAATTGAAAGTGACTGTTTTAGTTATCATTTCTCAAAACAATTTTTAGCATTTAGCAATTTAAAATACAGTAGACTATCAAGATTAATACATGATTTTATCCATTCACAAAATAGGAATAAAATAAAAAATAATAAAATTCAATAAAATAAAATACCTATAATCAAAATAACATTAAATGAAAGTGCCTTTCATTTAAGTATGATTATGATTTCTCCCTACGATCTTTAGCATTTGCCCACTCCAAATAAACTCTCTGAAGAATAATACATCCGTCATCATTCAGGTAACTTTTAATTCGCATGAGCATGTCCAAATAATTTTCTTTCAAGCGGTTTCTTAATTTGTTCTTTATAGAATTCATTAAACTAAAATTTTTTAAATTACTTCATTTACTGTCGTGACTCATGATACGCTTGAGCCTGTGCGCATTTTATTTTGCTGTGTGCGCGGGTTTCACAACGCGTGTGCGCGCGCACACGCGCACACCTTAGAGGGAACATTGCCAGTGACTCTCACCTCACACCTTATAAAGTGTTTTGAACGTATAATTAGAGGCAAAACTACCTACAAGAAAAAGACATACAACCCAAATCAACATGGCTTCAGGGCTGGAAGCTCATGTCTATCACAGCTACTAGACCACCAGGAGAAAATATTGGAAACATTGTGTCGAGGACAAAATATAGATGTAATATATACGGACTTTGCTAAAGCCTTCGATAAATGTGACCATGGAATCATAGCACACAAACTTAAGAACACAGGAGTTACTGGAAAGCTAGGAAGATGGATATTTAATTTCTTGACGCAAAGAACACGAAGAGTAATGGTAAACTGAGTTAAATCGGAAGTCTCGGAAGTCGTGAGCTCTTGCCCACAAGGGACAGTATTAGCTCCCTTGCTGTTCATAATAATGATCGCAGATATTGATGCAGATATTAAAAACAGTATTGTATCATGTTTCGCAGATGACACAAAGATATGCAAGGAAATATTGAACGAAGGTGACATAGAAAGATTACAAAACGACATTGAAACATTATTCCAGTGGGCAAAAGACAACAATATGAACAGTACGAGGGCAGGAGCAGATCAGACAGCAATTTCCTCCATCACCAAATCCCGCAAATCAGGCGGGATGCTGCAGAGGGGTCGACCACAGGTCGATCCTGAACCGTCGTTCAAACCCGCACAAAGTAAGTAATATATGTATATATATATATATATATATATGATACACACAGACCGTGCATGGAACAAGGAACTCTTCTAGGAAAATTAAATCCACTATAGTCCGAATAAGTAATGGTAACTGACAAATACTATAGTTTTTTAATTTTTCATGATGCTAGCCCGACGTGGGCAACGGGTCACTCGCAAAGAGGTCCCAAAAATATAGCTTCCCTCACCAGCTATCTGCAAAGCAGATAGGATCCAACTTTGGGAAAGGATCTAGGGTTTAAAGCAGCCTAGCCCAGCTACATTTAGAACCTCAATATAAGCAAAAGACTCGCTGCCTTCACGTCAGATTGAATACATCAAAGAAAAAGGGGTAATTATTATATTTTTAGCCAAAAACCAAAACTTAAACCTCAACTGGCAGAATTGAGCGTCCACTTTTCAAGGCACATAACATGTCCGTTTCATGATGGGAATGAACTCAGAATGGTTCCCTGAGGTTTTTTATGATACACAGACACACAGACCGTGCATGGAACAAGGAACTCTTCTAGGAAAATTAAATCCACTATAGTCCTAATAAGTAATGGTAAGTTCATTCCCATCATGAAACGGACATGTTATGTGCCTTGAAAAGTGGACGCTCAATTCTGCCAGTTGAGGTTTAAGTTTTGGTTTTTGGCTAAAAGTATAATAGTTACCCTTTTTCTTTGATGTATTCAATCTGACGTGAAGGCAGCGAGTCTTTTGCTTATATTGAGGTTCTAAATGTAGCTCGGCTAGGCTGCTTTAAACCCTAGATCCTGTCCCAAAGGTGGATCCTATCTGCTTTGCAGATAGCTGGTGAGGGAAGCTATATTTTGGGACCTCTTTGCGAGTGACCCGTTGCCCACGTCGGGCTAGCATCATGAAAAATGAAAAAACTATAGTATTTGTCAGTTACCATTACTTATTCGGACTATAGTGGATTTAATTTTCCTAGAAGAGTTCCTTGTTCCATGCACGGTCTGTGTGTATCATAAAAAACCTCAGGGAACCATTCTGAGTTCATTCCCATATAATTATATATATATATATATATATATATATATATATATATTATATATATATATATATATATATATATATACATATTACACAGAGCACCATTCCGACCATACGCCCATTTCAGGGTACGAGTAGTTTGCGGTAGCATTGCCAAGCAAATTGTGGGTCAAAGTACTGACAAGGCTTTCGTACGTGGTTCATCACCACTGAAAGCAACACTGCTCCGTGTTAGTCTCGTACAAAGAACATCCGTAATCATATTCAGTTGATCGCAATTTTCGTTAGTTTGTATTGTAGACACCCCCTAGTTATTATCAGTCCCGGTGCACGATTCTTCAGGAGCAAGACGCACCGTAAGTTTGTGTTTCTTCCCTAAGGCAGCATAAATTTACCCGTATCAATCATAATTACACTCGTACTACCTCAGGCTCGCTCTACATAAATTAGACCAAAAACCATGAGCATTCACAATCGCAAACTGTCCGTATACAGGCCCGTATTTTGTTTAGAATAGTATTTATATATATACTGTATCCGTACACTGAACACGGAAAAAACTGTATTTGTAAACTAAAACGGAATAGAATTTAAAGAAGAGTACTCGTACGTTGTACGGTAGAATAATCTCACCAAAAAACCAAACCCAGAATAAAATTCAGAAAAACTTTTAACACCTTTTATCTTTTCTTTGTTTCGCAGTCGCCATTTAAATATATAATCTTTATAATCCACTTTAATCCGTTCGTTCTCATTCCCGCAAATATCATTGAGATTTTTTCGCTTCCATCCCCTCCATTATCATCTCCGTTAATATTATTACTACTATTACCAATATTAATACGGTTATTATTCTTTTTATTATTAATTCTAGGCAGAACAGCTCCGTCGCTCCAACTATATACAGGGTGATTACGAAAAAAGTATACGAGTTAAAAATTTATCGTGATCAAACTATTTGTGATACAAAAATAATAATAATGTGAATGGAAACAGTACAGTAAGTCGCAAAGTCTTTGTTAATTTAGTTTATAGATGTTCAATAGGATTTTCGTGGGTAACTCGGAAAAACAACCGGAAAAAAAACCGGATTCGTCAAGCCATAGCATCCATTGACCGAGATATCTTATGGAAAGTGTGGGAAGAGTTTGACTAGCTATCGTTTGAACATTGTCAGGGGTTACCTACGGAAATCCTATCGAACATCTATAAACTAAAAAAAAATTTGCGAGTTACTCTTTCCATTTACATTATTATTATTTTTATATCACAAATAGTTTGATCACACTAAATTTTTTTAAAATTGTATACTTCTTTTATTATCACCCTGTATGTTGAAACGGCATTGAAAATGTCAATTTTATAGAATTTCACCCTAATAGTTTACTGCAAAATTGTAGTTGAATTTAAATATTGAGTTGAATTTACAAATAACAATCGCCAAAGCCAGTTTTTCACTGAATGAAATAAGATATAACTTCAATAATAAAAAAATAAATTTATTATTGGTCTTCGTGGAATAACAGATGTCTCTCTCTCTCTCTCTCTCTCTCTCTCTTTCTCTCTCTCGAGACCGAATGATGAGTTACTGTGGGTAAAATATTTAAAACTTGTATTTTAGTTTTAGATTTTTTGATGGATTGATTATCATTTTGGTAATTTTTTTTCAAATGTAATAATATTATTATTATATATTATTATTATTATTATTATTAACTGTCAATTAATCAAAATATATAATACAGAAACTACATTTTGGAAAAAAAGTTCGTTTAGTAATATAAAATTTCTGAAAAGTATAAAAAAATTACTAATTGGTAATATTCTGCTTTTCTTAGATTATATTTTCTTTTTGGTATCATTAAAAAATTTCAAAAACAAACCCAAATCGTTTACTGATTAGTAATTTGTTATGCTTTTTAGAAATTGTGGGTTTCTAGACGAACTTTACTCCGAAGTTGTACCTCGTAAAATATGGAAAGGCAAATTTCACACACACACACACACACACACACACACACACAAAGCCCTCACACATATACAACTTGCATTTAACATTATAATTACAACGGTGGCCAAACCCCGGCTCGCGAGCCGCATGCGGCTCTCGAGGTTGTTAACTGCGGCTCGCGAGACAATTTTGTTTTTTATTGTATTTATCATAAAAGACAAAAGTCATAATACAAATATGATTTTTTTTTTACATAATAAAAAAAATGAAAAAAAACAGAAAAATTGAATTGACAATAAAATGCGTCATACGAACGACAATTTCTTTTGCGTGACAGGCACTAAGCGGGATAATTACGTAATTAACACCAATCGCCACTCACCAGTGTCCAGTACCCCTCGAGCTACCCTGCGGGCCGCGTGTAGTAACGAGTGAGTGTGTTTTAAAATTGGTTTCTTAGATCAAATAGTGGCTATTTTTCTCAGCTATACAAGTGAAAGTTATATAACCCCTTAGTTGATTAAAATGACTGAGCAGACAAAGTGTAAGAAACGGAAATATGAAGAAGAAAATAGAGTTTTTAAACAAGAGTGGGAGGAGAGCTTTGCCTTTACTGTTAAGGGTGGGAAACCTGTGTGTCTTATCTGCCACGTGGCCTCAATCACTTTAAAGCCAGTAACTTAAAGCGTCATCATGAAACTAACCATAAAAATTTTATTACGGAATTTCCTCCCAAATCAGAATTGCGGAAGACTAAGTTAACAATGTTGAAATCTAGCCTAGTTGCCCAACAAACTCTACTTTCATCATTGTGTAAGACAGCTGAGTTAAATGCTGAAGCTAGTTTTGTTATGGCATGGAATATTGCTCGTGCTCAACTTCCCTACAGTAGTGGAGAATTTGTGAAGAAGAATATTGTCGATGTTACTGCAATTCTCGCTCCAGATAACACAAAGCTTCGAGAACAAATAGCAAGTATTTCTATTTCCCGCCACACTACAGAGAGACGTATTTCCCATATCAGTGCTGAAATTACATGCTCGTTGCAGAGTGATTTGAAGAATTCTGTTGCATTCAGTTTGGCCCTCGATGAGTCCACAGATATTAAAGATAACCCTCAACTGGCGATGGAAATGTGAAAGAAGAACTCTTGGACTTAATGACCCTAAGAAACCACCAGAGGGGTTGACATAAAGAACGCACTTGACGAGGCATTATCAAATGCTCAAGTACCATTGAATAAACTTGTCAGTGTTGCAACAGATGGAGCACCAGCTATGGTAGGACAAAATGTAGGCCTAGTTGGGCTCTTGACACGCGATCCCAAGTATCCTGTGTGTCTCTTTATTCACTGTATCATTCACCGTGGTC
This sequence comes from Bathynomus jamesi, assembly GCA_023014485.1. NCBI lineage: Eukaryota > Metazoa > Arthropoda > Malacostraca > Isopoda > Cirolanidae > Bathynomus > Bathynomus jamesi. The sequence continues at coordinate 124,203 of JAJOZX010003515.1, read as the reverse complement.
ATTTGGTAAGCAAGTACTTTAGGTATAACAGTGTTATGAAATGTGTTCTAGAAATTGTGAATTTCATTCATTCAAATGCAAAAACGCACCGAACGTTTAGAAATTTTATCGAGGAGCTGGATCTTCAAGATAAGCCAGATGACCTTTCATTCTACTGTATTGTAAGGTGGTTATCAACTAGTAATCTCCTGAATAGGTTTGTTCCACTGTTGGAGCCTATCATTGATTTCTTAAAAGAAAAGGGAAAGAAGTCATACCCACAACTAGAAGATCATGAATGGGTGCAGGATCTGATGGTTTTTACTGATATAATACAACACCTTCAAAATCTAAATTTGGCACTTCAGGGAAAGGATAAGGTCATTTCTGACCTTACACAGACAGTTTTCAGTTTCCAGAATAAAATAAAGTTCTTCCAAAAAGATCTAGTAACAAAAAAATTTGACCACTTTCCCCACCTGAAAAATCGAGCAAACACTTTTCCTGATATTGAAATAAAAGATAGTAAATTGGAGGAATACAAAGGTAAATTAGAAGGACTAATTGATGATTTTCAGTTCAGGTTTGATGAACTAAAGAAGCTAAAACCATGCTTCGAATTTCTTGTAAATCCTTTCCTGATTGATGTCGTCAACGATGGCTATCCTGTTACCACACCTTTTGTTACGGAAGCTGCTTCAATACAAACAGAACTTTTGGAGCTACAGGAGGACGTGGGTTTAAAGTTGATACATAAAAGCTTATCTGCAGTTGAGTTTTGGAAGCCAGTACCAGAGACAAAGTATCCTCACCTCAGGAAAACCAGTTTCCGACTTAGCTCAGTTTTTGGGACAACTTATTGCTGTGAAGCACTCTTCTCGGTAATGAAGTTTGTAAAGTCAAAACATCGTGCTGCCCTCACTAACGAACACCTGACTGAGCTTCTTCATACCGCCTTAACATCACATCAGCCAGACTTTAAAGCATTAACAGCCAAAATGAAGACCCAAACTAAGCCTTCTACAAGCAGTAATTAAACAATTTAATAATCTGAGTATAACTATATGTACAGGGTGGGGCACGGGAACCAAGTGTTTTTGGAATAATCAGGAAAATGATATTTATTTTTGTAAAGAAAATATATTGGTAGAACAACATTCGTAAGAACATAGCATTTCATGTCATAATAATCATGTACCGAAAATTATATCTGGCATATGATGTCCTTGGCCGTCGACGCATTGTTGAAGACGTTTACGAAAATTGGCCTCCACTCTTCCCAGCAGGTCTCTGTTGATTTGGATGATTTGTTGACGGATCGCTTCCTTCAATGCATCTAATGTACGGGGCTTGTCCTCGTAGACACGTGACTTGAGGTACCCCCATAGAAAAAGTCACATGTGGACAAGTCAGGGGACCGAGGGGGCCATGCAATGTCACCAAATCTCGAAATGAGATGGTTGGGAAACAGGGGGCGAAGAACAGCCATTGACGCTCTGGCGGTGTGTGGCGTGGCCCCATCTTGCTGAAACCACAAATGTCGACGAGCAATACGCCTTCTTCGTAACTCAGGGATGAAAAAGGTGTTCACCATCTCAATGTAACGCCCAGATGTTATGGTAACGGTAACCCCATTTTGTTCGAAGAAATAGGGCCCGATGACGCCAAACTTTCCCACCGCGCACCAAACTGTAACCTTAGGGCTATGCAGCGGTTTTTCATGGAGTTGTCGCGGATTTTCAGCAGCCCAATACCGACAGTTTTGATTGTTGACGGCCCCATTAAGGTGGAAATGGGCTTCATCACTCATTACCACCATCATGTTTTCATTCTGCTCATAAAGTGCAAGCATTTCCTGTGCAAAATTCAGTCGTTGGGGGCAATCGTTTACATTCAATTCCTGCACCATCGCTAACTTGTATGGGTGAAAATGTAATTCTTCATGCAAAATCCGTCTAACAGTACGATTGCTGATTCCGAGTGCAGCTGAATGTCTCCGAGCAGAGCGGCCTGGGCTTTGCAACATCGCTTGTCTGACCCTTTCAACGTTCTCTGGAGTACGCACAGTGCGTTGCGGCCCCTTCGGTTTTGTTTTCATTATTGAGCCTCCTGTTCGAAGATTGTTAACCCAACGTAAGATTGTGTCACGAGCGGGAACAGAGTCATTTCGATGAATGTTGAATCTGCGGCGAAACGCACGCTGAACTGCTGTCACTGACTCGCCACTCCTAACAAAATGATCATACGCGAACATGCGGTGTTCTAACGTCCACTGCTCCATGATGGCACCTGAAAGATAAAGGTGAGTGTTAGTTAAAGTTAAATGCTATGAACCCAGGAATGGAATGCTACCTACCGCACGCCCCTCCCATTCCTAATGGCCGATTACTAGCTATTCAAAAAACACTTGATTCCCGTGCCCCACCCTGTATATGTATATGTTTTTAATAATTAAATTCTTTTTAAAATATTTTGCGGCTCTCGTACATCTGAAAAACGTCGTATGTGGCTCTTGGGTCCAGGAAACTTGGCCACCCCTGTAAATATAATATCTTATTACTACCCTATTTCAAAGGATTGAAGCACAATAGCGTTTCGTTACTCTGAGTACATATTTTAGAAAGGGTAAGTATAAATTGGGGAATTTTAACAATTAATGAATTTAGGACATTTCCTTCTGAACTGAAATGGAAAGAGTATTGATTAGTCGAGGAGTAGTTAATAAGTAAAGTGAATTTTATTATCATCTGTCATACATGGGAATTGACCAAGAAAACGATGGTGTTATTTCTCGACACATCACTTCCTACACGTATAGGAAGTTTCTGATTTCCCATCCAACCTCCAAACCCCTAAAAAGAAATGGTTTGATAATCCAAGTGGCCATTCCTGAGCAGCCATATGGACTTCGCCGTGATCGTGAAAGTTTTACTCCCCTTAGAACATCCTTCATGGGTCTTTTTATGCGTAAATCCAATGAAATATAATGAGAGAAACAAAGTTCAAATTTGGGTTTAAGTTCAGTTCTCAAATGAAAAGTCACCTTACTTATCGACCGACTTTTGTTTTGGATCATGTTTTAAATTACCTTTGATTTAAACTGAAAAATCATCAATGAAGGACACTTGGTCGGAACTAAAATCACTAGAATTCAACCGCAGAGACGGGTTCACCAACCAAGCTGGAGGAGCAACTTTAAAATATTTTGTAAATCACGAGTGTCCAACCTTTTTGTAGGGAACTGAACCACTCTTCAATCTGACGTGAAGGCATTGAGTCTTTTGCTTATATTGAGGTTCTAAATGTAGCTCGGCTAGGCTGCTTTAAACCCTAGATCCTGTCCCAAAGGTGGATCCTATCTGCTTTGCAGATAGCTGGTGAGGGAAGCTATATTTTTGGGACCTCTTTGCGAGTGACCCGTTGCCCACGTCGGGCTAGCATCATGAAAAATGAAAAAACTATAGTATTTGTCAGTTACCATTACTTATTCGGACTATAGTAGATTTAATTTTCCTAGAAGAGTTCCTTGTTCCATGCACGGTCTGTGTGTATCATAAAAAACCTCAGGGAACCATTCTGAGTTCATTCCCATATATATATATATATATATAATATATATATATATATTATATATATATATTATCATTTATGCAATCATAGTTTAAGTGGAAGTATGAAGTGTCAAACATTTTTTTACACAGAGCACCATTCCGACCATACGCCCATTTCAGGGTACGAGTAGTTTGCGGTAGCATTGCCAAGCAAATTGTGGGTCAAAGTACTGACAAGGCTTTCGTACGTGGTTCATCACCACTGAAAGCAACAATGCTCCGTGTTAGTCTCGTACAAAGAACATCCGTAATCATATTCAGTTGATCGCAATTTTCGTTAGTTTGTATTGTAGACACCCCCCTAGTTATTATCAGTCCCGGTGCACGATTCTTCAGGAGCAAGACGCACCGTAAGTTTGTGTTTCTTCCCTAAGGCAGCATAAATTTACCCGTATCAATCATAATTACACTCGTACTACCTCAGGCTCGCTCTACATAAATTGGACCAAAAACCATGAGCATTCACAATCGCAAACTGTCCGTATACAGGCCCGTATTTTGTTTAGAATAGTATTTATATATATACTGTATCCGTACACTGAACACGGAAAAAACTGTATTTGTAAACTAAAACGGAATAGAATTTAAAGAAGAGTACTCGTACGTTGTACGGTAGAATAATCTCCCCAAAAAAACAAAACCCAGAATAAAATTCAGAAAAACTTTTAACACCTTTTATCTTTTCTTTGTTTCGCAGTCGCCATTTAAATATATAATCTTTATAATCCACTTTAATCCGTTCGTTCTCATTCCCGCAAATATCATTGAGATTTTTTCGCTTCCATCCCCTCCATTATCATCTCCGTTAATATTATTACTACTATTACCAATATTAATACGGTTATTATTCTTTTTATTATTAATTCTAGGCAGAACAGCTCCGTCGCTCCAACTATATACAGGGTGATTACGAAAAAAGTATACGAGTTAAAAATTTATCGTGATCAAACTATTGTGATACAAAAATAATAATAATGTGAATGGAAACAGTACAGTAAGTCGCAAAGTCTTTGTTAATTTAGTTTATAGATGTTCAATAGGATTTTCGTGGGTAACTCGGAAAAACAACCGGAAAAAAAACCGGATTCGTCAAGCCATAGCATCCATTGACCGAGATATCTTATGGAAAGTGTGGGAAGAGTTGACTAGCTATCGTTTGAACATTGTCAGGGGTTACCTACGGAAATCCTATCGAACATCTATAAACTAAAAAAAAATTTGCGAGTTACTCTTTCCATTTACATTATTATTTTTTTATATCACAAATAGTTTGATCACACTAAATTTTTTTAAAATTGTATACTTCTTTTATTATCACCCTGTATGTTGAAACGGCATTGAAAATGTCAATTTTATAGAATTTCACCCTAATAGTTTACTGCAAAATTGTAGTTGAATTTAAATATTGAGTTGAATTTACAAATAACAATCGCCAAGCCAGTTTTTCACTGAATGAAATAAGATATAACTTCAATAATAAAAAAATAAATTTATTATTGGTCTTCGTGGAATAACAGATGTCTCTCTCTCTCTCTCTCTCTCTCTCTCGAGACCGAATGATGAGTTACTGTGGGTAAAATATTTAAAACTTGTATTTTAGTTTTAGATTTTTTGATGGATTGATTATCATTTTGGTAATTTTTTTTCAAATGTAATAATATTATTATTATTATTATTATTATTATTATTATTAACTGTCAATTAATCAAAAATATAATACAGAAACTACATTTTGGAAAAAAAGTTCGTTTAGTAATATAAAATTTCTGAAAAGTATAAAAAAATTACTAATTGGTAATATTCTGCTTTTCTTAGATTATATTTTCTTTTTTGGTATCATTACAAAATTTCAAAAACAAACCCAAATCTTTTACTGATTAGTAATTTGTTATGCTTTTTAGAAATTGTGGGTTTCTAGACGAACTTTACTCCGAAGTTGTACCTCGTAAAATATGGAAAGGCAATTTCACACACACACACCACACACACACACACACACACACAAAGCCCTCACACATATACAACTTGCATTTAACATTATAATTACAACGGTGGCCAAACACCGGCTCGCGAGCCGCATGCTGCTCTCGAGGTTAACTGCGGCTCGCGAGACAATTTTGGTTTTTATTGTATTTATCATAAAAGACAAAAGTCATAATACAAATATGATTTTTTTTTTACATAAAAAAAATATGAAAAAATACAGAAAAATTGAATTGACAATAAAATGCGTCATACGAACGACAATTTCTTTTGCGTGACAGGCACTAAGCGGGATAATTACATAATTAACACCAATCGCCACTCACCAGTGTCCAGTACCCCTCGAGCTACCCTGCGGGCCGCGTGTAGTAACGAGTGAGTGTGTTTTAAAATTGGTTTCTTAGATCAAATAGTGGCTATTTTTCTCAGCTATACAAGCGAGAAAGTTATATAACCCCTTAGTTGATTAAAATGACTGAGCAGACAAAGTGTAAGAAACGGAAATATGAAGAAGAAAATAGAGTTTTTAAACAAGAGTGGGAGGAGAGCTTTGCCTTTACTGTTAAGGGTGGGAAACCTGTGTGTCTTATCTGCCACGTGGCCTCAATCACTTTAAAGCCAGTAACTTAAAGCGTCATCATGAAACTAACCATAAAAATTTTATTACGGAATTTCCTCCCAAATCAGAATTGCGGAAGACTAAGTTAACAATGTTGAAATCTAGCCTAGTTGCCCAACAAACTCTACTTTCATCATCGTGTAAGACAGCTGAGTTAAATGCTGAAGCTAGTTTTGTTATGGCATGGAATATTGCTCGTGCTCAACTTCCCTACAGTAGTGGAGAATTTGTGAAGAAGAATATTGTCGATGTTACTGCAATTCTCGCTCCAGATAACACAAAGCAGAGTGATTTGAAGAATTCTGTTGCATTCAGTTTGGCCCTCGATGAGTCCACAGATATTAAAGATAACCCTCAACTGGCGATATTTGTTCGTTATGTTACTGGCGATGGAAATGTGAAAGAAGAACTCTTGGACTTAATGACCCTAAGAGAAACCACCAGAGGGGTTGACATAAAGAACGCACTTGACGAGGCATTATCAAATGCTCAAGTACCATTGAATAAACTTGTCAGTGTTGCAACAGATGGAGCACCAGCTATGGTAGGACAAAATGTAGGCCTAGTTGGGCTCTTGACACGCGATCCCAAGTATCCTGTGTGTCTCTTTATTCACTGTATCATTCACCGTGGTCATTTGGTAAGCAAGTACTTTAAATTTTATCGAGGAGCTGGATCTTCAAGATAAGCCAGATGACCTTTCGTTCTACTGTATTGTAAGGTGGTTATCAACTAGTAATCTCCTGAATAGGTTTGTTGCACTGTTGGAGCCTATCATTGATTTATGAAAGAAAAGGGAAAGAAGTCATACCCACAACTAGAAGATCATGAATGGGTGCAGGATCTGATGTTTTTTACTGATATAATACAACACCTTCAAAATCTAAATTTGGCACTTCAGGGAAGGGATAAGGTCATTTTTGACCTTACACAGACAGTTTTCAGTTTCCAGAATAAAAAAAGCTCTTCCAAAAAGATCTAGTAACAAAAAAATTTGACCACTTTTCCCACCTGAAAAACCGAGCAAACACTTTTCCTGATATTGAAATAAAAGATAGTAAATTGGAGGAATACAAAGGTAAATTAGAAGGACTAATTGATGATTTTCAGTTCAGGTTTGATGAACTAAAGAAGCTAAAACTATGCTTCGAATTTCTTGTAAATCCTTTCCTGATTGATGTCGTCAACGATGGCTGTCCTGTTACCACATCTTTTGTTACGGAAGCTGCTTCAATACAAACAGAACTTTTGGAGCTACAGGAGGACGTGGGTTTAAAGTTGATACATAAAAGCTTATCTGCAGTTGAGTTTTGGAAGCAAGTACCAGAGACAAAGTATCCTCACCTCAGGAAAACCAGTTTCCGACTTATCTCAGTTTTTGGGACAACTTATTGCTGTGAAGCACTCTTCTCGGTAATGAAGTTTGTAAAGTCAAAACATCGTGCTGTCCTCACTAACGAACACCTGACTGAGCTTCTTCATACCGCCTTAACATCACATCAGCCAGACTTTAAAGCATTAACAGCCAAAATGAAGACCCAAACTAAGCCTTCTACAAGCAGTAATTAAACAATTTAATAATGTGAGTATAACTATATGTATATGTATATGTTTTTAATAATTAAATTCTTTTTAAAATATTTTGCGGCTCTCGTACATCTGAAAAACGTCGTATGTGGCTCTTGGGTCCAGGAAACTTGGCCACCCCTGTAAATATAATATCTTATTACTACCCTATTTCAAAGGATTGAAGCACAATAGCGTTTCGTTACTCTGAGTACATATTTTTGAAAGGTTAAGTATAAATTGGGGAATTTTAACAATTAATGAATTTAGGACATTTCCTTCTGAACTGAAATGGAAAGAGTATTGATTAATCGAAGAGTAGTTAATAAGTAAAGTGAATTTTATTATCATCTGTCATGCATGGGAATTGACCAAGAAAACAATGGTGTTATTTCTCGACACATCACTTCCTACACGAGTACAATTTTGTCACATGTTGGCAAGCTTCTGATTTCCCATCCAACCTCCACACTAGGGCGGCTCGTTTTTACACTTTTTTCGATATTTGATTGGGGGTAGTGCGGAAAAGTTGCGATTTGGAGAGAAAATAAAGTGTGTAAAATTTTGTTGATCTACGTCAATACCTTCCGGTGGCGGCGAGTCCTTAAAAATCGAAAAATAGGCCTAACGGGGTAGATTGGAAAATGGTTTTAAAGACTTACAAAATAAACAATAAAAATTTCAGCACAATCTGTTAATAACTTCCGGTGGCGTCTTAGCCGTTAAAATATCCAAAATATTGATTTAAAGCAAGTTTTAACCAGATGTTATACAAATGTTAATTCCGGTATATTTCTGTGCAAACAACCCTGAGAACACTTATAGGCTTGAATAAATTAATAGCAGTCATTGAACAATGAACATTATATAAAAATTATATAAAATTATATAAAAATTTTATGTGTTTTTAGGCCTATTTTTCGATTTTTAAGGACTCGCCGCCACCGGAAGGTATTGACGTAGATCAAAAAAATTTTACACACTTTATTTTCTCTCCAAATCGCAACTTTTCCGCACTATCCCCAATCAAATATCGAAAAAAGTGTAAAAACGAGCCGCCCTACTCCACACCCCTAAAAAGAAATGGTTTGATAATCCAAGTGGCCATTCCTGAGCAGCCATATGGACTTCGCCGTGATCGTGAAAGTTTTACTCCCCTTAGAACATCCTTCATGGGTCTTTTTATGCGTAAATCCAATGAAATATAATGAGAGAAACAAAGTTCAAATTTGGGTTTAAGTTCAGTTCTCAAATGAAAAGTCACCTTACTTATCGACCGACTTTTGTTTTGGATCATGTTTTAAATTACCTTTGATTTAAACTGAAAAATCATCAATGAAGGACACTTGGTCGGAACTAAAATCACTAGAATTCAACCGCAGAGACGGGTTCACCAACCAAGCTGGAGGAGCAACTTTAAAATATTTTGTAAATCACGAGTGTCCAACCTTTTTGTGGGGAACTGAGCCACTCTTAAACTGTGACTAGGAAAAGTGATCTGCCCTTGTCTTCCCATTTCGATACCTCACAATTGCAATCACGCCCCACATCATTATTTTTACTGTACTAACTTGTAAGGAAGGATAAACTCGCAACTTTTCTAAAAAAAGAATGTACGTACAGTAATTTTTAAAATCTTCAGAATATAAATTACACGAGTCAAACTGTAATTATATAATTAGTTTATGAATTATAAATTTTGTATAATTTGATGGGTTCTTTAATCTCCTTCCCAACATCTAATGTCATATGACGGAAGGGACCTACTGCTTTACGTGGGATCCGAACCACGGGTCATTACATAATATGGACACGGAGGACGGTCTCCCATCCAACTACTCCCCAATGTCGTTTAACTTTACTGATCGACGGGAAGCGGTGTAATAACTTTTGTTACGACATAGCCCTTATGAATTATGAATCGCTGCGTGCATTTGCATTGATATTTTGTTCCGTTTTCATAATTACTTTCTATAGTTATTGAAAGTTGGGGGAATTGCCTATTTCTGCCTCGCGATCGATTAAAAAATACTTGGTGAGCGACCGGTAGAGCACCCCTAATTTGTAAACCATTAGTTATCCTTGTAAATAAAGATGTGTGTGTGTGATTTTAGGATTGTTTAACCCTCTTCGTAATAGCAAAAGTCATGTGACGGAGGGGACCTACAACTGTACGTGGGATCCAAACCACCGGTCACTAATTCATCTGGACGTAGAGGACGGTCACGCATCCAACTATTACTACCCAGACCTAGAAATAAGGGCTAGATTAGTTTAGTTAACGTTAGTTTAGATTACATTATGCCTAGTTAGGTTAGGTTAAGTCTGGTTAGATTGGGTTAGATTATTTTATGTTTTGTCGTCTTTGCTTTTTGAAGGTTGAAACACTTTCGTCGAAATGTTTTACATTTGAAACAAGTTTGTTGACATCTCAGGAATGTATCCCGTCAATGTTTTGATTAAAGAGAAAAAAGTTGAAAATAGATTTCATTTCATGCTTATATAAACGTATACGCTGACATTACGAACGAAATCTAGGAATATTTCCTCTCTCTCAAACAAACGAACGAACAAAAGGGGAATTACAAAACGATGTTGGGAAGATTTTATTGGTGTGTACATATAATTAAAGTAACAGAAAATTAAGGTATTAATGAATGAATGCAAATTCCATTTTAATAATTCTTATTCATGATTTATATATTACTTAGTGATAAGTCCCTATAAAGTGATATGTTATCTTTAATTTAATTAACCTGCGAGGTCAGTAAAGCCTAAAGGTTAAAGAGTCACATTAAGTAAAATAAATAGTCCAATTAATAATTATTTATTGTACGTTAAAATTATCGTAACATGGTAAAAAATTAAATATTGTAATATTTAATTTATCAATAAATAACTTATCAGTTAATCAGTTTATCAGACCTAAAGTTCAAGAATCGTATTAGGAATTTTACTCATACTGAAACAGTTATCATACAATTTACGGGATTCATTTCAATTGGAATGTAACGGCCACAAAGAAGTATGAACTCGAATGGCGAGTCGCGTTCTGTCCTTGTACGGTAACTTTGGGAAGAAAGTGAAGCCTGAGGCAATCTCTATGTCTCTTACTTTGGCACTGAATTCCAAAGCAAATTCCTCCATATTCTGCAGAAATCAATGAACTTCAAATTACACACACACACACACACACACACACACACACATTAATATATATATATATATATATATATATATATATAAAAGCTTATGTTTTTATTTCTGGTTTGGTATAAAATTTTTCTGTTGTGTTCAGAAAGGTATTAAAAGATTGCCGAGAGGAATTTCATATTTAGCTGAATCCTAAAATAATTAATTATTAAATAATAAATTGTGGTAACGTTTTATTATCTTAAAACGCTCCGAGCTGTAGCTGGACTCACTCCCATTCGGGGATTCACTGCTTTTATCGACAGAAGTACTTACCAAACAATTGGGGATGTCGATGGTCTCGGGATAAATAAAAGCGAGTGTATCCAAATTGTCCGTGGGGCAGTTGTTCAGAGAAGAGCCCCCGTTGTTCACGCAACGAGTGATGATCAGGAATAGGTCAGAGGGGAGAGTCGGCGTCGAACTTTGGGGGTTTAAAGGGGAAGTAAGGTCAGTGGATGATACGAATTTCCAGTGAAATATATTAAATATAATTAAATAATAGGGAACACACACACACAAACACACACACACGAGCGAACCGAACTGCGTGCCTCCTCCTTTAAGGAAAGCTCGCAGTAGTAGACTTCCGACACATTCTCATCTCTTTTTTGTCCAACTCTCTAATGCAAGTGTTAATCGTCTTTCCTTCTATCTATGACCTCCAATCTTTCAAACGCAGAGTGTTCACGCATCTTGAACTCTGGACCTTGATTTCGGCTCTCTCCTTTTACCTTTGGAGAGGGGCATTTTTGTAGGCTCCTCCTTCTTGCATAAAAAAACGAGGTACTGACTTTTTTAAATACATATATTTTTGAAAACGAATTAACCTAACCTAACCTAACGTAACTTAACCTAACCTTAGGACGTAATAAGTGTTTCGTGCGCAGTTGTGGACTCGAATACTGTTTTCTGTTATGTCCCTACCTAGTGAGGTACTAGCTAACTTAACCTAACTTTACCAAAACTAATTTAAACTGAAGTAAATATGGGTATAAAAATAGGTTAGGTTAGGTTAGGTTAGGTAAAAAAGGATAAAAAGGGGTAAAAAAGGGTAGAAAGTTTTAAAAGCTTTAAGCTTCAATAACTCTTTAACAAATCATTTGCGGCGGAAATGAGTATCATTTTTTAATTCAGCACATTGAAAAACATTGAAAAACAGCTTTTAAAACTTTCTACCGGAGACCGGTGTAATAGTAAATATTTACCGAAAATGTTACCACACAAAAGAAATTACCTCACTTCACCACACGCACACGCATACACACATATACTGTATATATACGTACAAAGTGGTCCAAAAGACCCCATTTATTTTGCTGAAATAATGATATTTCTATTTCTTTTTCTACAGGCCATAGATGATCAAAGGCGGATCTAGGGATGGGGGAGGTTGGCGACGACCGGAACCCCCCCTCAATTTCTTGCAAGTGCCCTATTTGAATGATGTGAAAACAAATTTTGTTTTTGTTGTTGTTCGTTAGCCGATCAGCCCACCCTGATCGAGCAAGCCGGCGGCACACAGGTAACCGATCGCCCTCTCCGGAGTGGACCAGAGGTTCAGCGCACTAGTGATGTTGTGTTGTGTGTTGTTGTGCTAGAGTGGTACAGTCTGTCATAATGTGTTCAATTGTTTGTGGTGTGTCCTGGGTGGCAGGTGTCGTCTGTGGAGTTGTCTAGTCTGTGTTTATATGTCCGTAAGTTGGGGTGATGTCCACATCGGAATCGTGCTAAGTTAACTCCATCCGATCTGCTCAGGCTGGTCTCTGACCTGTCAATGGGTGGCGGCTTCGCACCTAGGACCGCATTCGGACCGTGTCGTGTCAGTGCTTTGTGGGTTAGGTGTGTGTGTGTATGTGTTTTCTGTACTGTGTGATGTCTGTGGGGCGTGGTATGGAATGGAGTATTTGGTTATAATGTGTCTCTGGTGTTACCTTAATGGTGCGAGGTGTTGGTGCATGATTGTACATGTAGTGGAAAGGGTGTTGTCGGTTAATTGTCGCTGCTGCCATGAATTGTGTTCCCCTCATGTCTAAATGTTCCCTAACTTTCAGTATTTGTGTTTCTGTGTGCAGGTGTTCTACTGGTGTTGTTCGAGTGCATCTTGTAATGATACGAAGTGCGTTGTTTTGTATTGTCTGTAAGGTGTTTATGTGGGTGTTTGAGATAATGGGTGCCCAACATGGGCTAGCATAGTCCCTACTGAGTGAATATATTGTTTGTATATGAGTGATGATGTTTCCTGCTGGTGTCCAAAGTTTGTGCCTGTTAGTACCCTAAGCGTGTTAAGTCTTGACGTACATTTGTTTTTAATGTCCTGAATGTGGTTTGCAAAAGATAATGATGTGTTGTATGTGACCCCAAGTATTTTGGTCCTGTGAGCTGTGAGTGTGTGGAATGTTGGTGTTATTTAGTTTAAGCTGTGGAGTTATCTGGTTTTCTTTTGTGTTGCTTGTAAGCAAGGTGATGGTTGATTTTGTGGGCGCTACTTTGAGTCTATTGTGTGTGAGCCAGTCTTGTATACTGTTTATGTATGTTTGTAGGTTATTTGTAGCGTGTGGATGTTGTTGTGGGTGGATGTTAGAGTGATGTCATCTGCATATGATGATAAGGTAAGCTTGCTATATATGGGTGTTGGAATGTCATGCATGTATAAGTTGAAGAGTGTTAGTGAGAGAAGAGAGCCTTGAGGGACCCCGTTTGGGAAAAGCTTGTTTTTGGATGACTTGCCATTAAATGTGACATGTATCTTCCTGGAAGATAGTTGCTCAGCCACCTTTTGATGTTATTGTGCATGTTTGTGTTCAGTATTTTGTTTATGAGAGGGAAGCGTGGGATAGCATCAAATGCTTTACTGATGTCTATTGTTGCTAATAGTGTACGTTGAGCTGGTCGTCTGGAGTTGATGCCATCCATGATGTGCTGCGTGAGGTTAGTGAGTAATATCGTGGTTGAGTGGTGAGGTCTGAATCCATGTTGAGTAGGCGATAGTGGTATGTGTAGGTTGGTGATTTGTAAGATTAGTCTTTCTGTTACTTTGGAAGGTGTGCATAGTAAAGTAATGGGTCTATAGGAAGCTGGTTCTGTTGGGTTTTGTTTGGTTTGAGTAGTGTAATAATTTTACCTTGTTTCCATATGTCAGGAATAATACAGTGTTGGTATGAATATGTGCTGATGTTTGTGAGAGCTAGTATTCCTTGTGGGCCCATGTGTTTAAGGTGTATATTAGATATGTTGTCTGGTCCAGTAGCCTTCGAATTCTTAATGTTTTTGATGATCTTGGTGGTCTGGCGTGTATTGAAGGGTGTAATGGTCGTGTCGAGTCTGTAGGTTTTCTTGTGTCTGGTTGTTTGTCTGTCTGCCTGTTTCTGGTTGTTGTCTCTGTTTAAGTGACTTATCTTTGCGTAGTGATTATCTAGAATGTTAGCTTGTGTATATGTTGGGATATTATTTTGGCTGCGACAGATAGCCGCGTGTGAGGTGTGAATGCCGCTGTTAGAGTGGGTAATGCTGTTTATAGTCTTGTATAGCCTGGATGTACCTGTGGAGTGGTTTAGTGTTGTTATGAATTCCCTAAATGTTTCTGTTTGGTTTTTCTTTAAGTTTGTTGTTTATTTCTGTGTTGAGCTGTTGTATCTGCTGTTTTATGGCTTCTATGTGTGGTGTTTGTGTTTTATGTTTGAGGTTGTTACGTTGCCTTATGAGATGGGCTATTTCTCTATTGTAATTTGGATTGTATTTCCTAATGTTGCACTTGGGTATGTACTTGTTTGCCTTATTGATGATCTAATTAAATGTCTTGAGTGTTGTATTGATGTTTATGATGGATGTGCTGTTTAATGTGGTGAATTGTTCGTCATTCTGTATTTTGAACTGTTCCCAACCGGCTTTCTTGTTATTTCTGTAAGTGTGCCTAAGGCTGTTGGGGCAGAGTGTAGAACGTGTTGTAATGATGATGGGCAGGTGGTCTGATGACAGTTGTTTTCCTGTTCTCCAGTGTGTATGTGTTGCTAGTGAGGGGGAACAGAACGTTATGTCTGGGGAGGAGTTTGAGTATCCTGCTTGATGTAGTATGTGTGTATGTTCTTCTGTATTGTTAAGAATGAAGAGGCTGTTTAGTTGTGTGGCTATGTTTGCGCCTCTGGTGTTGCTTTGATTGTGCAGGTACCAACTAGTGTCTTTAGCGTTGAAATCTCCTCCTAAGATGACATTAGTGAGGGAGGCCAGATTGTGTAACTGTGGATTGTAATTGGCTGGCACCTGAGGTGAACTATCTGGTGGGATGTAAATATTGATTAGTGTGGTGTTGTGTTTGAGCGTGTTTTAATGTTAACTACCTGTATTTCTATCGTGTTATCTGTTTGGAGTGTGTTTGTAATGTTTTGGGTGGCATCAGTGTAGATAATGCTTTTACGTATGTAAGTGATGAGTCCACCCCAGTGACCCCCAGTACGATCTTGACGGATCGCCTTGAAGTCAGGGATGGTGGGTGTTTTGTGTGTGCGTGTTTCTTGTATAAGTGCTATGTGAATGTTTTGTTTGTGTACTAATTCCCTAAGCTGCATGATTTTGTGTCTATAGCTTTGTGTAAGGTTATTTTATTTTATTCAAATTCTATTTTGAGTCTTTATCTGTATACATTGTACTTCCAAATTTGTAGTGTAGTGGTTTTCATAGGTGCCCTTAGTACTGGTGCAGCCATATCACTATTTTTATTTTCATCTTATTCTGATAACAGGCTCGTAGCCAGGGAAGAATCGAACAAACTTCCCTCCCGGTTCGAGCCTCCCCTCGACAGGAAAGGTCCACTTCTGTAACCATAGTTATGTTATATGTTATGTTATAATGTTATAATGTTTCAGACCAACAAAGACCTAGGATCCACTCATGGCTGGTCTACCTAACTGTGTTCGCAATCGTGTACTGTGTATGTCCTCCGTGGTGGCGGAGGGGACCTACAATTTTACGTGGGCTCCGAACCACAAGAACATAAGAAACTTATTTAAAAACTGCCGGTAAATTGGCAACGACCAATTTTTACGAAACCAAACAATTATCAATTTAAAAATAATTAATTATCGGTTCAAACTAAAGATAGAATCTCTCGGTCCAGAGGAGCAAGTCATAATAGACTACTATCCACAAATATGTTACACTCTATATCTATTATATACGGACATGCAAATATATCAGATCCAAAGAATCCAGTCATTTCATTACGGTATCCATCAAGTCACGGTTCATATCGATTGCGGACCAAGTCAAATTTACAACCATATACATTACAATATATAGACATACGAGGAAAGTGTAGTGTGGCTGTAAAGACTGTACAGAATGTAGAAGTGTGTGTGCACCCATTATGGTCTCCCAGTTAAAGGTGTTTTGTGGGGCAAGTGAAGATCATGAGTTTTCAATACCTCACAGTACTATGGGGGGCACCGCTCGGCAGAGGAATCTCTTAAATGGGGTGTGTAAGGACAAGAGTATCCCTAACCCAAGACGCTGCCTCCCTATATCCCACAACACTTTGTTGAGCTGTGGGATCTATCCCCACAAAGCCTTAATTTTACTACCTTAAACTATACCCTTTCTATCAACATGCGCGTCCAATCGATTCTTAAACATGTTTATAGACGTGCTACTAATTACTTCTACCGGCAAACTATTCCAGCTATTTACTATTCTATGCGTAAAAAAAGTTTTTCGCAACTGCTGTCTTGAACCTTCTACTTGTCAACTTACACCCGTTATTTCTAGTCCCTATTATATTGAGATATTTCGAAAAAGCTATCTCTATCTACGTTTCAAACCCATTCATAATTTTTAAAACCTGGATTAGATCACCCCTTAACCTCCTAGTCTCGAGTGTAGTCAATTTTAACTCTTTAAGCCTATCCTCGTACGACTTTGACCTAAGAGACGGAATCATCTTAGTTGCTCGTCTTTGAACTCTTTCGATTTTGTCTATATCTTTGCGCATATGCGGATTCCAAAATTGGACCGCGTACTCCAATGATGTGATATTATAATATATAACATCATTTCGTAAACACAATACTTGCATTTTTTTTGCATTTTCTTTTTGAAACTTCACAAACTTCTCTAAACGAAATCTAAACCCCCTCCCCAGTGACTAGGTCGTTGCACCAAAAGTCCGCCTTTCTACAATTTTCGACCCCCCCCTCCCTTGGGAGGTCCTGGCTACGGGACTGGATAGTTCTTTTAATTGGCAAGACATTTGTAATTGTTTGAAAACTTTTCTGTGATAATTATTGTACCCAAATTAGATTTTTATTTTGTATCATATTTGAATGAGACTGATCAAATAAAACAATACAATTGATTTTACACTCGCTCATTGACGGTCTGTTTTAAGAAACAATTTTTAGTACTGTGCCCTTTTTATTTTAGGGGGGTGCCCTTTTTTATTTGGACCCCCCCTTTACTGAAATGCCTAGATCCGCCCTTGATGATGATGGATGTACAAGAATGAGATGATAGTAACACTACGTATTCAAAGGAAGAAGTGCAAAGAAATTTGAGGAAAATTCGAAAGAAGATTTCACAAACCAGGATCTACAGACAAAGCAATTCGCGACTGGTCAATAAATTTAAAAGATGAGGCATGATGAGGCAAGATCTGGCATGATGAGGCATGATAAGGCAAGATCTGGACGTCCGGGTACCTCTCAAGAAAATGTCGAATTGGTAAGAGATGCCTTTGAAACAAATCCTAGAATGTTAACTCGCACAGCATCACGTAGGCTGAGCATACCAAAAACAACTGTCATAGTAGTATGACCGCAAAATGTTAGAGTGCAGAGCAATTACATAATGTTGCAAGAGTGCCAGTTTTTGTCAGTTTTTGTAAAATATTTAAATATTATTTTTTTAATTATGAAACTGCAAAAAATGATTAAAAACATCTTTTTTTAATTAAAAACATGAAAAATGATCATTATGTCACACGTACAAGAATTAAATCCTATTCTAATTTTTCCTGTAATAACGCTGTACAACAAATTTTCGGTTCAGAAAAAAAACGGGAATAACATTCGATCATTCTTAATATTTCGAGTGTGCTGATTCCAAATCTGAAAATAGTGTTTTTCTATCACGTCACGTTTTTTTGTAATGACTGCTTAAAATCTTCATACCAAAAAATATGAATATATTGATAAACAGATAGGCTTTATCATATGGAACAGTTTAATTATTGCTATACTTCAACATATATGCACAAAATTAACATAAAACTCTCGTATTATACTGTTTTCAACTCATTACTTGTATTTATGCTGGCGTTTGTGTGATGCTTCTGGTTGGTCACGCTTTAAATTCCAGCAGAAATCGGCCAGCATAGCAGGACTCCACTGGCTATATCCTGGTGGAATCTCTCCCCGTGTTCGTCGCTAACAGCAGATGCGTTTTCCGGAAAGAATGAGAGATGTGAATGCAAAAAATGAATTTTCAATGACATCTTACATCCGAGACGTTGGTATGAGTTGATAAGTTGATCCACAAGTGCAGCATAGTTGTCGTATTTAGTCTTTCCTAGTAGACCGCTGCACACGTTTTTGAATGCACGCCAGGCTGCCAACTCAACCTCATCCATTACCACTTGAAAGTGTTCGTCTAGCATGAGTTGGCGAATTTGAGGGCCGACGAATATGTCTTCTTTAATCTTGGCATCACTTATTTTTGGGAATTTTTCCTTTAGATATTTGAAGGCAGGCTTATCCTGTTTCAACGCCTTTGCAAATTGTTTCATCAGCCCTAGTTTTATGTGAAGTGGCGGCAAGATAACCTTTTCCTTTCGTACTAGTGGTTCGTGAATAACATTGTGAGATCCAGGTGAGGAATTATCTCGCGGCGGCCATACTGAGCGTGTGTACAGTAGTGTTCAGACCTTGCTCGGCTATCCCACTTGCATAGGAAACACATGTATTTCGTATAGCCAGTTTGCAATCCATTGAGAATAGCCACAACCTTCAAATCTGCGCAGATAAACCATTCATGCTCATTGTATTTTATATAGTCCAGAATAAAAGCAACATTGTCATACGTTTCTCTCAAGACGACTGAATGAGCGATCGGAACAGAAGGCATTGTGTTCCCATTGTGTAGCAGTACACCTTAACACTGTACAGAGATGCATCAATGAACAATCTCCATTGATTCGGTTCATAGCACAAACCCAGAGCATCGAACAGACCATGTATATTAATGCAACAACAAAGATTGTTCTTCATTGTGAAATATTCCAGCAAATCCAAGGAGCGCTTTCGGAATGCTGTAATTCGTACGTCTTCCGCCAGCAGATTCCATTCTTGTAGACGTGAGGCCAACAGTTTACTTTATTGCTTGGTAAGTATTAAATCACGGACCAAATCATTGAGTTCAGGCTGCGTGATGAGATGATGTTCTTTCTTGGACTCGACTTGAGCTTCATAGCATTCGCCGTCTAATTCCGATTTGTCAGAGTTTGTGTTATCGGTCGGCATTTCAGCTGGAGGACGAGGGATGGGTATATCTGTAGAATGTTCCACAGGACGCATAGCAGAACGAAGATTTGGGTAGACTATAGCCTTTTTCCCTTTTCTGTTGCAACCTGTAATGTGAGACAATAGACATTGTTGACTACTTAAGATAGCATAATTGTGTAATACATTATGCAGAGAGAGCAGGATATGCTGAAATGTGCTAAAAACACCAAATTCGACGTATATTCAGAAAAATAAAAGATTCAAACCTGTGATGTTCGTTAAGCAGAAATAGCAATCAATTGAATGGTCCAGCGGCTCTCTCCATACCATTGGGACACCGAATCCCAGACCAGGACCGGTGCCTTTGAATTATGCAGATAACGAGCTTGTACATCTCACGCAGCAGATATGAGGCGCCCAGTGCTTGTCCTGATCACCAACTTTGCATGCGAAGTATAATTCATAAAGCTTTTTCACATGAGAAGTCAACTTCCTTTTATATTGTTTTAACGTTAATGTCCCACAAATATAACAAAAATTGTCTAGCGAATTTTTGTACTCTCTAGGCATTGTAGCATAACATCAATAAAAACCTGTAAAATAAGAAAATGATAGATCAATTTGCAATTTCACACAATATAGACGTTGTCGGTGAAATGTACATAATTTGATAGCTGTTATTCAATAATACTCACTTATAGCACCGATTTATGATAAAATATGGCTGACAGTTTTGTTTTAAATGATTAATGGAAGAAATTTTTCATAAAATCAAAGTGGAAACACAGAGCCGAACACCACCACCACAGCATATGCATGACTGAACAAAATGTAAAAGATGCGTTCAGAGAACCAGTGGTTCTCAAAATGATACAATGAAATAGGGTCATTTTCATAAAATCGGTGGGTGATACAAATAAATGAGTGTTATTTTCGCAATTTATGCATATAATTAGCCATAAAAATGACGATCTCATTTCCGTTTTTTTTTTCACTATTGTACATTGTAATTAATTAATTATTGTTAAATTAATGCGCATCACGTCCTTCATTAAAGAGAGGGATTTTAAGGCAAGTTACATTGTAATCGTGTCTATAGTTCCGAAGGACATGGGAATTTTAAACCGTCTGGGTCTTTATTACGTGTCAAAATCGATTAAGAAAAGGCTGCTCTCGGAATTCAGTTCAAAATTTGGGATCGCAAGGACACTAACCGGGCCCGGACTTACTAGCTCTCTTTTTTACCTTATATATATATATATATATATATATATATATATATATATATATATATATATATATGTGTGGCGAAACCAGAACCACTCTAAACCAGAAAGCCTCGCTCCCAAAGCTAACTGACTGAATATACAAGTTATTTTACAAACAACACTAAAAGCATGTAATATACCCTTTTGTTTCATTTGTTTCAAATCGTTAGTCGATCCTGTGTCTTACTTTAATACTCAAAAGTCTAAAAAGCAATATTCATTCAAAGTATTTATTCAATAGAATTTTCGGTTTACAATGTCAAGAAGAGTTAAACAGCAACTAAGAATTGACCGATTTTTTTGTCCATCAAGTTTGGTCCATCCCACGTCAGTGGCAAGGTTAGTAACTGTATTGTAAACTAAAACAATGACTTTAAAAACTACTTACAGTTACTCATCGATTGATCATATTAAATTCATTGTCTCTCGTTTTGACAGTGATGAAGAAGGACAATCTATCCCGACTGCAAAGAGGATTCGCAGTAGCGCCAGTGTTACCGGTAGGAACACGTGTTGTTTTTTGTTTGTTGTTTAGCCGATCAGCCCACCCTGATCGAGCAAGCCGGCGGCACGCAGGTAACCGATCGCCCTCTCCGGAGTGGACCAGAGGTTCAGCGCACTCGTGATGTTGTGTTGTGTTCGTTGTTGTGCTAGAGCGGTACAGTCCGTCATAATGTGTTCAATTGTTTGTGGTGTGTCTTGGCACAGGTGGCAGGTGTCGTCTATGGAGTTGTCTAGTCTGTGTTTATATGTCCATAAGTTGGGGTGATGTCCACATCGGAATCGTGCTAAGTTAACTCGATCCGATCTGCTCAGGCTGATCTCTGACCTGTTAATGGGCGGCGGCTTCGCACCTAGGACCGCATTCGGACCGAGTCGTGTCAGTGCTTTGTGGGTTAGGTGTGTGTGTATGTGTTTTCTGTACTGTGTGATGTCTGTGGGGCGTGGTATGGAATGGAGTATTTGGTTATAATGTCTCTCTGGTGTTACCTTAATGGTGCGAGGTGTTGGTGCATGATTGTACATGTAGTGGCAAGGGTGTTGTGGGTTAGTTGTCGCTGCTGCCATGAATTGTGTTCCCCTCATGTCTAAATGTTCCCTAACTTTTAGTATTTTTGTTTCTGTGTGCAGGTGTTCTATTGGTGTTGTTTGAGTGCATCCTGTAATGATACGAAGTGCGTTGTTTTGTATTGTTTGTAAGGTGTTTATGTGTGTGTTTGAGATAATGGGTGCCCAGCATGGGCTAGCATAGTCCATAACTGAGCGAATATATTGTTTGTAGATGAGTGATGTTGTTTCCTGCTGGTGTCCAAAGTTTGTGCCTGTTAGTACCCTAAGCGTGTTAAGTCTTGACGTACATTTGTTTTTAATGTCCTGAATGTGGTTTGCAAAAGATAATGATGTGTTGTATGTGACACCTAGTATTTTGGTTCTGTGAGTGTGTGGAATGTTGATGTTGTTTAGTGTAAGTTGTGGAATTACCTGGTGTTCTTTTGTGTTCTTGTACGCAAGGTGATGGTTGATTTTGTGGGCGCTACTTTGAGTCTATTGTGTGTGAGCCAGTCTTGTATACTGTTTATGTATGTTTGTAGGTTATTTGTAGCGGTGTCGATGTTGTTGTGGGTGGGATGTAGAGTGATATCATCTGCATATGATGATAAGGTAAGCTTGTTATCTATGGGTGTTGGAATGTCATGCATGTATAAGTTGAAGAGTGTTGGTGAGAGAACAGAGCCTGAGGGACCCCGTTCGGAAAAAGCTTGTTTTTGGATGACTTGCCATTAAATGTGACATGTGAGTATCTTCCTGAGAGATAGTTGCTCAGCCACCTTTTGGTGTTATTGTGCATGTTTGTGTTGAGTATTTTGTTTATGAGAGGGAAGCGTGGGATAGCATCAAATGCTTTACTAATGTCTATTGTTGCTAATAGTGTACGTTGAGCTGGTCTTCTAGAGTTGATGCCATCCATGATGTGCTGCGTCAGGTTAGTGAGTAATGTCGTGGTTGAGTGGTGAGGTCTGAATCCATGTTGAGTAGGCGATAGTGGTATGTGTGGGTTGGTGATTTGTAAGATTAGTCTTTCTGTTACTTTGGAAGGTGTGCATAGTAAAGTAATGGGTCTATAGGAAGCTGGTTCTGTTGGATTTTTGTTTGGTTTGAGTAGTGTAATAATTTTACCTTGTTTCCATATGTCAGGAATAATACAGTGTTGGTATGAATATGTGCTGATATTTGTGAGAGCTAGTATTCCTTGTGGGCCCAAGTGTTTAAGGTGTATGTTAGATATGTTGTCTGGTCCAGTAGCCTTCGAATTTTTAATGTTTTTGATGATCTTGGTGGTCTGGTCTGTATTGAAGGGTGTAATGGTCGTGTCGAGTCTGTAGGTTTTCTTGTGTCTGGCTGTTTGTTTGTCTGCATGTTTCTGGTTGTTGTCTCTGTTTAAGTGACTTATCTTTGCGTAGTGATTAACTAGAATGTTAGCTTGTTGTGTGTATGTTGGGATATTATTTTGGCTGCGACAGATAGCCGCGTGTGAGGTGTGAATGCCGCTGTTAGAGTGGGTAATGCTGTTTATAGTCTTGTATAGCCTGTATGTATCTGTGGAGTGGTTTAGTGTTGTTATGAATTCCCTGAATGTTTCTGTTTGTTTTTCTTTGAGTTTGTTGTTTTTTCTGTGTTGAGCTGTTGTATCTGCTGCTTTATGGCTTCTGTGTGTGGTGTTTGTGTGTTATGTTTGAGGTTGTTACGTTGCCTTATGAGGTGGGCTATTTCTCTAGTGTAATTTGGGTTGTATTTCCTAATGTTGCCCTTGGGTATGTATTTGTTTGCATTATTGATAATCTGATTAAATGTCTTGAGTGTTGTATCGATGTTTATGATGGGTGTGCTGTTTAATGTGGTGAATTGTTCCTCAGTCTGTATTTTGAACTGTTCCCAATCAGCTTTCTTGTAATTTCTGTAAGTGTGCCTAAGGCTGTTGGGGCAGAGTGTAGAATGTGTTGTAATGATGATGGGCAGGTGGTCTGATGACAGTTGTTTTTTCTGTTCTCCATTGTGTATGTGTTGCTAGTGAGGGGGAACAGAACGTTATGTCTGGGGAGGAGTTTGAGTATCCTGCTTGATGTGGTATGTGTGTATGTTCTTCTGTATTGTTAGAATGAAGAGGCTGTTTAGTTGTGTGGCTATGTTGGCGCCTCTGGTGTTGTTTTGGTTGTGCAGGTACCAACTAGTGTCTTTGGCGTTGAAGTCTCCTCCTAAGATGACATTAGTGAGAGAGGCAAGATTGTGTAACTGTGGATTGTAATTGGCTGGCACCTGAGGTGAACTATCTGGTGGGATGTAAATGTTGATTAGTGTGGTGTTGTGTTTTGCGCGTGTTTTAATGTTAACTGCCTGTATTTCTATCGTGTTATCTGCTTGGATTGTGTTTGTAATGTTTTGGGTAGCATCAGTGTAGCTAATGCTTTTACGTATGTAAGTGATGAGTCCACCCCGTTACCCCCAGTACGATCTTGACGGATCGCCGTGAAGTCAGGGATGGTGGGTGTTTTGTGTGTGCGTTTAGTTTTGTTTCTTGTATAAGTGCTATGTGAATGTTTTGTTTGTGTACGAATTCCCTAAGCTGCATGATTTTGTTTGTGAGACCATCTACGTTGTACTGTAATATGTTAATATCTTCTGTATGTGTCTCATGGTGCTATTGTGTCTGTCTTTGTGTATGGTGACATGTGTAAGTTGTAGTGGGGCCTGGATTAGTCTTAATGTCGCAAGAGAGTAAGAGTAGTTCGGGGAGCACGCAATTGTTCCCTGTAATTGAAAAAATAGCACGCTGAGATAGGTCCGGCCCCGGGAGCCGATCGGCACTCTGACCGTGCCACGCAACAGGCCGTCGACTGCCAGTCTGGCCAACCGTAGACAGCCCGCTGCACGGAGATTTGAGGAAGTTTGGCCACCAGCGCGTTGATGTTTTGGTTTGACGTCGCCTCTTCGCGTTGACGTGTCCTGCGCTGGAGGATGCAGCCACTGTTTAGAAGCTTCCTCGTCAGCTGCTAACACTTTTTTCACGTTGTTCTCGCTACCTGTTCAGACGTTTTTTATAAACAAATCTCAGTTTTCTGCTCAACACGGCTCTTTCTAATTTTAAAAATGATTAGTCAAGGAAGGAAGATGTTGACTTCTATTTTGCAGCAACAGTTGATGATATTTATGTTACTTTACTGATTAATGAAAATGATTAGGCTCTTCAAGTTATAAATGAATTCTTTCGTAATAATTGATAAATACGAAACACAAAACGTATATGCAAACAGGATGATGATGCTTAGACTACTCAAGTTGATGAAGTTTTCTCTTTCTCATATATTGTATCGACGTAATACTGTAAATATATTTAAAGTTTCTGCATAAATAACTTGTGTTTCACAGTAAACAAAGATTTCCCTCAATCTTCTATCACATCCAAACAGTCCAAACGTTTGATCTATTTTACGGTTAAGACTAAAAACTAAAGTAAGCTAAATCTTATTTAATTTTCTTAATATAATTATAATAACTCCGCATTTTGTTTTTATTGTAGGTAACCCTGCTTAACTGGGAGATTAACTGATATCTCAGTCAACACAAAACTTTGTCAAGAAATATAATAACTTCATTTATATTAATGAACAAATCTAGAATGATAAAGTATGATTTTCAAAAGAAATTTAGGTTTTGATATTGTGAAATTTTCGTAAACAGTGTTTCTTTAAGACTTATCACGAATTTTGTCTTTCCTTGTATAATTTTCTTGCAAGTCAGTACACAACTTAAATGCTAAAAGCTAATAAACTTGAACAAACACCCGGCAAATTGCTTAAAAACGCGTTTCTGAGAGCCTTAATTTTCAACATTTTCCGGGGGAGCATGCCCCCGGACCCCCCTAGAAGCCTTCGGCACTCGTACCGAACTCCCCTCCAGCAAATCCTGGATCTGCCCTAGTATATATATATATGTATATATATATATATATATATATATATATATATATATATATATATATATGGGATGAATTTCACAATAAAACACGTGAAATGAATGAATGCTGCAAACCCACAAAGAAAAAGAAAAACTATTCCAAGGCCTTTCGTGTATTCAGAGCTACACCTCGTCAGGGAATGAAGATAAAAGGCGAGATGCCCATAAATATATACAACGTACAGGAAAAACAAAACAATTAGCACACACTTAACAAGGGTTAATGAGAGGCAAAAGAAATTTTAACAAGATATTGTCAATTTTATACATTCCCGCACTGTTATTGAAATTGTTTTTAAAATGAATAAATGCACATTCTAGAATATTTCTTTCCATTATATCTCTGTTTTTAACAAGCGCTTTAGAACTATCCCACTTGATGCTATGGTTACATCTATACATATTGTTAAATAAAGCATTGGAATTATTAGCTGTTCTACAAGCATATTTATGCTGTTTTACCCTAATATCTAGGGCAGTCAAAAGTTGACCGAAAAAATTAAGAAAGTTGACCTTACGAATTGAAAAAATTGACTTATAAAGTTGCCTTTACTTTCAATAATAAAAACGATAATTTAATTACTTATTCTTGCTCTTCTACATCAGTTGACCGATTGTGGTAAATTATGAAGTATTTGCCGACATTTTCTGGCAAAAAATTGCGATCCTTACTTAATAATTTATTAAGCATGGAGAAAGATCTCTCTACAGCGGCAGTTGTTGGTTGACATTGCAAAAGCTGACCATAAACTGTTGGTGAGATTTCAGGTCTACTGAGGTTAATTATTTCACAAATACCATTTGTCTTGAGTCTTGTTTCAATGTATTGTTTGACTGAACACACATCTTCGCCAAGGTTGATAGAAGAAATGGTTTCATATGCCTCTCTAATGGTGCAATCAGATGCTTCCATCCTAGTCACTAAGCTAGCAATCAAACTATAATTCATTTTGATTGACATTAGTTGCTTTGGCAGTTTTTTCATTAGCAACACTCTCTTTAGCCTTCTGAACATGATTCCTTCATCTTCAAAATTTTCCACAATTGTCTTCACATTTGGAAAATTGTCTGCATAATAAAAAGCAGCGTTCAGCCAGCTTGCCCAACGTGTTACAATCGGTTCTGGAGGAGTTCCTATTTCAGCAAAACCAGAACGGACATAACTGAATATGACAAATACGAGCAGCGAAGTTGCCAGTTAACCAAAAAATGCCAATTTTTAGTTTTTTAATTATTTATTCCAAAAATTGACTTTATTTACCTCATTGCTATTTTTTGACCTAACAGGTAAAAGTTTACTTTTGGTTGACCTATTAACTTTGGTAATATACCCCCTACAGGTGTTTTTTATTGCATTTTCAGTCGTTTCAGCGAAAAGTGCCCCATAGGAAACAATTTGACTTTATTGACTTTTGACCGCCCTACTAATATCTAACGTTTTACCGGTTTGGCCTATATATACTGAGTTACATTGTGTACATCCGATCGAATACACACAACCAACAACATTATCAGGGCTATTCTTTATTAGGCGTGATTTAACAGTATATATATATATATATATATATATATATATATATATATAGAGAGAGAGAGAGAGAGAGAGAGAGAGCTCACTGCAGATTATCTCTCTTTATTCTTCTATCTTTAAAATTAATGTAAATAACCCCAGTTCTGTGTTTTATCCAACAGCCTTTGTCAGATAATTCCATTCTGCCAATAAAGCACAAAATTTGTTTGTAGGCTACTACTGTAAGTGGCAGTTCCATACTATGTATGTACAGAAAGTCATTAACTGTCCCATTTATATATATATATATATATATATATATATATATATATATATATCTTTTTGCACCTAACTTGTACTCAGTATATATAAATGGGATAATGAATTATTATTATTATTATTATTATTTTAGTATTATTAGTAGTAGTAGTATGCTATGTTATGTATGATATGTTTAGGAAGACATTAATTGTCGCACTGTCATATACATGCAATATATGTAATGTACATATTATTTCTTACTACACCCAGTGGCGGTCCTAGCTTACATGACGCCCTGGGCGAACCTCACCTTCAGCGCCCCCCCCCCTGTTCGCCACACACACACATTCGAATCCCCCCAAAATAAAGGACAGACATAACTCTTTCACAAAATAACTTTTTATTGGACTAATTGTTGGAACTTCAGAACCAAAACAAAGACTCAAATTTCTGAATTTTACAAATCCTTCATCACGTAAATAGAATAACTCACTTAAGAGAATGTAATTATGATACTATGAACAGGAAAAATACAAATTAAATTGCACAACTGCCATAAATAAACTATTTTTATTTATTTCTTTATTTATTTATTCTTATTTTTATTTTTATTTTTTTTGCAGGCGCTCATGCCGCCCCTCCACAAATGCCGCCCTGTGCGGCTGCCCATATTGCCCATATGAGGAACCGCCACTGACTACACCTAATATGGCTAATAATGTATATATTCTATGCACGTATAATTTGGAACAATAGAAATTATAAATTGTAACTAATTACTCGCAAACTCCCTTTACGCATTAAAGCAATTGACTGTTAGCGTTCTTAATAATAATTAAAGCTGATAGCGATCCATGATTTTAAATATCCTCACAAAAGATTCGGAGGTTACTCACTTGAACGTTGTAAAATCATCGACGTGCGAGTCTGCGTTATTGTCGAAGAGAGGACCGGCGACGACATTCACGGGTCCTGACCAATTTACGATCCAGTCGTGCAGAAAGTTTTCCACCAAGTATTGCCAACGTGGCACGAGTTCTCTCGTCATTGGTACTGCGTTGCTCACCAGGAAATCCACTGCTCCCGAACTCGAATCGCTGCCGTACCCTGCAAGTGCCACAATTTATGGACGTTTATTGAACAACATAGAAATTTATGTCGAGCTGTTAAAAGATTGTTGTTGTTGTTTGGTTGTTTGGTTCTGATTTTAGTACTTTTTTCATAATTTTATAACTCGGGCATATAAAGGCTCACAGGATATAATGTAAATAGTACAATAACCGTATTGAAATGTGTTTAAAAAAATAAATAAAGGACAAAACTAAAATTGCCAAGCTTTTGATTTTCTTTCCCTGAACGAATAGGAGTGCAGCTCCTCGCAAAGCTTTGCAATTTTAATATTTTAATATATATATATATATATATATATATATTATATATATTATATATATATATATATATATATATATATATATATGATGGGACATATGTGTAACATATATATATATATATATGATGCAAACTCACAGGGAAAAAAAATTATTTCAAGTTCTTTCGTGTATTCCGCAGTACACCTCGTCAGGGGATGAAAAACCCGAAACACAACCTAAGGTAAGACTGGGAGGGGCGAGTGTGTTATTAAAACCTTCCCTGACGAGGTGTACTGCGGAATACACGAAAGGCCTTGGAATAATTTTTCAAGTATGCTCATCCTTCCATACCAAAAAAATTGGTTTGTAGATAAATGGGTACCCTGGGTAGCCTAGTGGTTAAGACGCTGGGCCGTTGATCGGAACGTCGATGGCGAGGACTTTATAACATCTGACCACCCATGGTGAGTCGTGGTTCGGATTCCATATTAAGCTATAGGTCTAAGGTGGAGCAACAAGCTCGACCTTCGTCAGAATGAACAATTCGGGCAGCATAAAAACCCGAAACACAACCTAAGGGAAGACTGGGACGGGCGAGTGTGTTACTAAAACCTTCCCTGGTTCTCCCTCAATGTACAAACTAAATTTGGTGCAGATTACCCTAGCTAGCCGTTTAGGCGTGCATAAACGAACATAGAACATCAGACAGACATCCTATCCTCATCACCATCATTATCTTGTATATATATATATATATATATATATATATATATATATATAAGATACAGAGGGTTCACAAAAGTAAATGAACACCTTCGATTTTTCATAATTTTTTATTTGATAATAAAAGTCAATAAATAATAACATTTATTAAATCAATATATTTCTAATTGTGTTGCTTTCCCTTTTCCATTATGTAAAACTGATACACGTTCTGACATTCGAATGATGAACTTTGTCATTTGTTCTTGAGGGCAACCATCGTGGTGTCCATTTACTTTTGTCAAACCTCTCTCTCTCTCTCTCTCTCTCTCTCTCTCTCTCTCTCTCTCTCTCTCTTATTATATATATATATATATATATATATATATATATGTAAACTTTTTGATCTTAGAATCGTAAGTACTTAAATATTCCTATAAAATGGATACAGTATTTTGTACAAACCAAAACAACAAACTTTATGGGAGGAAGTTTATCTTTTTTTTTTTTTGCAAAATCTTCTCTCGTTGCAACTGATAAGAAATTTCTAATAATTATGTCAAGCTTAAATGATTTATGTTACTTTGGGAGAGAGGATTATAGCCACATTCTACGAAAACAAATGAAATGACTCCTTTTTACGCGGCGTGTTTGAATCGAGTTATCATTCATTTGAATAACCTTTTTTTGTTGAATTAATGTTTGACAATATTTTAAAATATAACATTTTCATAACAATATTTTAAAATATGACAATTTTATAACAATATTTTAAAATAACTTGTTTTTATTGCTGATGAAATATGACCATTAAAATCGAGGCAATTCTAGCAAAATTCAATTATCAGACTTTCAAAAACCAATCATGTCCTCCTGGCATAGTCTATTACGTATATTAATTAATATACAGATTTGATTTAATTAATAATTTTTCTCTGACTTTATCGATTTAGTCATATTAATATGGGTGTATCAGTATGTGTGTAACCATGATTTTGTGTCTGAAGTGACGTGTCACTGTAGATGTACAATATTGTACATACTGTATACGGATATGTCTTACAACCTTTCAAATCGGGTTATCACATTTTTAAGTTGGAAAAATTATATTCTAATATTATGGCCAGAAATCGAGGCACACACACACACACATATATACACATATATACACACACACACACACACACACACACACACACATATGTATATATATATACACACACTGTATATATGTGTGTGTGTGGGAACTCAATGTAAAATTCCTTTTTCTCGCCTTTCTCACTTGAAGGGACCTAACGGAAAATTCCACACGTGTGCCAGAAACCTCCAGAAAGAAACGTTTATGTTACTTTTTGGGGTCTTGAAAATGCCCACCAAATTTCTAAGAATTACCGAGCCTATAAAAGTGCCGGTTCATTTCTTGACCTCATTCGCTCTCACTGGCTCATGGTTCAGGCCTCCACCCGCTCTCTGGCCTTCGTCGGAGAGCGGCCCACCGTCCTTCAAAATTTCATTCAAGCATACACGAAGTTAATCATCTCCGTTGGGCGTTGAAGCCCACTACTATTTCATCCTTCTTGAAGCAACATCCCTTCTGCAAGATACAACTGGCGCCATCCGTTCCCTTTCACCTTACTCAACATTCATCCATTTCGACTTGCGAAGCGACATTTCCTTTCACCAAGATCTCATCACGCAGTCTGGCTTGTAGGCCCTTCCGGCTTCAGAGTTGTCTTTCTCATCAAAATCTCAGGTATGTAAACCTCACGTAGGCTACCAGCTCATATGGTCTACCGTTTATTCCGTCGTGTTAAACTACTTCTGCATAGCTTACAAACTCGATATACCCCATAACCGAACAGGCTTTAAAGTGTCCTCAATACCGTTCAAGCTAAGGCATGGTCCTGATTAATCCGTTAAGCAGTTAATCATTGTTTCGAATTTAATCATTAATTAATCAATAAATATTTTTTAGAAAATGATGGGAAATGATTAATTTTCCTCATAATTTCAGCATCATTTTACCGTAAATTTTGTAATGTATCATCTGAATTTGGCATCGTTTTGCATGTATGAAGTGTCTAATCCGCCCATGCCTGATTTCTTGAACTAAAGCAAACTAAATGTCTGAGCAAAATGTTTACTTCGGTCTTATCTCACGCAACAGAAACAATAAAGCTCTTTCTTACTCTTTTCAGAAGTATTTAATTTTTAATAATTTTTAATCAGTTAATCATTGATTAATTAGAAAGTTTCATCATTCATCACTTTTTCCTAAAAATGATTAATTAACCATGCCCTAGTTCAAGCTACTCACGCATTTATGACCGCAGTTTAGGCTTAATTCGTTTACTGTACCAATACCGTACTTTCATTACCTCGGTTATTATTGGCTTAATTACTTATTATTGTCTGTTCAATACCGTATATCTCATTACCTAAATTAGTGTTTATTGTCATTATTGTATTCACTTAACTCTTGTCCTGTATAAAAATCATTCCTTATTGTTAATAAATAATCATTCATTGTAATATTGCAAAAAGTCAGTATAAATAACTGTTAATCACTGTGAACAAATAATTCATTTATTTTTCTAATATAATTAAACGAAAAACCACAAAGTCATTTCTATATCCGTATTAAATACTGCTTTGTTTGGTTAAACGAACAAACTGGTGACCTTATAACATTTCTATTTATTTATTATAGGAACCATATATATATATATATATATATGGAGGGGGGGGTTCATACAGTAACCGCGATTTCCGACAAGTCACTAGTAAGCCGTATGTACAACTCCGGACCAAATAAAAGTAGAATACTGACTCAAATACGTTCATGACCTTGATAATACCTTTAAGTTATACACCTTTATGAGGAATATCGAGTATCTGTGACATCATTATGATAAAAAGACACCGGCGTGTGCCAATTTTGAAAAAAATAAAATATAGCAAAAACCTTATTAAGTAGTGAAAAGTTAATGTACAGCGACATACCAAAATATTAGAATATCTTGTCAGGTGTTACAAAAAAAAAATAGAGTAAATTCATTATGTTTATTGAGTACTGCCAATATATTAAATCTTTATCAGACTTTTTAACTCTGCCTCTTAGTATTTAGTTGGTCCACAGTTAGCCCTGATTACGGCCTCCAATCGACGTGGCATCGAGTCGACAAGCCTCTTGCATTCTTCTGTAGTTATCACTGCCAGGTTGTCATCAAACACCTCTTCAGTTCACTCAGCGTTTCTGGTTTACTTTACGCTTTTGGACCTTCTGCTTAGCATTATTCCAAAGATTTTCTATCCGTTTAAGATCGGGAGAATTAGCTGGCCATGGTAGTAGTAGTAGTTAGTACTTCAATTTCATGAGCATCAAATCACGTAGATGTTGCACGAACCGCTTGAGCTGGAGCCAGGTCATGTTGAAAAATAAATAGTTCGTCTCCATACAGCTGTTCTGCAGACTCCAACACGAAATATTCTAAGATTTCTTTGATAATTAAGTTTTCACTATTTCATAAGGTTTTTGCTATATTTTTATTTTTTTCAAAAGTGGCCCAAAGAAGTGTCTTTTTATCATAATGATGTCACAGATACTCGATATTCTTCATAAACGTGTATAACTTAAAGGTATTATGAAGGTCATGAGCGTATTTAAGACGGTATTCTTTCTATTTTTGATCCTGAGTTGTATAGTTGATGCATACTCGCGTATTTGCGTATTTTCCCAACTACATTTCTTAGACCAACCAAAACGTAAGCCAACGTCCGTGGCTCAGTGTGTAACACCGTTTCTCTTTCAACGAAGTGAAAGGGAAACGATGAGGTCGACTGAGGTGGGGGGTTCGATTTCTGATCGTGCTGATTAATAATAATAATAATCCAGGAGTTAGCGCAATGGGCCAGAAGCCCTAATGACAGATTATTATTAAACTAACGTAGAAGGTGTTCCGTCGTTAGATGAAAGTGTTCCATGGCTAAATTCCACATCTAAGCGGCCCTTCATACGCCATACGTGATAGCGCTTCCAGGATTTGTCAAGAATAAAAAGAGATTTTTGACAAACCTCTTCCATTCCAACCTATTTTCAGCCACCTCTCGCGCATCACGTAGCCATTCAACACATCTATCCATTTTTCGACCTTCCTCTCTTTCGTCCACCTTCGCAGACACTTTTATAAACTCATTTTACAACTCTTTCATCTTCCACTCTTTTAACATTTCCAAATTGTCATTTTCTTTTTACATTTCTTTTAATGTGTTTTAGAAAAGGAAAGTTATGACAGGAATTATTATCTTTTTGGGTGTTCTACTTACGGACGTCAGCATCCGGAAATGGCAATGTCTATATTATATCCTTCGCTCCCCTCCAATATAAGAACGAAAATGTCATTATCATCAACCCAAAGAACGCGTAAATTCGGTGGAATAAACGTCCTCTCTCTGTTTATTTATTGTTCTTGGTCTATTTTGCAAAAAGAGTAATGAACTCTATCTGACTTCTTCTATAATTAACTGTACCAGGAATAATAATAATAATAATAATAATACAAATAATAAGTATATATATATATATAATCATACAGTACGTTCTGTTTTGTATCTCGTGGTGAATGGACGCTTTGTTCTCTCTCTCTACGAGTATTAATATGATGATAAAGGAATAACATCGCGGCGGTTAATTTCATCTACGAGTACGCCTAAGTGTGTATAAAGTGTTAAAAATGCGCCAAAATAAATTATCAAGTGAAAGGACTCGCAGTATATAGCTTACACAAAGGAAAATATTACAATTCGATAATAAACGTGAACACAACTGAATGTGAACATACTTTGTAAAGTTGAACGTGAAAGTTAATGGTATAAAACAAAGCTCTTGAAATAGGACGCCAGATTATAACATTTTAGGAGCAGTTAGGCTAGAATTATTTCCCATTTCCAGTACATTGTTTTATTAAATTTAAAATTATGGTGACAATAAAATTTGTAGAAATCTCTGTTGATTCAATTTTTGCATTTGAACTGGTCCCCCTTTGCCTGTTCAAGTTGCGCTTCCCATGCAAGAGACAAATCTAGCAGTTAAGATATATATATATACACACACACACACATATATATATATATATATATATATATATATATATATATATATATATATACATTTTAACTGCAAACACGCAGTATAATTAACGTAAAGAACGACGCTTATATATATATATATATATATATATAATATATATATATAACACACACACACACACACACACACACACACACACACGCAGTAATTACACTCCATATTAAATCGTTCATTTTCAATTATAAATTCAATAAAGTTTATAAATTGAAGTTTTCCTTCGAGAAATGACAGCGATCATATTCGAAACGGCAGATGCTGAATTATTTTACGTAAGTTTATTGTTAAACTGAAACTTAAATGAACTTCTGAAACTTTATAACTTCCTCAGGCAGTGAAATTCTTCGTTGTAACATCACCACATATACCATTCTGAAGGAAGTTTGTTTAGGCGCGGATGGAGGAAGCGTAAAATAGTGATGTTGTGTACTTAGATTCATCAGGGGTTATTATGTACACTGCATATATATATATGTGTGTGTGTGTGTGTGTGTGTGTGTGTGTGTGTTATTGAAATTAGTATAGGAAACTTGTTATAATATACTCTATTGTAATGATACTTCCATACATTTTTCTTGTCTTCTTCCTTTTATTGAAAGTGAATGGATGTATTTTTGAGGATCATCTCGCAGTGCAGAAGTAAATGCTGAGAGTTAAATTTGACGTCCCTGCAGCACTGCCATGAAAATCGCTCTCATTATATGGAATTTGCTCATATTTCTGATTTAGAATCTAATAATTTTTAAGAACATTTAAAAAGAAAATATTTGAAAATAGAAAACTGGCTCACACTTTAATACTGTTCAAACTCCTCATGAAAGAAAAAGATTAACCTAAGTCAATTCTGAACTCAAAACTTCAAATCAACACTGAACCACGAAAGAACAAAATGATACATACAAGACTACCTTAAACTATTTCTTGTAGATGAATCGTGCATGAGCCACTTCCCCGACAAACTCCTTTGTTGATAACGGCACAAAAAGAAGCTCACATCTTCTTTTAATTAGTGAGGAGGACCAGAAACTGGTACAGCACTCAGGCCCAACGTTAACTACTGGATTATTACAATTACCAGCACGATGGGAATCGAACCCCACAATCTCCGTGTCTTCACTTCGGTTATAGGCAAACTGCGTTATCCACTGAGCTACGGGTGCTGGCCAGAACTGGCCTAAGCTATTTCTTGTATGAATCGGACACGAACCACTTCCCGCATGAACCTCCTTTCTTGATGACGTTGCAATCAGAATCCGAACTAACTTTTTTTTACAGCGTACTCATCAAGTGATTTTCGCATTATAGTACAGGATCTGGCCTAGAGTTCGTATAAATATCTGGGTGCAGAGGTTTTGACGACTGATCTAGACTAATTTTGGGGCGTAGAATCCGAATTTTTCTATGCCATCGCACCAAATTGGTGCGAAAGTGGTCAAAATGGCAAAAAATTGGCAAAAATGGGAAAATTTTATAAGTTTTTTGTATTTTTGTCATATTCTTGAGTTGGAAATGTTTTTAAGGGCAATTGTTTGTTTGAGAATCTGTGTTTGTGACATACTGCTGCCTGAACCAAGAAAACTGACAAAAATGTAAAAAAATAACAGCAAAAATAGTAAAAAATTAAGTAAATATTGTCAAAAAATCGCAAAAATGAAATTTTTGGCTATTTTGGTGCATAAACTAGCTCTAACCAATCTTATCGAACTAAATAGTTAAGAAATTAGATATTAATAGCTCTACTAAAATTTCCTAACACAAAAACATGTACAAATGTCTAAATTTTGGGTTACAATGATTAAAAATGGTTGTAGAATATCTGAAAAAATAGATAAAATAGTGGAAGATAGTGTTACACTTCAGCATCAACTGATTGTTGCTATCTGATACATTCCGGGTGGAAAACAAATGCTGAAGAAATTCCATCCATATTGGAGGACATTCATTTTGGAAGCGTTTTAAGGCTAGATCAAGATCGTATGGATCACAATAGCTAGAGCGTAAACCAAAACTGTAAGTTTTTAACTCTTTCCTTAGGTCCTTAGCAACGTTTTCGACAGATGATTTCCGCAAAGTTTTAACAATTCTTGCACTCTCAATCTGGACAGAATAAACCATCTGGGATTTTCGTTTGTTGCTAGGATATGTAAAATAAATGGTGTCCTTAAATTTGTCTATAAGCAGGCTCTTAACCAAATAGTTACTGAGAGATTCATCCTGGTTCAGCTTTTTATTGATCTCTTGTCTCAAGTAGGTGACGCTGTATCCACAGCTTGTGAAGTCTATTTTTGAGACTACATCTTAAACACTTCTTGAACCATGTCAGTAGAACCCATAACTTCATTTTCTTGCTGTCTGTTTTCCAAAATCGTCTCTATTCTGCGATCATAGGCTGCAAAATGCTTCTTTATACAGTTATTATGATAGAATACATCTGCAGCGAATACATCTTTGTATTCGTTCAACATCGCTACTCTGGTAAAAACATCGTCTTGGAACAAGTGAGCATAACTCAATAACTTTTGGGCACGACCTGGAGTACATATCCGAAACAAATCATGGTAAATGTTTCCACCTTTCAATTTGACTCGAGCTGAACCACAAATTACACACACTTTCATATCCTTGATATGCTGTGTTTTAATCCTTTTGCTTGAACTATTTTCTGGAGAAGTTAATGCTTCCCCTAAGGAGGAATCGGAGGGTTCAGATTCAGCATTTTTAGACTTCTGGCTACGTTCAACGAACTTTTTATATGTTGCATAGCACGAAGTGCTGTGATACTGGATATAAGGAGTCTGACTCTCAGTAAGAGCTTTCAAACGCTTGCTTCTGTCATCATTTGGGTACGCAGAAGCCAACTGAAGCAAATTTTTTATTCCATGTTCTCCGCTGCTCAAATATTTCCCTCCACTTGGGCTTTTGTTCTTCTGGCACAAGATACATTTACCAAGGTTTGAGCTATGCTTCTTTTCCGGCACAAGTTGACATACATCCTGAAAAAATAAAATATACTAAGACTTCTTGCAATTGCAATTATAATAAACTGGTTCTATTCTATACATATAAAAATTCATTTGTAACACATTGGTCTTTATATTTATGTTTTAAATATTCAATTCGATTATTACTTACCATGATCTATCATCTGTTGAATCACATAAGGGATCCTCAATTTGTAGCTACTACCAATACTAAACCTGAAACACAATAAATATGACTTAGTTACTCTAAAGAAATCAAATAGATCGATTCTATAAGAAGTTCAAGAATTTACAACAAGCAAGCCTAAGAATAACATAAAATTAGTACTATTTTTTTATATTTTGGCTATTTTTTCAAGTATTTTACAACCATTTTTATCGATTTATATCCGAAATTTAGACATTTGTGCATACTTTATTTTAATAAATTCTTGCAGAGCTATTAATATGTAATTTCTTGACTATTTAGTTCGCTATGATTGGTTAGAGCTAGTTTATGCACCAAAATATGCAAAAATTTCAATTTTGCGATTTTTTGACAATATTTACTTAATTTTTTACTATTTTTGCTGTTGTTTTTTGACATTTTTGTCAGTTTTCTTGGTTCAGGCAGCAGTATGTTACAAAAACAGATTCTCAAACAAAAAATTGCCCTTAAAAACATTATTGTTAGTTGCTCCCATATAAAATTTCAGTTCATATTTCTGAATTTATAGAGTTCACGTAAGGTAGGCCTACGTCACAATGGAAATGACCTATAAATCCAATAAATATCTTATTCACTCTTTCGTCAGTCAGTGTTGTTTGCGTATAACGTCATATAGGTAAACAAACAAGGGTTAAACTCGGGGGTTCTGTAGGAACGGATAAGGGGCTTTGGTTCATTCCATCGCATAAATCATGAGAATCTCACGACTCCATTCTTCGAGAAGTGTTTCAAATCGTTAATTTCTGCCACTTCTGAAATAGTCTTACACTTATTTATAACAAAAGCTATTATAGCCGTGATTACACAAGAAGACTGCGAACAATATGCTATAACAGGAGTTCCCAAATTTTCAGTACTTTCTCCTGTACTACCTAGAGCAACATTGAAAATTTATTGTACTACTACCCTCAAAAATTTTCGGGACAGTCCAATATACACATTACCATTATTTTACAGGCATTTTCTTTTCTTCAAGTATAAACTCCAAATTTATCTTCAGTTTTAGTTAATGATTCACTGAGATTTAATTTTTAATATATTAAAGTACCACTAAGCAGTAGCTCGCGTACTACCAACGGTACGCCTACCACAGTTTGGTAACTGCGCTGTGACCTAAGGTGTACTAGATTTAGATCCTCAGTGCTTAAACCAAAGCAGGTGTAAAGATGAATACATACTGTTCGGAAAGAGAGGCTGCATCGTGATATTCATCGATGACAGGTGTTCGTAATCTTGACACGTTGGTGTGTTTTCAGATGTCAATCTGATATCACTGGACCAGTTGGAGGGTGGGGGTTTCACGAAGTCAGTGTCAATCGTAAATGAAGTCCATGAGGGCATTTTTAATGTCTGAGAATAACCTGAAAAAAATTTGTTATATATATATATATATATATATATATATAAGGATGATGAACATGGACAAGCAAGATTTAATGATTAGACGTTTCGGAATGAGACGTCCATCATCAGTAGCTTGCAATATTTAACTTGTATGCTAAGTTATTTTCACTGATCGATGGCTGCATCTTTTATATACATAAAGACTAAAATGCGTAACTCTAATTCATTATATGCTAATTTTACAATTAGTATATAATGGTTCATACGTTTTATATACAATATATATACTGTATACACACACACACACACACACACACACACTGTATATATATATAGAGAGAGAGAGAGTTACAAGGAGTTACAAAGAAAAGAAGTACCTCAAAAGGCCTTGCGGCCCATACCGAGGAGGTACCAATGGCAACGGGTGCCACGGAAAATTTTCTACGCACTCAAATAGTGTGCAAGATTTGGTCTAACCTTTTCTTGAACTGATCCACAGAGGAACTGTTCACAACTTCT
This sequence comes from Bathynomus jamesi, assembly GCA_023014485.1. Lineage (NCBI taxonomy): Eukaryota > Metazoa > Arthropoda > Malacostraca > Isopoda > Cirolanidae > Bathynomus > Bathynomus jamesi. The sequence goes on along the minus strand of JAJOZX010003515.1, from coordinate 84,442 downwards.
GAAGGTAAACTGTTCCACGTGTCACAGATCTTATATGTAAAGTAATTCCCACACACACTAGTCTTAAACCGTTTCAAATCCAACTTACAACCATTGTTGCGAGTTGGGTTATCATTTAAACTAAACATGCTTCTAAAATCGACATCGTTGAACCCGCGTAAGAGCTTGAAAACCTCGAGCAGTTGACCGCGCAGCCTCCGAGTTCCTAGCGAAAACAAGTTCAGGGCGCGTAACCATCGATTGTAGCCCATATGCCTAACGGAAGGGATTAACTTTGTGGTCCTCGCCTGCACTCGCGCCAGCCTCTCAATATCTTTCCTGTGGGTGGGCGACCAGAACTGCACAGCATACTCCAGGTGCGGCCGAACCAGGGAATTGTACAGAGGGAGCACAATCTCCTTGTTCCGAAACTGAAATTGCCTCCTGATATAACCCAACAGCTTCTGGGCTTTCTTTTCCACCTCTACGCACTGTTTGGTAAACTTAAGGTCGCTGCTGATTAGCACACCCAAGTCCTTTTCCAAATCAGTCGCCTCGATATTGTTCCCTAACATCGAGTAGTCCGACTTGGGATTGGCGTAGCCAATGTGCATCACTTTGCATTTACCCAAGTTAAACGGCATTTGCCATTTTTCGGACCACTCTCCTATCCTACCTAGTTCCGCACACAGTTGCTCGATCGCTTCGGGCGCCCCAACATTGGCCCCAAGCTTGGTGTCATCAGCGAATTTGGCGATCCGACTGACGATGCCACCGTCTATATCATTTATGTAAATGATAAACAACAGTGGCCCCAAAACGGAACCCTGAGGAACCCCACTAGTGACCGAGGCCCAACCCGAACCAACCCCTTTAATTACAACCCTTTGCCGCCTATTCTTCAGCCAGTTTTCAATCCACCTACCTATTTCCCCACCGATACCCAGCGCGCGCACTTTCGCCATTAGCCGGCGGTGAGGTACCTTATCAAAGGCTTTCTGAAAGTCGAGATAAAGTATATCAATCGCCCTACTCTTATCGTATTCACTCAACATGACGTGGAAAAACTCGAGCAAGTTGGTGAGACACGACCTATGCCGTCTAAACCCATGTTGGGAGTCCCCAAGCAGCTTGTAGGAATCCAAATGGTCAAAGATCCTATCCGCTATTATCCTCTCTAATAATTTACCTACAACTGAAGTGAGACTAATGGGACGATAGTTCCCTGGACTTTCGTGATCCCCTTTCTTAAAGATAGGGGTCACATTGGCTTCCCTCCAGTCACCAGGCACCTGGCCTGTCTCCAACGATTTGTTGAAGACTGTAGCCAGGTGGGGAGCCACCTGGTCGCGCACCTCCCGCAACACTCTGGGGAGAAACTGGTCTGGCCCAGGAGCCTTAAACGCGCTCAGTTTGTCTATTCTATCGGCAACGACTGTCGCGGTACATCGAACACTATCCAGGCCAGCACCTTCGCGCCTCACGCCTGGCTCGGGGATGATGCGGGTGTCCTCCCTGGTGAACACTCCCACAAAGTACTCATTAAGCACATTGGCGATGTCCGCGTCGGAGGTCCGCTTTCTACTATTAACATAACTGACGAACTTCTTAGGGTTCCCCTTGCAGAGGCTTGCCACCCGTAGTTCTTCGTTACGTTTCGCTAGTCTAACCTTCGCCCTCCTATACGCTACTTTCCTATTTCGGATAGCCGAAGCGATGTCACGATTGAACCACTTAGGCTGCGTTGAAGCAGGGGTGACCGGTTTTGAGGGTATGGCAGCAGACTGCAACACCATAAACTCGTCCCGGAATGCACTCCACACTCCCTCAACATCGCCGCCGACCTCTAACCCCATCTCACCTACGCTATCCCGGAGGCTAACAAAGTCCGCCCGCCGTAGATCGAGCTTACTGCCTCTCGAGTTACTACGCTTCACCCGAGGGACGCACACACGGAACCTAATCAGACCGTGATCACTCCCTCCCAACGATTCGTCAACGGTGAGGCCAGTGACGAGGTTGTCTTCGGTCGTGGATACTAAGTCTAGAACGCTTTCGCCTTGTGTAGGCTCATTGACCCACTGAGTGAGGAAGTTCTCATCAGCAAAGTCAACTAGCCTCCTCCCTTCACCATCAGCAGTCCTGTCTTCCCACTTTATGCCGCGACAGTTGAAGTCTCCTAAAACTACACACACCCTATTCCCTAGCAGGCTATTGAGTTCAGTGTACAGGGCTGTATCCTCCTCGAGGAGGAGATGCGGAGGTCTGTACACCAAGATTAACCTATAGTTCGTCCCTCCCACGTTCAGATCGACGCCAAGCAGCTCCCGTTCCGACCGGAACTGGCAGTCAACCGGACTGAACGTGTCCCTGACGTATATTAGTACCCACCCCCCTCCCCACGGGTGCGGTCTTTGTGAGAGAGAGAGAGAGAGAGAGAGAGAGAGAGAGAGAGAGAGGACACATGCAAGAAAAAATGAACAAGAAAATGAGCACTCAATAAATTTAGTTTTACTTTTAACGTACAAGTAAGTAAACGAACGCAATCACTATTTTGTAGCCATTCCATGTAGTTCATGAAGAACTAGAATTTAGGTGTATCTTGACAAAAATACCAGGTCCGTCTTCCCAGTAGAGTACTCCATATTGCTGTCCACACCAAAACATTATAAAACCACTACACTGTATTATGGGGGAATTATTTCCTTGACCCATTCGAATCTGCGTTTTACATTTGCTTTTGTGAACAAAAGTCTTCGACGAGCCACGTATGCAATGAAAAAAAATTGTACCCCCGTTTTATGTAGATGCTGTTGAGCTGTGCGTGGTAACAGATATACGTGTCGGCAAGTCTTGCCGTGGATTACGCTTCATCTGGTGAACAAAGGCTATTTTGGGTCGTTCTGTAACGGATGATGGCCTTCCTGAATGCTGAGATGCTTGTTTTGCTTTTGTATCACGAAACCCTGTAATTATTTTATGAACCCTACAATCGGGAAGTCCAAGATTTTGAAACTGTTTCTCACTGCAACTGCAGTCTGGCTGTTCACTTACTCGACTACAAATGAAAGCTGATGCGTCACGAGTACCAACAGTTAAAGATTTTTTTTTTTTAGGTGTTCATGTTATTCCTGCTTGAATATATATGAAAGAAAGAAAAATGAACGCAGAAAATGAAGAAAAATGAACACAGAAAATGAAGAAAAATGAACACAGAAAATGAAGAAAAATGAACACAGAAAATGAAGAAAAATGAACTCATAAAGCCACTATACCAGAACTACCAATGCTACCATACATAAATTAAACTAAATTTTGAAATTAAAATACGATATACACAATTTCGGAAAAAAGTTCTCCTAGAAACATAAAATTTCTAAAAATCATGAGAAATTACTTATTAGTAATATTATATTTTTCCTCTGGATATATTATTTTTGGATAACGCATAAAATTTCATAAAATGAAACCTAATCATTACTAATTAGTAATTTTCTTATGCGTTTTAGACATTTCATGTTTGTGGACGAACTTATTTTCGAAACTGTTCATAAATGAATAATAAAAAACCGTTTCGAGTTTACTTTATAAAAAATGACCAATTATATAGATCGTTCGAATTACTTATTGAAGTGGAATCAATTTTAATAGGCCAATTAACTCACTATTGCAAATGGTAATGCGTTTATCAACATTTATTTAATTAATACATAATTTAATTAAATAATAATTATCCAAATCTAATAAATCTTTTCGCGTTTCTCATTCATTAAAGATTACCTCCGAAACTGGGGCTCTTCCAATTCCCACTAGCAGTCCAGAAGTGGAAATACTCGAAGGCAAATTGCAGATTTGCGAAAGCTTATACGAAAAGGACTGGTACGCAGTTGCGGGCTATACGGATATTTTCTTTGAGGACTCTAACTTAAAAGTGGGAAATACTACACTGGGAATGGGGATGGATCGATCTGAGAATCACCGCCTTTGAAATTCTCACTTTCGGAATTCTCACTCCTGGATCAAGATTGAAATGGAAATGGCTGAGATTAGGAAGAGCGCTCCATTAAAGCTTACAACATTCATAAATCTAATAATAAGGACATGCTGAATATCTACCCTTTGACTAATCTACTTCATCGCTGTTTCTTAAAGACTAAAAACTACTTACCGGTAACATGATCTTCTTGATATAGTAGGATAAGACCCGCCGGCAAATCTCCCGACAAGGGGGTTCCCCAGGGCAAATGTGTCTCTAAGATTGCAACCTCCACTTCGGAGGAGAAATTCAGATTCTGAAAGTTGAGAAAAATGTAGTGCTTTGAAGCGGACATGTTTATCACTAACTTATAAACCACGAGAGAAAGAATTGACTAAAAATAGGTTACATAGTAAAACTTGAAAATTCAACTGATCGTATCAATGATACGATTGTATTAAATCGTTTGGATATAACAAAATACACTGAAGATAAATTAAGAGTTTCATAAAATGTTTAGGATACCTGCAAATCTGGAAAATTGCTAATAAAATGGTAAATAATTTTCAGGAAATTAAAAATCCTTCGTTTGAAATATCTGCTAAAATTTGTAATTATTTTTTTGTAATTTTTTTTATTTCAACTTATTTACTTTATGCTCTGCTTGCCGAAGGCAAAATGGCATTATTATGCGCTCGTTTCGCCGATGCATCCGTCCATCATAAAGTGGATTCCACACTTTCATTAATCATATCCATCATAATTGTTTGAATAACTTGATTTCATACTTTTCATACCTTTTTTTTTGCGTGTGCCATTGATTGGTTGATAAAATGCTATCTGAAATTCATTAGCTTACCGTACCCAAAAGTATATTATTATACGGAGGCATAGGCGAAGCATATACTTTTTTCTATAGAACGCATATAAGGGAAAAGAGAGACCATTTTCTATTATCATAAAGAATTAAGGATTTGATAAACTTTTTTAAAGACTCAAAAACTTTCTGATTTCTTCTAAAATAGAGAAAACTTGATAAGTTTTGTCAATTGTAACGGTCTTAAAATAAAATATTTAAAGCATTTTATTGAAATAATGAATATAGTTTGGTCTACTCATAATTACTAAATGAAATAATTACTTTTGTAGCATCTTTTATTTTGTAAAAATACGTTTGTAAACACAATTAGGTTTTGAAACAATAATTGCAGGATAAAGAAAAAAGTTTTGAAAATTTGGCATAAACTTCCGCTGAAAACAACATCGAAATTCTGTTCTGAAACTCTTATCTTAACTTCACTTGAATTTAGTCTCGGGATAAAAGTTTAGTTTATTTTCTATTACCTGAAAGATTTTAAGACCTTACCAGAGGGGAATTATCGTCTCCACGACAACCGGAAATATGCTGGCGGTTGAAGATCTCGTTCTCACTTGGGTAAGGAGGAGGAAGAGGGGGTGTTTCCTGTGAAATTATAATAGTAGTAGGTAGTAGTAGTAGTAGTAGTAGTAGTAGTAGTATCATTCATAATTCTAATTTTTAAAAAAGCACATTATGAATCAGTATGATAATGTATTTCCGCATAGTTGTTGTGCATAAATCGAAATTACTTTATGTGTCTGGGACAACCTTATTTCTTGACAGTTTTATTAATGTTACAGATTTCTGCCATGAAAGACAATATGAACTGGAATGCGTTAGATACGCGCTACGTCGTCGTTCAGCGACATTGTGATTGTTCAGTATTTGGATGGATGAACATCCTTTGCCTTTCAGATGATATAGCGATCATTAGATAGTTCGTATCCTACGTTAAGTTGTATGTTCCTTCCGTCGCATAACCATTTCCGTTACGAAGGAGGTTAAAGAACCCCCAAATGGTTGTTAACCCCGCAAGAACCATAACGTTAGGTTGTGGTGAGAAAGAGGGGGAAAAGACAATATGAAAGTGGATGGGGAGTCAGTGAGACTCAAATTTTGAAATTATGACGCGTTTTAGCTTCACTAGTTGAACCATCCATCACCGTAAAGGAGTTCGTTCGAGAGTATGAAAAGTGCCGTCAAGAGCTCACTGCTTCTTAATTAAGTAACGCATTCGAGTATCGCTGACTCTCATTTATCAGTTCCTTTGTCTACTTCCTTCTTTAAATCTTGAAAAATCTCACGTAAAACCTTTGTAACTGTGGCGGAGTTCAACTACTGTCACACTGCTTTATGCTCCCTCTGCCATAAATATCGTGGCGCTTTATCCTTTGTGCCGAACGTAAGAACTTTTTAAATATTGTTGAATGAACAGTGAACATTTTACAAAATTTAGTGGCGTCATTACACGAACAACATGAGCAAGCTATTTACTGTTGAATAAATGCATAAAAAATTGCTAATTCGATACTTCAAGTTGATTTTTAGTTCTCCGAATTAAAATAATTTCACTCTAATTTTTACTAACTATTTAACTGACGTGCAAAGACATTCTAAACTGGCTGAGACTGACCGTAGGAAGTGATGGGTATGCAGGGGGTGAGCTCAATAAATGATAAAGGGACCCTTCTGTCCCGTTATTTGGGGCAGGAATGACTCCAACAAGATGACACATTAAATTGTATAATTCGATGTTTTGGAAAGATTCAACTTCGACTTCATTCCGAAATTCTGGACCATCAGAGATGAAAAGTGGCTGTTAAAGAAAGGAACAAGTTTAAAATTTAGGTCAAGAGAGTTTCCTCAATAATAATAATAATAATAATAATAATAATATAATACTATTAATCATAATAATAATTTTTTGGTTCTTGTTTTATGACTTATTCAACGATTTTCTCTTTCGTGTCTCTCTAGAAATCGACAGGAATTTTCGGTCTCGGGACAGATTTAAAAATCCGGGGTCCCTCCTCTCTTCTCTTACGGGCGTGTGCCAGGTCCCCCTGTCTCACCAGGCGCGGCACATCGATCTACGAGTATATTGGCTACACCCTCCTGTCGCTGCCCCTGTATTCCTGCACAAAAATACTCTAACTTCTAGAAATTGTATTCTGTATCACGGAAGTGTTTATTACTCACAGTAGAGAATGAAATAATTAAAATTGACTAATGAATAAATTCCTCCACGCTGCACGCCTCCTTATAATAGACCCGTAAGGCGTAATAAACCAACTCACTTCCATATCTGCGTAGTAATTGTCGTAACCGTGATTCCCTTCAAGATAATAGTGGCTGAGGACTTTCCCTTCATACCCTAAATTCAGGTCTAAAACGATGTCCTCTATGCGCACATTGTTGCTGAAATGGAATCGCTTTGGGAGTCCAGAAGGAATGTATTGACGTATTTCTGGCCTTTGACAAGTAAGGTTTTTCCTTATGTCGTTCGTTTGATCTGTGTAAAAAAGATATCACTATAGATTTAATGGTTGGGTATTCCGTTTCACGTCCTTCGTCTACTAGAGGACGGTACTGAGACGATAGTAACGTCATCAACTTGGTAAAATAAGTCCCCTTATTTAAAAGAGAACTGAATCCAGCAAAATACATTACGCGCAGCGAGCTCATCACTGTTCACCCCCTGCCTACTTCTCAGAGTGGCATGGGACAGCTCTTTGTCTACTGTATAGATATAATTAGAAAACCGTCAAGACGAGTCCGTCGAACGAGTTTGAACGTAAGCTCCCCCACCCCATTCCTCCGCCATTGCCTAACCCCTCCCGCTCCTTCTCCCCCTCCGTCCCTCATCCCCCAGAATGGGGGAAAATTTACGAAAACGACGACGATGACGTAAAACTCAATAGACAGTTCGCAATCGGCCTTCGGTATGGTCACAATAACGCATTTATCGAGTCTTTTTTTTTTTTTATCCCTCTACCCTTTCTACAAATTTTGTATTATCTCCCCTTTCTTATAGCGAAACCAGCACCCGATTAAAGTTGGTTAATAAATTAAACTCGTAGATTCACTTTAGCTATAAAATTTCTGTAATAAAACTGAAGATATTAGGTGTACTCTAGAGACCATTTCATCTTCAGAAACAGTAAAAAATGCAGGTCGTTTGGAAGAACTACCCTACATACACACTGATGGGAAGAATTAAGGGTTTAGATAGTGTTCCCTAAATTGCATCATCAGGAATCAAGTCTGTAAATGGGAAAACATTAGATAATATCTTAACTTTAAAGAGAATATATATATACATATATATATATATATATATATATATATATATATATATATATACACACAGGCCCTCTCAGAGGTCGGGCCACTTCCAGCTTTTGAGGCCATAGCTAAACCCAATTATTACTTTCACTGCAAAACATTATATTAAAATCTGAAAATTTCTAAATTTGAAGCTCCCCTTAAGCTTGAGGCCCAGGCCAAATGGCCCTCCTAGCCTCCCCTCTGATAGGCCCTATATATATATATATATAATATATATATATATATATATATTTAAACTGTTCATCAGGTGTGAGCTCTTATAGCATTTTATAGGGTATTTACACTAACTTCTATCTCTCTATTTCGAGAGAGAGAGAGAGAGAGAGAGAGAGAGAGAGAGTTACAAGGAAAAGAAGTACCTCAAAAGGCCTTGCGGCCCATACCGAGGAGGTACCAATGGCAACGGGTGCCACGGAAAATTTTCTACACACTCAAATAGTGTGCAAAATTTGGTCTAACCTTTTCTCGAACTGATCCACAGAGGAACTGTTCACAACTTCCGAAGGTAACCTGTTCCATGTGTCACAGATCTTATACGTAAAGTAATTCCCACACACACTAGTCCTAAACCGTTTCAAATCCAACTTCCAACCATTGTTGCGAGTTGGGTTATCATTTAAACTAAACATACTTCTAAAATCGACATCGTTGAACCCGCGTAAGAGCTTGAAAACCTCGATCAGTTGACCGCGCAGCCTCCGAGTTTCAAGCGAAAACAAGTTCAGGGCGCGTAACCGTCGATTGTAGCCCATATGCCTAACGGAAGGGATTAACTTTGTGGCCCTCGCCTGCACTCGCTCCAGCCTCTCAATATCTTTCCTGAGGGTGGGCGACCAGAACTGCACAGCATACTCCAGGTGCGGCCGAACAAGGGAATTGTACAGTGAGAGCACAATCTCCTTGTTCCGAAACTGAAATTGCCTCCTGATATAACCCAATAGTTTCTGGGCTTTCTTTTCCACCTCTACACACTGTTTCGTAAACTTAAGGTCGCTGCTAATTAGCACACCCAAGTCCTTTTCTAAATCAGTCACCTCGATATTACTACCCAACATCGAGTAGTCCGACTTGGGATTGGCGTAGCCAATGTGCATCACTTTGCATTTACCCAAGTTAAACGGCATTTGCCATTTTTCGGACCACTCTCCTATCCTACCTAGGTCCGCACGCAGTTCCTCGATCGCTTCGGGCGTCCCAACATTGGCCCCAAGCTTGGTGTCATCAGCGAATTTGGCGATCCGATGACGATGCCACCGTCGATATCATTTATGTAAATGATAAACAACAGTGGCCCCAAAACGGAACCCTGAGGAACCCCACTAGTAACCGAGGCCCAACCCGATCTAGCCCTTTAATTACCACCCTCTGCCGCCTATTCCTCAGCCAGTTTTCAATCCACCTACCTATTTCCCCACCGATACCCAGCGCGCGCACTTTCGCCGTTAGCCGGCGGTGAGGTACCTTATCAAAGGCTTTCTGAAAGTCGAGATAAAGTATATCAATAGCCCTACTCTTATCGTACTCACTCAACATGACGTGGAAAAACTCGAGCAAGTTGGTGAGACACGACCTATGCCGTCTAAACCCATGTTGGGAGTCCCCAAGCAGTTTGTAGGAATTCAGATGGTCAACGATCCTATCAGCTATTATCCCTTCTAATAATTTACCTACAACTGAAGTGAGACTAATGGGACGATAGTTCCCTGGACTTTCGTGATCCCCTTTCTTAAAGATAGGGGTCACGTTGGCTTCCCTCCAGTCACCAGGCACCTGGCCCATCTCCAACGATTTGTTGAAGACTGTAGCCAGGTGGGGAGCCACCTGGTCGCGCACTTCTCGCAACACTCTGGGGAGAAACTGGTCTGGCCCAGGAGCCTTAAACGCGCTCAGTTTGTCTATTCTATCGGCAACGACTGTCGCGGTACATCTAACACTATCCAGGCCTAACCTTCGCCTTCACTTCCCTACACAGGCGGACATACGCTTCAGTGTTCTCGTTGGAACGATTGGCCTTCGCCCTCCTATACGCTACTTTTCTATTTCGGATAGCCGAAGCGATGTCACGATTGAACCACTTAGGCTGCGTTGAAGCAGGGGTGACCGGTTTGAGGGTATGGCAGCAGACTGCAGCACCATAAACTCGTCCCGGAATGCACTCCACACTCCCTCAACATCGCCGCCAACCTCTAACCCATCTCCCTACGCTATCCCTGAGGCTAACAAAGTTCGCCCGCCGGAGATCGAGCTTACTGCCTCTCGAGTTACTACGCTTCACCCGAGGGACGCACACACGGAACCCAATAAGACCGTGATCACTCCCGCCCAATGATTCGTCAACGGTGAGGCCAGTGACGAGGTTGTCTTCGGTCGTGAATACTAAGTCTAGAACGCTTTCGCCTCGCGTAGGCTCGTTGACCCACTGAGTGAGGAAGTTCTCATCAGCAAAGTCAACTAGCCTCCTCCCTTCAGCATCGGCAGTCCTGTTTTCCCACTTTATGCCGCGACAGTTGAAGTCTCCTAAAACTACACACACTCTATCCCTAGCAGGCTACTGAGTTCGGTGTACAGGGCTGTATCCTCCACGAGGAGGAGATGCGGAGGTCTGTACACCAAGATTAACCTGTAGTTCGTCCCTCCCACGTTCAGATCGACGCCAAGCAGCTTCCGTTCCGACCGGAACTGGCAGTCAACCGGACTCAACGTGTCTCTGACGTATATTAGTACCACCCCCCTCCCCACGGGTGCGGTCTTTGTGAAACATTGTATACCCGGGAATTTCGAACTCCCCAACGTAGTCCCTACGATCAGTATGAATCCAGGACTCGGTGATAGCAACGATATCCTGGTATTCTGATGCTAAGAGTGCCCGTAGCTCGCCAAACTTGTTCCTGATCGACCTAGCATTAAAAAGCATTGCACGGAGGGAGCCTCCCCTATTCTGACCGCCCACTAGCACGACCCGTTTTCCCGAACAGCCAGGGCTGTCGGGAGTTGAATAGCCCCTCACTAACGAGGGGACAATCTCCGCAGGAGCTTGAGCCCCCTCCAACGTGGAAGGAGAGTCACTACCTGCTGTTGGAGGGGGACTAACTACTGGGGGAGGGGACTAACTACTGGGGGAGGGGGACTAACTACTAGGGGAGGGGAACTACCTGCTGTTGGAGGGGACTACCTGCTGCTGGAGGGGGACTAACTGCTGCTGGAGGGGGACTAACTGCTGGGGGAGGGGGACTAACTGCTGGGGGAGGGGGACTAACTGCTGGGGGAGGGGGGCCAACTGCTGGGGGAGGGGGACTAACTGCTGGGGGAGGGGACTAACTGCTGGGGGAGGGGGACTAACTGCTGGCGTACCTTCATATTCTTCATACACGTCGATCCTGACGAAGGATCCCTGATATGTAACTCCCATTTTATCAAGGTGTGGAACAAAATCGGTGAGTTCCAACGTTTTTGCTTTTCCGGCGGCCGTCATTCCGTGATCAGAAACTAGAATTACATTCACGCAGTCTGTCAAATTGAGGTGCGCAATTCCGTCAACGAGTTTGCCGATCAGAGCATCTACTTCTTCCAGTTTACTGTTCACCTACAAGATTTAATGTTATAAAAGTTTTTGTATTAATTTTGGAGTGATATCAATGGAATAATATCACCTTTGTTACTTAGTTATGGCAATCATGAATCTGAAAAACAGCTAAATAACTGAAAACTGTAAAATATATGATTCATATATGAAAAAGCTCAAATTCTAATAACCTATAATACTTTAAATCTAAATTCCAAACTGTTTGTCATAGCATTAAATTAAAATAACATTTAAAGGAGCTTCCTGTCTGTAGGATTGTCACGCCAGCGCCCATGGCTTAGTAGTTAACACCATTTCTCTATAAGCGAAGAAAAGGCATTGAAGTCAGGGATCGACTCCCGGTGAGTGCTGGTAATGATAATCCAATGTTGATAATAATAATAATTGAATGGGCTGCATTAGTCTGGCCTGAGAGCTGTGCCACTTTCGGCTCCTCCTACCAGGGACGGACTGACAGCAACCTGGGCCCTCGGGCATAATGAGGTCCTGGGTCCCTTGAAATTCGATTTTCTTCATATTACAGTTCGATTAGACACTTGACCCAATTGAGAACACTCTCACTGTTTTATGATGACTGCGGGCCGTGGACGCCGGGCCCCCTAATGGCCCGGGCTCTCGGTCCATGCCCGATTGCCCGACCGCTCAGTCCACCCCTGCCTCCTACTATCATTATATTATTATTATTATAGGACTGTCACAGCATATAATTACTCAAAATTAAAAGAAAAAAGAACCAAAGAAGGTCTGAAAAATGAAGAAAAATCAAATAATGACTCATTTCTTCTCTTTCAGAGTCCCGTAAAGGGTTACACAAAAATATAAGAGCTTCAAGTCACATTCCTATTGTTAAGTATTTAATTAAGCAGAGAACTGAATATAGGATTAAATAAGTCCTATTATCGTCGACTCGTACTTTGAGACAACACGAGGGAATTCAGTTAGTACATCCACTCCAAATCCGAAAGCACTACATAGGTTAAAACCATTCAAATGTGTCAACAATACGAATGGGTAAATGTTAGGAGCGCCGAGTCTGTTATCATGTCAAAAGAAAATAAAGTTTAATAAAACATATAGGGTTAGCTGAAGATAATACATACCTGGAGAAGTAGAAGAATCTTGAGGGACAACGCAACAAATTGGATCGTTTGGCACGATGTCAGTTATTAAAACTTAAATCTTGAATAAATTGCTTTATATTATAACTCGATCGTAGTAATTTTAGGAAACATTTTGATGTACACTTGGCACAAATTAAAAGCGGTTTAGAGACAATCATTGCGAAATATTCAATTTTTACCTGGTCTGAATTTGGCCGTAATAATGGCCCGCATGATCAGGTTCATCAAAATAGACGCACATCCATATTGGTCTCAAACTTTCGGGTAGAGCAAGCCAATCCAGTATCTATAAGTAAAAAAAAAAATAATTTTTGTAATCAGTTTTAGACAACTTTAACTACAGCTTAGAGGAAGGAAGATGAAAGGTCTATTTTATACAGAACACCACTCCGCCTATACGCCCATTTACGAGCGTACTCGTACGAGCAGCTCGTACAATCATTGCCAAATATATAGAGGACCAACGTACTAATGACGCCTCCGTATACTTAGCTCACCATCATTAATAAATAAGGGCAACAAATAAATGATAAATGAAGGAACTATGCTCTGTGTTATTACAGTTCAAAGAATGTTCACATCTGTAACAATTTTAATGGTATTTTCGTCAACGATCAACGATCAATAAAAGATAGAAACTCGGGGTAGAGAGGCGTAGTTATAGAAGAATGGACTTATGAACTGTAAACATGGACGTAGGAGGCGGGGGTCTAGGGGGTCTGAACCCCCCAGTCAACCTTTGTGTCGGGTCCATTTTGCCTCACTTTGTCAGGTCCATCACATCATGTCAATGAGAGAAAAATTAAAAAGGAAGAAAAACAGGATTACGGGGTCCAATAAACCTTAGCCCCCCCGCCCATGGCCTAAACCATTAGAGGTACAGTAAAACTAAACATACCTTACAAAAGAGAATTTAATCCTGCATTTAATGAGAAACAATTAAAACTTGGTGTTCCCACCATTGGCTTCCAAACAACCTGAATTCGCTTTGGGTAGCTTGCCAAAAGTGACGTGAATAGACTTGATCGTTACGCAAATTTGCTAAAACAGTTTCAATGTGTTACGTCATTGTATCCTTCGAAAATCGATTTGCTGCAGGTTCTTGAACAGAGACATTCAACCTTGTCCTTTATAACTGATCCAATGTTTCACAGACGTTCAGGTCAGGAGAATTTCCTGGCCATTCTTCATTTCCAAAGAATCGATCTCATGGTTCCGCAACAACTGTTGAGTGGCTAATGTCTTAAAGCAGGGGGCCTTATCGTGCAGAAGTGTGACCTGATCGACATCCATAACATTGTTTGGGTTTCTTAGAAAAGGAATGACATGCTGGGATAGAATAATATCACGAAAATACTGTCCATCCCAACTCTGACCATTTGGCTTCAGCACCCACATGAGCTTCTTTGCAGTGAACAAAACAAACACACCAACACAGTCTGGACTTTTTAATAATTCGCGATAATGTTCATTGTCATCGATTTCATCTGGTGTTGTGACCCACACTCGATTATTTTGGTAGTTAGGCCGACGTGTTACGTAAACAAAAAATTCATCGGAGACAGCTAAATGCATGAAATCATCCACATCCCAATCTTCAAGATAATGGGCAAACCACATTCTGTCATCGATGTTAAGTTGTTTTTTTCTTGGCTTTGGAAGTTCATGCCAAGGCTTTAAACCTTACCTATGACGGTACAGTCGAATGATCTCACCACTAACGATCTTTCCTCTCAACACTGCGATCTCTCTAGAAAGTTTAGCACAGTTGTTTTTCCGCTTACGCGTACCGCTTTCAATGATGTCCTTTGTTTCCTGAGAGAGTGGCAAATTTGGGCGGTCAGATTTGATTGTATCCATTTCACATTCATCCAAAGTTTTATTCCAATTTCTTTTGACGAAGTCCTCACTTCTTCGCAACTTTTTGGCAACCCTTGAACGTGTTATAAAGGTGGCTCCAGCATTACGAGCTTCCCGAAATGTTATTGCTCGTATGCGATCTATCACACGTTGCCTCTCCGAATCACCAATTAATTGAGAAGCCATTATATTATCACTTTATCAGCTCGAGTAATTTTAATACCTGCAATAAATAAAGAATTTTATATATTTTTATAATCACTAAAAACTATTTCGATATAAGTAAACATGTAAGCTGCAAATGGGGGGGGGCTAAGGTTTTTTGGAACCCCTTAGAAGGCAAAACTGTGAACTGAAATTATTTTACAAATTAATTTTATTTGACCACTTGTATGGTTGTATACACTTGTACAGTTGTCTTCTCTTGTATGCATCTGATTTTAAATACTTTCGTAGTATGTAAACCTAGATAACTGTATTCATATCAAATGGTAGTATTAGATGATTAGATCCATTGAAGCCATTGTTCGCTTTGCATTAAATTAGATATAAGAAGTGTTTATTTTTGTTTTAATCTGAATTTTGTATTGTAAACTTAAGCTTAACACGAGTTAACAGTAAGTAATATTGTTTACCTAGCATGATACACAACAAATAATAATAAATACATGACCTAACAATACCATGGTTTATGTAACCCCAAATTAAATATTTATAAAAATCCAGCTTTGTCTTCCTACAAATACTACTACCAAAAAGTGGAAGTATACATTTTTAACACTCCACAGTCGACACTCTCCTTGCTTCTACCAGCATCATTTTTTATGGCTTGGCCCTTTCATTTTCGCTCAGCTCTACACTAGAAAAATTCCTGCAGACGCTAATGCGCTAACTCAATAATTTTTTTTAGGTTATGGAAATGTCGGTCTGAAGCTCTGAGCAACATCTTTCTTGTCGGATCCAAACACCCGGACCCCCCAGAGACTACTTATCCCGTACGCCCATGACTTTAAGTATATATGAAACCCACAATTTTACAGAAGGAAAAACCTAAATAATGTCTAACGTAAGAAACTTTACAAAAGTTTGAAACCTAATTGCTACGATGGAAAAGAAACACAAATGGATTCTAATTTTTTACATGATTATGCTACTTATGTGACACGAATTTTAACCCTTTAGCGCCCGGAGGTCTTTTCCGAGACTGAATAAAATCGTCTGGCATTAGCCAGAACAAAATCAGTAAAGTAACACTGGGCACTAAAGGGTTAAAGAGAAAATTTAAAATATCGGTTTTGAATAGGATTTGAATATCACCTTTCATATAAAATAATAATTAATAATAATAATAATAATAATAATAATAATAATAATAATAATAATAATAATAATGTTTCAGGTTGTTTGACTACCTTCGTAACGGCATATAACAGAGGGGACCTACATCTTTACGTCGTATTCGAACCAGGGTTCGCTATATCATCTGAACGCAGAGGACGGTCACCCATCGAGCTATTGAACAGACCTAACGTTGTTTAGCATCGTTGATCCCATCAACAGAGATAAATATAAAAGATTCAGTCAATAAATTCAGGGAATTGTTTCATTGAAAATACAGTCAACAAATTCCTTATTTTGTAAATAGGTAGATAGGTACATAAGGAGAGAGAGAGAGAGAGAGAGAGAGAGAGAGAGAGAGAGAGGAAGAGAGAGAGAGAGAGATTAGTTTTAAATTATTACTCCATTTAATTATTTTATGCCTACATTTTAGCGTATGTATTTTCATCTGCCATATTATTTGTAGGTCCCTTGTGGCTCTTAAACTTAAAGCATATTCAGCGCTAAATTTATTGCACAATATCTCATGATCCAAAAACCTTGTTAAGCGTACATGAAAAGCTGTTACTGCGAAATGGTCATTATTAGAAAAAACCAACGTCAAAGTAAGCAGTGAATTGGAGTATAATTACAGTTTGAACTTCATTTTTAATTTATTTTCTGTTTTTTTTTATCAATTGTAGTATTTATTTATAAGTTAGAAGCATTTGTTAGCGCACAAAAGCAGTGTAAAGTTTTCATTCAGATTCTCTCCTCTTTTTGCTTTACAATTTTCACTTATCTTTAAATTTTCTTCTTTCCTTTTAACCTCCCTTCTTAAACAGACAGTATCGTAGGACCAGCCGGTCTGTTGCTCTTTGGTGTCCTTTGTATTCCTTTGTATAAATGCATTGCATTCAAATTTTGTTTTAACATTAATTCTCAGCCTTTGTTATGGGAGAAATTTAAAGGAGCTCAAATAGGCAATAAATATACGCGCGCGCGTATATTCAAATATAAAATGAGTTTTTTTTTTCTGTCATTGCATAAAAAATTTCTTCGCTAAAACCGAAGCTGCCTGTCCATACTGCTTTTTATTTCTGAGGTTGTTTAACTTCCTTCGCAACATCTAAAGTCGTAGGGCCTCCTACTGTGATGGCTTCCGTACTGTGACGGACCCCATACTATGACGTATTACATCTTACTATTAACTGTAATATATTTTGAAGACACTATATTTATAACGAAACGTGTGAATTAAATGTATATTTTTTATTCCTTTTTAAGATTGTCCACCATCATTTATCACACACTTGACAAACATTAGTGATAATGATATAGCACAGGTCTAGAGCGGGTCTGAGCGGGCCTAGAGCGGGTCTGAGAACTGGTTGGGCCATTATTAAAGTTATATTTTGTTTGATGTTAAATTTGTAAGTAATTTTAAATCCGTTTCATTTTAGATTGTTAAAATTTAAAATATAATAAAATAGTGTACTGGAAATGAAAAATAATTTTGACCCGCTTCATCTTAACGCGTTTCTTACCTGGCCACCTTAAGGAACTATTTGAAGAGCCCTGATGTAGCATTATGTCAGGCTTGGACCTAACTCTGTTTGAATGACTGAAGAATTGAATGACGAAATATTGTCCACATTTTATTTGTTATAAAATGGTTTATAGAAATAAACATTTCTTGAGAAAATCGGGCTATGTCGTTGCCAGTGTCGCGATACCGCCTCTCGTCGAGCAGCGAACTTAGGTGACATCAGGTGGGAGACCCGCGTCTAGATTATACAGCGACCCGTGGTTCGGAACCCACGTAAAGCTATTGGCTTTCCCCGTCATATGAATTTAGATGTTGCGAAGGAGGGTAAATAACCCCGTAAAATATTATGAGAAAACTGATAGCATCATTAAAAATTAATTTCAAATTTTCATTAATATTATAGGCCATCGAACAAAGGGCAGACACTTCCATCAACATAGCAAATAGAACACCCATATATATATATATATATATATATATAATATAATATATATGACGCGGTTTTATTCTATATTTTAAAGGTATAAATTATATCTTTATTTTAGCCTGTTTGCCTTTAAACCACATCATATAGATTTAATCCAAGGTTATATATTAGGGTGGATCGATTTTACATTTCTTTCGATTTCCATATTCTAATAGAGACAAAAACTTGCGCATGCATGAGAAAATAGCCTCTGCAAAATCTTAGCTTAATAGGTAATCATCTTCTGCCCCCGGCAGAGCGATGAAAAATCATATTTTAGTAGTCAAAAACGTATTTTTAAACCCTAGCCTAGAGTCATAAAATTTTGCGTGTGTGTTATTTCATGCCTAAGCAACGATATAAATGCTATGGGAAATATATAAATGCATTATTTAAGACAAAGAGCCGATCTGAAAATATGTATATTATACATATTTTCAGATCGGCTCTTTGTCTTAAATAATGCATTTATATATTTCCCATAGCATTTATATCGTTGCTTAGGCATGAAATAACACACACGCAAAATTTTATGACTCTAGGCTAGGGTTTAAAAATACGTTTTTGACTACTAAAATATGATTTTCATCGCTCTGCCGGGGGCAGAAGATGATTACCTATTAAGCTAAGATTTTGTAGAGGCTATTTTCTCATGCATGCGCAAGTTTTTGTCTCTATTAGAATATGGAAATCGAAACAAATGTAAAATCGATCCACCCTATTATATATATCACTGATTATATATTCTTATTTCTCTGTCAATTCGTGTAGGGGGATAATTATAAAACCTTTTACAAAAATAATAGGTTCAACACAGACTTTCTAAACCAATTACAATCTAAATGAAATTTTTTACAGTAATAAAGATTTCTTGAAGAATGACACTGGATAATAAGACAATTAAGTAAAATGCACAAGCACTTTAAATTTGACTGTTAGACAATTTTAATCTACAATTTGTAGTTATTTAACTGAATACAGCCGTATTGTAATATGCCAGATCATTAAAATGAATGAACGCATACATACTACAATTTTGATTGAATTATTATCTTTAGAACAACAGCTGGTTCTCTACCCGGCCTTTTGACCGTATTTTGTATACAGGGTGGGCCGTAAGTTTCCATACATAGGAAAAATAAACATTTTTTTATGGACAACCATTTTTATTTATATAATATGCTCTACATGGTTGCCATTGTTTGAAAACACATTTCAATACGTGTTCCCCACTGTTGATGAACACGCATTAGCACAGTTGACGTTATGCTTGTAATGGCGTTGGTGATACGTTCCTTTAGATGATTTATGTCTCGTATCTTTTCCTGATACACCATGGCCTTCAAGTGCCCCCAAAGATAGAAATCAAGGGGGGTGAGATCTGGGGATCTGGGAGGCCACTCCACAGGACCACGCCGACCAATCCAAGCATCCGGAAACTGCTGATCCAAATACCGACGCACGTGAAGACCATAATGAGGTGGAGCTCCATCTTGCTGGAAGTAAACTGGGAAGTTACCTTCCTCGTTTAGCAGGGATGGGAAAATCTCTTCTTGCAACATGTTAAGATACCTTTCGGCATTAAGATTTCCACTGACAAAAATTGGTCCAATAATTCTGTCACCCCATATCCCGGCCCACACCATCACTTTACCGGCACCTTGCATCTTCGTCGGACTCAGCCAGTTAGGGTTAGCATTACTCCAATAACGTATGTTTTGCCGATTAACCTCTCCATTGACGTAAAAATTTGCTTCATCAGTAAACAAGATCTTACAAACGCATATTCTTAGGGTATCTGAAACATAAAAACAAACGTTTAAATTTTCCTATGTATGGAAACTTACGGCCCACCCTGTATAATACAATTTCATAGAATTATTTGAATCCTATCTGGTTATTTTGCCATTCCAATTATAATGTTTAATGCATGCCTTAGTTACACTGTTTACCTACTTCCTTTTGACAGTGGTAATTATTCTCTTGAAAATTTGTACATTATAATCCTGTGTATTTTATATTTCTACCGAATGCGCGGAACTCCGTTCTCTAACGGTGAATCAAGGACACACTATTTTCGAGCGTTTACCGACACGAACAGAATATACGGAGTCTGCGTTTTCTTCCGTTATTAAGGAATTACTATTTTAGCTTTGTGAGTAATTTACTCAATTTTATACGAACGATTTCGCTTCTAAGTGCCACACACGATTTGAATTTATCATTACAGCACAATAGCTGTATATTTATATACTTGAGCAAACTTTCACAAAGAACTCGTTTTTTGTTCTTAAAAGGAGAAATAAATCTAATGTTCTTATTTACATTCAACACAGCGTTTGTGAGAGGGAACCTTCGTTAGCCAGCTTTGAGACGCACTGATGCTATGCGTTTTCCTTTGTGACTTTTGGGCATCTTCCGCTTCGAATTTATAATAGAGACATTAATTCCATCTTTTAACTAACATAATTGTATGCTATGTTATTCGGCAATAAGTAAAGAGTAATTTGATATCAATTTCATTCCCGTTCTCTGCCTTCATATAATTTGATTTATATATATAACAATATCTTTTCGGCCTATGGTTCCGGGCGAGGCTGCCAGGCGCAAGATTCCTTACATAAGATTCTTTTTGATTCATCTTATTAGAATTATTAACCTTTTTGAGGGTGTAAATTTAACATGCCATTAAACTTGTTAACAATTTAACAATCTAATTTTAACTGAGTTTTCTCATTTTATGCATAAATGAACGTTCAATTTTATAACGTCTTTCTTTCTTTGGAGTGAGCGCGGAACTCACGTGTCGTCTCCCAAGTGAATTTCTTTATTTTAATGTAATTTTTACATTAGTTATGTTCCTAGTTTCTGGTACCAATATACGATATTTTTATCCGAACTTATTCAGAATTAAAGAAACATTTGAATTCATGTCTTTTTTCCTAAATTACATGAGTATTTAATATGCATATGTTTCTAATTTCATGTACTTAAGAATCTATAAAACGTCGTCTCAGAAACGAAAAAAGGCGAAGCCGCCATTTCGGTCGTTCCCTTTGTTTTCATGAACCATTCATTTATACATACAATTCATTCTGTTTGTATGATCAATTTTGTTTGTGGGTTAATTTATAACCAGTAATTAATTAACCTTATTACATTATTCCCATATATAACAATAATATATATGTTATATCTATATAATAATATATATATATATATTAATATATATAGGGTGTCCCAAAAAAAACTATATACTCTTTATAGCATCATATATTTTATAATTTAAAAAAAACAAAACAATATATTGTTATAGCAATTGCCAATGAAAGGTAAATTAGTAATCTAAGTGATCAAAATGTTATAGCGAGTTGTTTGCATTAAAATTTAATTAACTACGCCAAGTGCTCAAAATGTTCTCCGGCGGCATGAATGCACTTTCAATACAACAAAATGTTGTGGTCTGATGAAGCTACCTTCAAGCTGAATGGCACAGTAAATTGACACAACTGCAGGTACTGGTCACTTGATAATCCACACGTTTATGTGGATAAACATGTTCATTTACCAGGATTAACAGCATGGTGTGGTTTATCATCCAGGGGTTTGGTTGGACCATTTTTCTTTAATGGGACAGTTACCGGTGCCGCATATCTCGACATGCTGCGGACAGAAATTATACCTGCAGTTCGGAAGTTGTTTGGAAACGACGACTTTTACTTTCAAGAAGATGGAGCCCCCCCCTCATTATCATTGTGATGTCAGAAGGTACCTCGATGAAACGTTGCCGAACCGTTGGATAGGACGAAGAGGAAGCGTTGGAGTATCCTCCACGTTCACCGGACTTGACTCAACTTGATTTTTACTTGTGGGGCTACCTGAAGGATGCAGTTTATGGTACAAGACCCGCAACACTCGAACACGTTAAGGATGCAATTAGGGAAAAGTGCGGGACCATTACTAATTTACCTTTCATTGGCAATTGCTACAACAATGTATTTTTTTTTTTTTTTAAATTATAAAATATATGATGCTCTAAAGAGTATATAGTTTTTGGGACACCAATATATATATATATATATATAATGAATAAAACCACGAAGGAAAGGAAACAGAATGTTCAATGTTTCTCCGCGCCCTTAGGATCGCCAGTCCGGAATACATCAATGCCAAATTAGAAAAAATCAAACGGTATTGGAAGTGATCTGTGTTATCCATCTACGTTGATGGAATCTTGTCTCAACAAGGCAAAACGAACTTTCTATCGTGTGAATAATAACACTCGTACTTTGTCAAAAAAATATTTTAGTACTTCCATTTTTCCCGGGCTTTTTAGGCATTGCTAATGAACTTAAACTTTTGGATATTAATGTAGTATTTTCATATAACAATATTGTGAAAAATATCATAGTAAAAAATAGCCCTACCAATAATTCAGGCATTATCTATAAAATGGTTGTAAACAATGTGATTCCTTTTACATAGGTCAGACGGAAAGGATTTGCACACACGTATAAAACAGCATCAATATTCCGTTAGAACAGGACAGTCGTCCAGTGCCCTTTTTGTCCATTTGGCAGAGTTATCCCACTGTATTGATTAGAATAATGCTTCAGTTTTATTTCACTCTAGCAACATTGTTAATAGAAATATTCTTGATCTGCCATTATCCACTTACAAATAACTTCAACATAAGCAAGGTCTTTTTCAACTCGATCCTGTTGTTTTGATTCCTTCAGAACAGATTTAGATAAGAAGGGTAGAACGCTAAATCTTTGGTAAACTTGTATGCTACTCTAATAACTTTTATTTTTAAATTTATTTTTATATACATCGAACCTTAAACAAGAAGGGTATAGTGCTAAAACCCGGGCAGATTTCCAGTATAAATTTGTATTTTTTTTTTTTTATAACATTGGTTGGAAACAATTCATTTGATTCTTGTGCTAAAAATCGGTAGTTTTTCCTTACAAATTTGTATGCTCCTCCCACAATCCTTTAATTTTTAATTTTATTTTTTTTATTTCTCTCTTTATTGTATATATATATATATATATATATATATATATTTTTTTTCTGTAACCTATATAGGCTGTACTCTTTATGTACTTCAGTGTTCCTGAGGATTCATTAGACGAAAGCGCTTGAGCACCTTTCTGTTTCCTTTCCTTCGTGGTTTATTCATCATAATATTTTTCGTGTTACTTTCGTGAAATAATTTATATATATATATATATTATATATATATATATATATATATAATATATATATATATATATATAATATAACTATAATAATATATATATATATATATTATATATATATATATATATATATATCTTATATATTTTATATATATATAATATATAGATATATATACTATACAATCTATATATATATATATATATATATATATATATATATATATATATATATATATATCTATCTAACCAGAACCTATATATAGTATATATATATATATATTATATATATATTTATATATATATATATATATATATATATATATATATATATATATATATTATATAATAATATATTATAGGTGAACCAAATGTAGTGGACAGTAAATGATAACGTTTATTTTGAGAATACATATTTAATTTTTTTGTATACTATAATAAAAATAAAATTTAAATAAATTTAGTTATAATATTTAATATAATATAACACAAACACCATAGTTATAATGAACACCATAGTTATAATATAATATAACACAAACCGTATTCAACCTACTGTCCACCTACTTTTGGTTCACCGTGTATATATATATATAATATATATATATATATATATATATAATATATATATATATATATATACAGTATATATATATTAAAATTTGCCTTTGTTTAAAAGGATAATAACTCACTTGATCTATTCTTTCTGGATAAGGGAGACGATCACCACTGTAGGTGTATAATATGTGGGATACATCCCTTCGATATCGGCGTCTGAACCGAGTCCAGTATACAGTTCCACTCAGCTTAACCTGAAATAATAATAATAATAATAATAATAATTAATAATAATATAATAATAAAATAATAATAATATAAATAAGGTATATTCTAAAACCGGTTTTGGCGCGATGGTTAATGATCCAGTATGCTGCTTGACGAGTTTAACTAATAAACAGTTCTCTTATCTCCAGCATGATATACAGGGTGGGCGGAAAGTAGCTCCCTATTTTGGATTGGTAAAAAAATACGTATATTATCCATTTATTTCAGAAGAAATAATATGAAAAGGTAGGCATACATGGTAGGTTTTCTCTAAAATTCAATGTGGGCTCCAACTCTTTCCACCAGCTTCTGGAGCCGCCCAGGAATGGCGTCCACTGACTTTAGC
Source organism: Bathynomus jamesi (assembly GCA_023014485.1). Taxonomy (NCBI): domain Eukaryota; kingdom Metazoa; phylum Arthropoda; class Malacostraca; order Isopoda; family Cirolanidae; genus Bathynomus; species Bathynomus jamesi. Next base: position 60,012 of record JAJOZX010003515.1, on the reverse strand, counting down.
AGGAACTCCGGCGGGATGGAGGACATGACTTCCCGAATTCGGTCCTCCAGTTCTTCCAATGTCCTCGGTTTGGTGCGGTAGACTTCTTCCTTTACCCACCCCCAAAGAAAGAAGTCGCACGGTTACCGCTGAAAAACGGCAGAATCGGTTCAGTGTAACGGTGTGGTGTTGTATGACCTCAGATCAGGTTGTGGGCCCGTTCCTTCTGCGCAACACCATGAATGCTGAGCGGTACCTTGCTATGTTGCGAAACGAGGTCTGGCCGGTTGTCAGCACATGGGAGAACATCGACGATCTGATATTTATGCAAGATGGCGCCCCTCCGCACTTCGCTCTTGTTGTCCGTGAGTGGCTGGATGCCCACTTCCCTGGGCGTTGGATGGGTCGTCGTGGTCCACATCAATGGCCAGCCAGGAGCCCCGACTTGACACCGTGCGACTTCTTTCTTTGGGGGTGGGTAAAGGAAGAAGTCTACCGCACCAAACCGAGGACATTGGAAGAACTGGAGGACCGAATTCGGGAAGTCATGTCCTCCATCCCGCCGGAGTTCCTGCTAAAGTCAGTGGACGCCATTCCTGGGCGGCTCCAGAAGCTGGTGGAAAGAGTTGGAGCCCACATTGAATTTCAGAGAAAACCTACCATGTATGCCTACCTTTTCATATTATTTCTTCTGAAATAAATGGATAATATACGTATTTTTTTACCAATCCAAAATAGGGAGCTACTTTCCGCCCACCCTGTATATATTAGGGTGTGCCAATTACATAGAAGTGAATTTTTAATTTTATTTTTTTAAACGACCAGGGTATATTATTGTTCAATTTAATGTAGAAATGCAACACAAAAAAATTGAAGGAGCTGCATCAATATTTAGGACTTGCTCAACAGCATTAATGTTACAGTATTTAGCTATGTTTTTAGTAATTTGTCAAGTTCTGCACATTATGTTTCTTGGTAAGCATTCTTTCTTATATAAGTATTTCACATAAGTGGAGTTATAGAGCTACTGAACAAGTATTAGTCACACATTCTCTACACGTCTGTACAGGTTTAAACGTAAACAAACAAGGAAAGCAGCTATGCACCAGTTGGCACACATGACACGTCAGTCGTTGTTCTCAAGCACTGCTGGTGGGTTGTGTTAAACTTGTTTTTCTGCTCAGCCACATACAGTAATTGTTCAGTTTTTTTGCTTTAGTGTCTACCAAGAATGGCAATGAAAACAAGACGCTACAGTGATATTTGGTTAGTTGGTAAATGTGGAGAAAAATTTAGTGCTGCAAAGTTACCATCAAGGCGTGATGTACTAAAAGTGTTATTTAATTTTCATACTGATAAACAAATGAGTCTGGGGAAAGTGTTAAGAAAACTGTTCGTTTAATTTTGCCGATTTGGGAAAGAGCACGTATACCTACAACAACTGAATTACATGTGCGTGAGAGAGTTGTACGTCTTCATAAAGAATGGCAGTCACTCAAAAAAAACATAAATAGATCAACATCTACTGAAAGCAAGAAACGTGATATTTTTGGCGAGTCACTGGATGATTTATTTGATATTGCACACCAGGATGCCATGAGTTTGATTAAGATTGAGGAAGATCGCTTATTCTTACAAGGTCAAAGAGAAAAAGGCCGTCGTGGATCAATGATAGGAGTAGACATGAAACTTTCAAAGAAAGAAGCTAGCAGAATTGAGCGATCACTAGCATATGAAAGGCAAAAAGAGAAACAGAAATATTTGCAGGAAGCATATACATCAGCAGCAGCAACAATTAATGAATCGATAGAATTAGAATCATCAGGAGAATCATCTGATAAAAGTGATCATGCTGATTTTGATCAAGAGATTGCTCATAAGGCTGTTTTGTCTAGATGTTCTAACAGAGGTCGTGTTCAAGTTGTTACGCAAGAAGTTGCTGCAGCACTAGATCGAACAAAAATAAGTAGCAGAAATGCTGTTCGCGTTTTCTCAGCAATGGCTTCATCTAATTTGCTCAGAGCTCCCAGAAGTGAGTTACAGATTAGCCACAGAACAATTCATCGAGCCAGAAACAAACATCGTGAATCTCTAGCAGCAGAAATTCGAGCATCTATTGATCCAAAAGTACCCCTTACTCTCCACTGGGATGGAAAAATTATGGATGATTATACTGGAGCTGTTCAGAAGACTGTAGAGCGTTTACCAATTTTAGTGTCTGGTAAGATATTACAAAATTACTTGCTGTTCCAAAGTTCAATACTGGGAATGCTTCTGGTATTGCTTATGCTTGTCTGACAGAAATAAGAAAATGGGGACTAGAAAATAGAATAGTTGCATTCTGTTTTGACACTGCACCAACTAATACTGGATTGAAAGTGGGGTTTGCCTTAAAATTGAAACAGAATTAGAGAAAGATCTGCTGAGTCTTGCATGCCGCCATCACATATTTGAAATTATGTAGAGAAAGTATTTTCTCTGCATGATGCTGGTAGGTTACCTAATATTGAAGTTTTTTTCTCATTTCCGTGAATCTTGGCCTCATATTGATAAAAACGCAGTATAAAACTCTACTTAATATAAATATGGTAACATGGTAGAAGAAGAAAGGAGAAAAGGTCTAATTGCATTTGCTCTTCAGCAGTTGCAGTCAAAACAGCTTCGGGGAGACTATCAAGAGCTCCTAGAACTCTTCATTATATTCCTTGGAGGTACTCCTCCCAAGGCATCACTTTTCGTAAACCTGGAGCAGTACACCAAGCTCGATGGATGGCACGAGCAATTTATGCCATAAAAATGTGCCTTTTCCAAGAACAATATTCTGTTCAGCACCGTCAAACTGCAATTAGGGGATCCCGCCTCTCCTATGTCAGAATGTTAGCAGATCACTTGTTACGAGTGTCACTGTTCGTCAAACTGTGTACATTAAATATTGGTTTACATGTACGTCATCTTGTGATGCTCAAGAAACGATCTCATGCTTCTAAAAAACACTTGAAGACTACGCTGACAAAGAAGTTTCAACTGTTGCTTTGACTGCATTCTCACGACATTTGTGGTATTTATCTGAGATATCAGTAGGTCTAAGTTTTTTTGACAATAAAGTATCCCATGAAGAGAAGAGAAACATGATTTATAACATGAGAGTGCAACAAGGTTCCGAAGAGCCTCCAAAGAGGATTCCCCCTATAAAATTTTTTTCTTCATGTTCATTGGCTGACTTTGTGACAAAATCAACTAAAAACTTCTTTAGTATTTTGGGAATTGATGAAACCTTTCTCGGTAAAGACCCCGCAGACTGGTCCAGTGATGCAACCTACAATGAAGCTCAAGCAATTGTGTCATCTCTTAGAGTAACAAATGATTTGGCAGAACGAGGAGTTGCTCTCATGCAATCCTTCAATGAAAGCCTTACTCGTGACGAGGAACAGAAACAGTCCCTTCTTCAAGTGGTTGAGTATCATCGAAAGAAGTTTGATGAGGCTGTCAAAAATGTTGATTAAAGCTGTGTTAATGTTATTGAAAGTAAATGTTTGTTAATTAAAGGTAAATAAAATTAAAGGTAAATTTTTATGTTAATTGAAAGTAAATGTTTATGTTAATTAAAGGTAAATAAAATTAAAGGTAAATTTTTATGTAATTGAAAGTAAATGTTTATGTTGAAGGTAAATTTTTATGTTAATTGAAAGTAAATGTTTATGTTAATTAAAGGTAAATAAAATTAAAGGTAAATTTTTATGTAATTGAAAGTAAATGTTTATGTTAATTAAAGGTAAATTTTTATGTTAATTGAAAGTAAATGTTTATGTTAATTAAAGGTAAATAAAATTAAAGGTAATTTTTATGTAATTGAAAGTAAATGTTTATGTTAATTAAAGGTAAATTTTTATGTTAATTGGAAGTAAATGTTTATGTTAATTAAAGGTAAATATATTTAAAGTTCAACATCTTTGAGCAAGTCCTAAATACTGTTCAATTTTGATAAGATTTTGTACATTATGTTTTTGCACTGAATACAAAAAAATTACATCCTGGTCGTTACAAAATTTTGAAGTTTCAATTTTAGGCACACCCTAAATTATATATATATATATATATATATATATATATATGTGTGTGTGTGTGTGTGTGAGCGTAGGCAACTGGGCATAAGTGAGGTCGAGTGTGTAATAATTCACAGACCTATATTTAGTCAGACCACGCTTCTTCAAACTTTTCTATACTCTTTTGCGAAATAGAGGAAAAGCCAGTGAGGCCATAAATTTACTAGAATACTACAACCATCAAAGTTTTGAGCTTCGCATTCAAATTCAGTGAGACCAAATTTGTTGTCAAAATGTAAGTGGATCGTGAACTTAAGTAAATGTGAAGGTCTCACTGGCTTAACAATTTTTGTTTGAAATCGTTTGTAGGAAATTATTTATGTTATAATGCGAGCGTGGACTCACTACATATAAGTTGGCTTTGGTTTAGATGAGAAAATACTGTTAAAATTCACCTGCTTTACAACAGTGTTCCAAATGGGTTCTCCGCCCCACCATCTTCCTTTCATGCTTTCGTTGGTTCCGATCCCAAATTCGGCATCAAAATCAGGATCATAGAACTCGTTGGCGATGATGCCATGAGACTCAGGGTACAAACCCTGAAAAGTATTTACATAATAAATAAATAAATAAATAAATAAACACACACACACACACACACACACACACACACACACACACACACACACACACACACACAGATCGAGATCCAAAAGTGTTGCAACTTTTGGATCACTATGTACTGTATAATGCTTATTTCATTTATATTAGTTATTATATAAAATTCGTAAAACAAAGAATATTTGTGACAACTAAATCATAAATGATGCATTACATATATTCAAATATACTTATCTGTGGAATATAACCAATTAAATTTATATTACTATATCTCCGCATGGTTATTATTAAATTTTGGTGAAATTTTAACAGACTTTTTTTTTTCATGCACTCGTAAAAACCTTTTCAGCTAAAGATATTTTTCACGTTTTTGCGCTTGAAATTATTTCTTAAAAGAGAGTTGTTTTTTTAACGTACCGTTACGATTGTATAATGGTTTGTGAAAGTGACTGTAGGGTAAGACGCCCTCATGTAGGGTGCAGAGGTTCCTCTATCCTTCATGGCCTGAATGTTAGGGGTTAGACCCCTTTCTAGATACTCCGCCCTGAAGCCATCCATTGACACCACCACTAGTGGATGGTTCTCGTACCCAGGGGGACATTCACCTTGGGCTCCTACTAATGCCACGACGAAGAAGAGTAAAAAACATCTGTGGATGTATTGAAGCAACTTAAAGGTCAGAAGCAGTGTTGGGCACTAAAGCGTTAATCCGATAACAGTTAATTAACGAAGTTAACTTTTTTTAACGGACTATTAACGGAAGTTAATTTCCATTTATCGTTATCGGACCAGTTAACTTCCGATAACTCGATATTTAGTCTGTTAAAGTCCGTTAACACGTTAACTGCGAGGAGTCATTCACGGAAGATCACCGCTCCGCGAATGAATTCAAACCGCCATAACTTCAGTCTGCCAATTCCGTCCTCTTGCCGCAGTGGAACGGCTCTTCTCTCTCGGCAAGGACATCCTGAGGCCCAAGAGGTCAAGACTGGCAGTTGGGCCTAACTTTGAGAAGTTGGTCTTTCTGAAGGGCAACCAGCACATTGTGTCATAGTCTTTAATAAATGTGCCTAAAATTTAATTTTACCTTTCAGTTCCCGCCATAATAATTCTCTGGTAAATTAAAATTTAGTTAATGGTTAGTGGTTACAAGGGTTTCAAAACATGTAATCAGTACATTTTTTATTAAAAATAAAAAAAAAGTTATTAAGCAAAAAAGTTGCAAAACTTGATAAAAATACAGTTAAATACCTATTTATTGTTGGATTTTGCATAAATAAACATTTTCTATGGGTTTTAAAGCTTTTTTCCTTGATTTTTTTAAATGTTAGTAAAGAAATAGTTATCGTTAACGGATTATCGTTAACTTCCGTTAACTTTGTAGTAAAATTATCGGATTATCGTTATCGGAGTTAAAAATTGGGGTTAACGGATTATCGTTATCGAAGTTAACTTTTTGGTTAACGGTGCCCACCACTGGTCAGAAGTTAAGTAGAGCTACAGACAAACGTTTTCGTACCATGCATTCCATAGCTTAGAAGACAAACGGCAGGACTCATGGATAGCTTGGATAATCTGGTTGTTTGAATTTTTAGTTCTTTGCATTCGAATCAGGCGAGTTTGTCTAAAACAATTCGTCTAAAATACAATTTGTCTAAATCAATTTGTCTAAAACAATTTGTCTAAAATAGTTTGTCTAAAATCAATTTGTCTAATAACAATTTGTCTAAAATACAATTTGTCTAAAAATAATTTGTCTAAAATACAATTTGTCTAAACAAACAATTTAATATAATATGGCATACAAATTGTTGCCTGATGTACAATGCTATTTATTACTTGCCACGCCCCATCTTAAAAGGTTACCTCTTGTGCGGAATAGTACATCGAAATCAGTATCCCGGAACCCATAACCCGGTTAGGTTAGGTTAGGTTAGGTTAGGTTAGGTATATTATGAAATAAAATCAACCCATTTTCAATCTTTTCATCCTCACTCCAAATTTATCAAGCAGACAAATGCATTTCTAGTTATCTTCAGTTATTAGTCAAATTGTATTTTAGACAAATTATTTTTAGACAAACTATTTTAGACAAACTATTTCGATGTACTATTCCGCACAAGAGGTAACCTTTTAAGATGGGGCGTGGCAAGTAATAAATAGCATTGTACATCAGGCAACAATTTGTATGCCATATTATATTAAATTGTTTGTTTAGACAAATTGTATTTTAGACAAATTATTTTTAGACAAATTGTATTTTAGACAAATTGTTATTAGACAAATTGATTTTAGACAAACTATTTTAGACAAATTGTTTTAGACAAATTGATTTAGACAAATTGTATTTTAGACGAATTGTTTTAGACAAATTCTCCTAGACGCCTTTGCATTAGGCTGTATTGAGCACATCAAGTTACCTCCGAGAAGTTCGGGACATTGCGGCTAGCAAATATTTGCGAAGCTGAGCATCTCGGGAGTAATTTATGTAGGAGTCTAAAAGACCTGTTGTACAACCTTTTTTTTATAATTCACCCACAGTTGCTGTCCGTATATATTACTGCAGAAAGTACGAGAGAGAGTGTCTTTAGCTTCAATTGTACAGAACCGGAAGTTCCTTATAGTCATATTCGCTTTAGCACAAAGGCTTCGAGATTGTTTTCTTATATCTGAGTCATCACTGAAGGAGCTGGTGATAGTTTGACCCAAATACTTAAACTCTTGTACTTCCTCAATTACTTCACCTCTCATTTTAAACCTCATATCAGCTGGTTGATTACAGCTTTTAGGATGGAATTGCATAACCTTAGTTTTTGTAACATTAAACAGATGTTTCTGCAAATACACTTCGCAGACTTTTAGTAGCCGATCCAGACCTTTAACAGAGGGATTTATTAAGTTATTAACACCATATCATCGGCATAAATTAAGTTATTTATCCTTGTGTTAACTATACAACATCCCACTGTTGCCTCATTAAGTGAAGCAATTAATCCGTCAATATACACATTAAAAAGCATAGGAGAGAGCAAAGAACCTTGCCTCACCCAGCAAGAGGAGCCAAAACATTCGGATAGTACATTGTCCCACCTCGCAGTAAAAGATTGGTGGGAACGCCAAAATTTTAATAAATTTAATATGTACATGGGAACTTTCTTGTCTTCTAGTTTTTTAAATAAAATATTGGGTTCACTCTATCATATGCCTTACTTATATTTAGGAAACAGCTATAAATAGTTGAATTACTGTCAGTGTATTTAGATATAATTTTTTTAAGTACATAGATACACAGGTCAGTTGAGTAGGACCTTTTAAAACCAAACTGATTAGATGTCCATAGGTAATAATTTAATCGGGGTACCAAGAGTTTTTCTAGTAGTTTTGAGAAGCAGGAAGTGACAGCAATAGGCCTACAATTATTACTGGACACAGTGTCTCCATACTTATTTTTGATCAGGGGCAAGATATATACACTCTCATGATCTCTGCAGGGATATAGCTATGAGCAAGCATGGCTGATAAGAGCAATGTTATATGCAGAAATACCACGTCATTGACATATTTTAAGTCTTTAACTCTTTAATTAACCTCCTTATTTCAGGAACTGATATGAAAGTATTTTCCCTTGTCCCTCCCACAGGCGTTTCGCTGCAGTCTATCTTAATATTATCCCTACTCACGCTATTAATGGTTACGCTATTAGTAGTTTTTCCACAGCTTTGCAATTTCATCCTCACCGACACCCCATCGATTGTCGGAGGGAGGGCATTTTTGACACCCGTTTGATTCTTAAAAAATTTTAAAAATTTGTTTTATTTAAATAAATACTAACTACAGTATGATGGTTAGATAACATAAATATAGAGTTATATAATAAATACAGATTCCTACCAGAATAAAACAAGCGTCCAGAAAGACTTTACTTGCAAGGCCTGTGTTTAGTTTACAAACAAAACGTGTAGTGCATTGAAAGAGTTTGCAGATCGTTGAAGGTACCTAATGTAGTTGATATTCATGAGACATTATCATTTATCGGCGGTCGCATGACTAAACAGCCAGATAATGGTCAAAATGAGAGGCAGATGCTTCAGAATACTGAGCAGGGGAATAAAGCATTTCATGGCATTCTTACGAATTTTCATCAAACAAATTAAACAAGACGCTAATCATTGATAAGAATAGACATTAGTGATTACACAATGAACATAAAGAACGGCTGCTCGCCAGGTGTGGTTCGATCAGCGCACAAAGTTTGTAGGTATTGCAAATAATGTCAGTTTGTCCCACTGAAGAGCGCAATATTACTTTCAAACACTGGACCACAGTGGACATGTGGTTCTGCAAAACAAACCATCAGTGCAGAGCGACGTGTTGATGGATGATAAAGAAATGTATATAAGAGTATATATATATATATATACACACACATGCAGGGTGTTTCACAACCGGTCTGCCATACTTTGGGGGGTGATTTTGGGGGGTGATATCGAGTAAAAAAGTTAATACAACATAGGTGCTATTTCCAACCGTTGCGGAGCTACGGACGTTTTAAGATGTGCAAACAACAAATCCCTACTTGTGTGTAATTCAATAGATGGAAGCACTGGTGGTAGTTTCAATTAACGAAGTTACCACTACTAATCCTCAGGTTTTTCTTTCAGTTGGTTCTGATCTGTGGTACGAGACACTGTGTTGCGCTAAGATGAACAATCAAAATGAATCAACAGTTCAAACCTGCTGAATACGCTGATATCCATGTCATTTATGGATTCTGTGATGGTAACAGCAGATCAGCAGTTGAGGAATATCGAAGACGTTTTCCGAACCGCCGAATACCGAACAGGCAAGTGTTTAGTGACACACACCAGAGATTAAGGGAAACAGGGATAATTGTTTCACGTAACCAAGAACATGTAACACGACGGCCAGTTGCTGTGGAGGAGCGCATACTGGACCTAGCATAACGTAGCCCAACTACCAGTGTTCGAAGGATTTCTAGACGAATTGGTGAATACGCATCGCGTGTATGGCGAACCATATATGATGAGGGTTTGTATCCCTATCATTTGCAACATGTTCAAGTTCTTCAACCGGATGATTACGACAAACGTGTTCAATTTTGCCAGTGGATAGTTATACATCGCCAAATTCTTAATCGTATACTGTTTAGTGATGAAGCACAATTCATTCGGGATGAAATTAACAATAGACGAAATTCCCACTTGTGGTCCGCCGATAATCCCCACGGTATTGTTGAAGGAAACTTTCAACATCGATTCTCGGTGAATGTTTGGTGCGGTGGAATTGGAGATCAGCTAATTGGACCGTTCGTTTTGGAACAACGATTAACTGCTGATATTTATCTGAATTTCCTGTCGAATGAATTGCCGCTTTCGATGGAGGACGTGCCCTTGGAGACAAGGCGTAGGATGTTCTTTCAGCACGATGGTGCGCCACCACATTTTGGTCGTCATGTTACGGATTACTTAAATCAGCGGTACGGGAATCGTTGCATTGGTCGTGCTGGTCCAATATCGTGGCCCCAGAGATCTCCGGACCTAACCCCATTAGATTTCTTTTTATGGGGCCTTATGAAACTGATGGTCTACAACAGTGGTCTTCAAAGTGGGGTGCGCCTGCCGATCTAGGGGGTGCGCGAAGAAAATTGACGATTCTGATTTATCATTGTTTTTTCGTAGAAAGTTTTTGAATTTCAAGAAGATGACCGAGAAAGAAAATACTCGCTAACACACAGTCATTCCTAGGAATTTGCGAGATAGTATCCGCGATATCGCTTACTTGCGATTAAAATTTAGCAAACTAAATGCCACAATTCGAGATCGCTGCATTATTTTGTAAAATAACAGTTGATTGACATCAGGGAAGATACAAGTTTACGAACCGAATTTCAACAGAAAACTGTGCACAATTGGTGGATTGGATTAAAAAATGAGTACCCAGATTTAGTAAGCTCAGCGAACGATGCGCTCCTTCCACTTGGATCTACATATCTGTGTGAGGTGTCTTTTTCTGCTATAAGGTATTAAAACCAAGAATCGAAATAAACTGAACTTGGAACCGGACCTTCGAATCGCTGTATCACAAAGTGTCAAACCAAGATTTTCAGAAATTATGAAGCACAGTCAGCCACATTGTTCTCATTAAATTATATTGCTAAGTATATCTTCACCCTATCGTATTTCTGTTGTATACTATTAACTTACTAGTAAATAATGAAAGGATATATATATATAATCTTCATGTTCATTAGGGGTGCGTGTTATTTATTTTTGCTGATTAAAGGGTGCGTGATCAAAAAAGTTTGGAGACCACTGGTCTACAACACCAAAGTATGATACAAACGAGAGAGGAATTCTTGCCGCGGATTATGGATGCCGCTGCTTACATACGAGAGCACCCCGAAATGATTCAATGGGCAGTGGACTCTTGTTTGGAACGAGCAAGGCTGTGCATTGAAAACCGAGGCGGACATTTTGAACATTTATAAGGTGTATCTCATAAACTGTAGCAATAAATACATCAGATTGATACTCTCGTTTATTTTTTTCTATGAACCTTTCAATATACTTTCGTCTCTCAAGCATTGGTGAGAATGACTGAATGCTCATGGAAAGTATATATGAATGTGTAGAAATGTTTTAAGTTAGGGCTCCTGTAATGCAATTTTTAAATTCTTCTTCATTATTTCTAGGTTTTAAGTTAAGATTTTATTAAGTGACGTCAGTAAAATCCTAATTTTAATGCACGTAAAAAGTAATTACTTTTAATAAAAAATTTCGTTAAACCCAATGAAGTAGAAAGAGTAGCCAATTTACTTCAGTAATATGAATTACATATTTGCTAAAATCAGTGATAGCTAAAAGAAGAAATATCACAGACCTAGTACAATAAATAGACACTACATATGAGTCATTTATCAAATATAAAAATAAATAGCGGTAGTATGAAATTAAGGTTTACTTATCTGGAAAAAGGAGGTTTAACGTCGAGATTTACGATATGGGGTGCTAATTATCTTTATGAGTTAAAAGGAAATGATTAGGCATATATTTATCTATTCCGAAGGTTAAAACATGCGTATTTATATTGTAATTATACTGAAACAATACATAAAACATGTATAATATACTACATATTACTCCCACTTCCTTTATCATTTGTGAATGGGGAAGTGAAGGGTAGGTAAGGGGAAATGCTTTTTACTTTGTGATAAAGGGGGGATCTCAATCATATAAAAGGGAAGGCAGAACATAAGGTTATTCTCCAGCAAATTAAAATTAGTTTGAAGGTTTTGAAATGTTCGGTATATTTTCCATAGATTTCTTCTTCGGCGAACTTTTTTCAGCAACTGCACATCTTTATGAACAATGGCTAATCAAACGTGTCAGAAATCTTGTCTACAGAACAAAGTTCTACACGGGCACTTAAATCTAGTAATATGGGTAGAGATTTCGAGTGCTCGGAAGATTGACATACTGTAACATGCTCACCAAGGGACGTCTTTTTTTCTGCTAATTCAGATCCCATGTTGGGTAACATTTCCTACCGTTGTTCTAAAGGGTGTAAAGAGTGTTTCATAGTTCAAGAGGGTTTATTTTATGTCACACCCCTCAAACCGCCATTAAGTAGAGAGACAAAAGGGGTATTCCCTGGAGAGACAAAAGGATTCTTTCCAGGAGAGACAAAAGGGCTTTTCCTTAGACCCTACATATAGAAGCCATGATACGAAACCCGCTCAGCCTACTCCTCTCTTATATCTGAGGCAAATAAAAACTTTAAATGAACTTTGGCAAAATCTTGACCTTACCATGATACAAAACCTGATTGCCAAGATGTGTCCTAACCCCTCATGATGAGCCCCATGGAGAAGCTACTCTTTCTCTCTTCCTTATAAATCCGTTATAAAAAGGCTCATTTTATTTCGGAAGATCTTTCCGTTCGTAGAAAATATGTAAACTATGTAATTATACACTGTACATAAAATTAAAAAAGGCAAGTTTATTCCGAGCACATAATTAAACTTTACGGAGTTAAAAGTTCAGGATAAAAAGCTTAAAATTTTATTGTATAAAGTGAAAATCGATAATAGGAAAGTTTTCAGTCGTTTAAAGTTTAACAAAAATAAAATAAAAGTCTGTTACTTATTAAATAATAATCTCAGAGAGGAGGTCACAGCGCTCAGGCCAGACTAATGCGGCGCATTGTATTAACTCCTGGATTATTATTATCAGTACCATATATATATATATGCGCCTCGGTGGTGTAGTGGTTAGCGTTGCTGACTACGAATCCATCGGCCCCGGGTTCGAGACCCGACGGCAGCCGGCGCGAAGCAAAACCCAGCTGTTCATCCTTCCACACAATAAAGAAAGTGGTTGGTAGGTAGGTGGCCTAGTGGTTAAGACGCTGGGCTGCTGATGGGGCGTGGTTCGGATTCCACGTTAAACTGTAGGTCTAAGGTGGAGTGAAAAGCTTGACCTTCGTCAGAATGAACAATTTGGGCGGAAGCTAACCAAAGGTTAACCTAAGGTGTATATATATATATATACACACACACCTTTCCTTTCAAAGGTAACGTGCGATGATTCCTCATCTCACGAAGGTCAAGCTTGTCGTCCCTCTTCTCGAGTTGGTCTGGTGACGTAGTGAGTTGGTTTCTTGTACTCTCCACCTCACATAGCCAGGTACGCCCGGCTCATCTGGGATTGTTCTGAGCCAGGCGTCTAATCTTCTTTTGAAGATGTCCACTGGAACACCATTCGTGTTCCTTAGGTTTTTGGGCAGCTGATTAAACAGTTTTGGTCCTCTCACAACAAAACTATTTTCTTTCAGGGTTAAGGATGTTCCCTGTCTCGCCTTTAATTTGGGAACATGACACAGTCTTCCTTTTCTACTTTCCACCGTTGTTTGGGGAGTTACAGGGTTCAGAGTAAGATTAGGGACTAGTTTCTCCATTATTTTCCAAGTGTAAATAATGGTGTATATCTCTCTTCTCCTTTCCAGTGAATATAGGTTTAGTTCGCGTAACCTTTCCCAGTAATTTAGTTCTTTGCACCCGTTGATCTCGACTGTGAAGCTTCTCTGGATCCCTTCCAGCTGTCTAATATCTTCTTTTTTATATGGGGATGTTAGGACCGAGCAGTATTCCAATTTGGGTATGATCAATGTTTTCAGGAGAGGAATCATTACATTCCTATCCCTTCGTTTAAAGGTTCTCAATATCTGACCCGTTATTCTCTTTGCTCTGTTTACTGCTATCTTATTTTGTGTTTCAAATTTCGCATCATCAGTCATTACAACCCCTAAATCTTTTGCTTTTGAATTTCTCTGAATTTCCTGTCCATTTGGGGTATAATATTCCATGGATTTTAGGTCTTCTCTTTTTCCGTACCGTAATAGCTGAAATTTCTCAGTGTTAAACTTCATATTGTTGTCTTTCGTCAACTTGTGGATTCTGTTCATGTCGGTTTGTAGAGATCCTATATCTTCTGGGTTTCTTATTTTTCTACTAATCTTTGTGTTATAGATATTTTATTTTTTAAGTTATTTATTCTTGGAACCTTCCACTGATTTTAGGTATGAAATTTTAACACAAAAGGATCCAAGTTTTTCTATATAGTGACATTTATTAATTAATTATATTTATCTCTCATTTGTATGGTCCGTCTATGGAGACATTTTTACACTCTTTACCACGCCACACGAACAGCCCAGCGTCTTAACTACTAGGCCACCCAGGGTACCCATTTATCTACCAACCAATTTCTTTATTGTGTGGAAGCATGAACAGCTGGGTTTTGCTGCGCGCCTGCTGCCGTCACCGGGTCTCGATCCCGGGGCCGATGGATTCGTAGTCAGCGACGCTAACTACTACACCACCGAGGCGCATAAATATACATATATATTTACACACACACACATATATATATATATATATATATACACACACACCAGTAATCCAGTATATATATATACACACACACACACATACCAGTAATCCAGTATATATATATATATATATATATATATATATACAGGGTGGGGCACGGGAACCAAGTGTTTTTGGAATAATCAGGAAAATGATATTTATTTTTGTAAAGAAATATATTGGTAGAACAACATTCGTAAGAACATAGCATTTCATGTCATAATAATCATGTACCGAAAATTATATCTGGCATATGATGTCCTTGGCTGTCGACGCATTGTTGAAGGCGTTTACGAAAATTGGCCTCCACTCTTCCCAGCAGGTCTCTGTTGATTTGGATGATTTGTTGACGGATCGCTTCCTTCAATGCATCTAATGTACGGGGCTTGTCCTCGTAGACACGTGACTTGAGGTACCCCCATAGAAAGAAGTCACATGTGGACAAGTCAGGGGACCGAGGGGGCCATGCAATGTCACCAAATCTCGAAATGAGATGGTTGGGAAACAGGGGGCGAAGAACAGCCATTGACGCTCTGGCGGTGTGTGGCGTGGCCCCATCTTGCTGAAACCACAAATGTCGACGAGCAATACGCCTTCTTCGTAACTCAGGGATGAAAAAGGTGTTCACCATCTCAATGTAACGCCCAGATGTTATGGTAACGGTAACCCCATTTTGTTCGAAGAAATAGGGACCGATGACGCCAAACTTTCCCACCGCCCACCAAACTGTAACCTTAGGGCTATGCAGCGGTTTTTCATGGAGTTGTCGCGGATTTTCAGCAGCCCAATACCGACAGTTTTGATTGTTGACGGCCCATTAAGGTGGAAATGGGCTTCATCACTCATTACCACCATCATGTTTTCATTCTGCTCATAAAGTGCAAGCATTTCCTGTGCAAAATTCAGTCGTTGGGGGCAATCGTTTACATTCAATTCCTGCACCATCGCTAACTTGTATGGGTGAAATGTAATTCTTCATGCAAAATCCGTCTAACAGTACGATTGCTGATTCCGAGTGCAGCTGAATGTCTCCGAGCAGAGCGGCCTGGGCTTTGCAACATCGCTTGTCTGACCCTTTCAAACGTTCTCTGGAGTACGCACAGTGCGTTGCGGCCCTTCGGTTTTGTTTTCATTATTGAGCCTCCTGTTCGAAGATTGTTAACCCAACGTAAGATTGTGTCACGAGCGGGAACAGAGTCATTTCGATGAATGTTGAATCTGCGGCGAAACGCACGCTGAACTGCTGTCACTGACTCGCCACTCCTAACAAAATGATCATACGCGAACATGCGGTGTTCTAACGTCCACTGCTCCATGATGGCACCTGAAAGATAAAGGTGAGTGTTAGTTAAAGTTAAATGCTATGAACCCAGGAATGGAATGCTACCTACCGCACGCCCCTCCCATTCCTAATGGCCGATTACTAGCTATTCAAAAACACTTGATTCCCGTGCCCACCCTGTATATATATATATCTAGAGAGAGAGAGAGAGAGAGAGAGAGAGAGAGAGAGAGAGAGAGAGAGTGTTGACAAGAGTAAATAGTTTGAGTACATTCGGCTTTTTCATACGTTTTGATTTGATAACAAAAATCAATAAATAATAACAGGTTTATTGAATGAATATATCTAGAATGATGTTGCTTTCCCATTTCCATTAGCTAAAACTGACTTACACATTTTGGCATTCCATTGGTGAGCTTTGCCATTTGTTCTTGAGGAAATATCATCGTGCTGTTTATTTACTTTTGTCAACCCTCTGTGTATATACTATATGGCTTTGCTGTGGTTATCCAATACCTTATAGACTTTCATATACTGTACTTACAGTATATAGAGTCTGGTGCCAGCCAATATTTTATCACGAGAAAAAACAGCGTCACAGATACAACTTCACCACTATATTCTGTAATGATGAGAGAAATATGAATTCGGTTGTAGCAATTTATATACAGTAAATATCCTGAGAGAAAAAACATATGCGGATACAGTCCCTGATTAGATATCAATGTTTTTTGTTGTTGCTTACAAACACCGCAGTTTCACATAAAGAGTTTTCGTTTGGGATATCGAATCTATTTATAGTACTTACTGAATACTGTGACATTAAAGACCTTGCCACTGAATGTTAAGTACCTTGATATTACGTACGTTTTTTATGGCTAAGTAAATACCAAAATACATACGTAAAGAAAGCGAGTTTTTCATAAAGTACAGGGTAATCGTAAAGTCAGGCAACCCAGAAACGTAATTATGTATCTTTGTGTCACGCGACTTTACGATTACCCTGTATGAGTAACTTAAGCTTTGAAGGTCAAGGAAATGTATAAATAATTTCTTTGTGGTCAAGTGCTACTTTTCACACGTTTCACTTACGACATGGTTATGATTAATCAGTTAATAAGTTAATCATTCTTTAGAATCTAATCATTAATCAAAAAATATTTTTAGAAAATGAAAAATTATAAATTTTCCTCATAATTTTAGAATAATTTTACCACAAATTTTGTAATGTGGCATTTGAATGTGGCACCTTTTTGCGTGTGTAAACTGGCTAATCTGATCACGCCTCGTTTCTTGAACTAAAACAAACTAATGGATGAACAAAATATGTTCTCTTCGGTCTTACCTCACACAACAGAAACAATAAAACTCTTTCTTACCCTTTTCAGAAGTATTTAATTTTTAATTAATTTTAATAACTTAATCAGTGATTAATTAGAAAATTTTATCATTCATCACTTTTTTCCCCAAAATTATTATTTAATCCGTGCTCTAGTTTCAGTTAAACAGCCTGTCGCCGTATTTTGAAAGGAGGATCTTGCTCCAGTAAAGGTATTCTCTCTTTGCAAATGAAAGTTCGAATTCTTCAAAAGATCGAAAAGTCTCTACCGCGTATGGAAAGTACATTTATTTATGGAACTTTGTTCAACTGAAGACACGTTAGTGTAATTACTAATTAATTAAAATATTAAATAAATTAAAGTGACTCTCATTGGCTAGTGACGCTTCGGATACCATATTTAAAGGAGTAAAGTTAATTTAACAGTGATAATAAAAATGGTTATATATATATATATATATATATATATATATATATATATATATATATATATATATATATATATATTATATATATATATATAGGGTGTCCCAAAAAAACTATATACTCTTTATAGCATCATATATTTTATAATTTAAAAAACCAAACAATATATTGTTATAGCAATTGCCAATGAAAGGTAAATTAGTAATCTAAGTGATCAAAATGTTATAGCGAGTTGTTTGCATATAAAATTTAATTAACTACGCCAAGTGCTCAAAATGTTCTCTGGCGGCATGAATGCACTTTTGAATGCGTCGACTAACTGATTTGCAGACATGGACTAATGTGGATGATGTGATGGTCCCGCACTTTTCCCTAATTGCATCCTTAAGGTGTTCGAGTGTTGCGGGTCTTGTACCATAAACTACATCCTTCAGGTAGCCCCACAAGTAAAAGTCAAGTGGAGTCAAGTCCGGTGAACGTGGAGGATATTCAACGCTTCCTCTTCGTCCTATCCAACGGTTAGGCAACGTTTCATCGAGGTACCTTCTGACATCACAATGATAATGAGGGGGGGCTCCATCTTGTTGAAAGTAAAAGTCGTCGTTTCCAAACAACTTCCGAACTGCAGGTATAATTTCTGTCCGCAGCATGTCGAGATATGCGGCACCGGTAACTGTCCCATTAAAGAAAAATGGTCCAACCAAACCCCTGGATGATAAACCACACCATGCTGTTAATCCTGGTAAATTAACATGTTTATCCACATAAACGTGTGGATTATTAAGTGACCAGTACCTGCAGTTGTGTCGATTTACTGTGCCATTCAGCTTGAAGGTAGCTTCATCAGCCCACACGATTTTGTTGGCAAACTGTACGTCTTCGGCTTCCATTGACTGAAACCATTCACAAAATTCGAGTCTGCGATCAGGGTCATCTTCAGACATGGCGTGTAACAGACTTGGAATGTAGCTTTTCCATTTTGCCGACTTTAAAATCCGGTGAACACCTGATTTGCTGATTCCGGTCTCACGGGCGCATTGCCTAACTGATTTCTGTGGTGATCGTTTAAATTTTTGCAACACTAAAACGGAGTTTTCATCACTCGCACTTGATTTGCGTCGTCCAGATCTTCGCTTGTGCATATCTTGAGCAGATCCCTCTGCCTCAAATTTGTCACGGATGCTTGTAATGGCGAGACGTGTCGGTGGCTTTGTACCAAATTCCCGGATCCATTGCCGCTGGACTTCGGACACATTCTCAAATTTCCAATACCATTTCAGAACACTTTTTCGTTGCTCCAGTGTCAAACGCTTACGCAACATGGGTTCTTTTGTTGAACTGAATAAAGTTGAATGCTGTAGAGTTTGTATCGTGGAATGAGTGCGTAGGCTAAGTCCGAAGCAAGCTAGTGAGTGACTAGACTACGTTCGGTCCATAGGCTTCGCCATTACAAGGCCTTTGATAAAACAAGGCCAGGCTTAGTCGACGCATTCAAAAGTTCATTCATGCCGCCGGAGAACATTTTGAGGACTTGGCGTAGTTAATTAAATTTTATATGCAAACAACTCGCTATAACATTTTGATCACTTAGATTACTAATTTACCTTTCATTGGCAATTGCTATAACAATATATTGTTTGATTTTTTTTAAATTATAAAATATATGATGCTATAAAGCGTATATAGTTTTTTTGGGACACCCTATATATATATATCTCATCCCGTCTCAGAATTATAAAGTAGGAGGCATTACTTTTCAGCACTCCCTCGTATATATATATATATATATATATAATATATATATATATATATATACGAGGGAGTGCTGAAAAGTAATGCCTCCTACTTTATAATTCTGAAACGGGATGAGATATTACAATGAAATAAAAACAGATACCTACATTGAACTTTATTCTTCAGTTTGACATAGTTACTTCTCAACATAATCACCTCTGCGGTCCACACACTTCTGCCAACGTTCAAGCAGTTTCGTGATACCGTCACGATAGAACTCTGTGTCTTGTTGACCGAACCAATTCCTCACAGCTGTCTTGTCTTCAACGTTCGAAGAGAAACGTCGTCCTCGAAGATATTTCTTAAGTTTAGGGAAAAAGCAGGGCCGCTGAGAGCTGCCCTGGGCCCCGGGGAAGGATTGGTATATGGGCCCCCCTGTTTACTCAGTATTTTATTATGAATGTTTTTTGTGTACATAACAAGCAAACTGAGTATATGTCCAAGTCACTATTCAAAACATACAGTATGAATAAACAACTCAGAAGAAAATGACCATTTTATTTTTCGAATCAATTATATTAATTCTATCACCATACAATTTACAAATGCAGTACCAGTCCATGCATGCAAGACAATTGTTTACTGCAAGATTTTCATAATTAGAAGTGTACTTTCTTTGCCTTTTCGCTAGCAAAGTGGTAAATGATTCTGATGAAATTTAAAGTAAGGGCTAACTGGCTTTCAATTACAATGGTTCCCAGATCTGTCAGTCGTCTTGGGCATTGTGGACCGCAGATAATATTTTATCTGTTTCAGTTTGACTATGATAATCTCTATAAAATGAATGTTCATTAATTATATTTCCTCTCTGTTATTTAATCAATTGCTTTATTAATATTTTTAGATTTTATCCCCCTCTTTCCGGGCCCAGGGGATTTTTCCACGGTATCCCCACCCTCTCGGTGGGCCTGGGAATAAGTGAAAATCTGATGGAGCCAGATCTGGGCTGCATGGTGCGTGGTCCAAGACAGTGAAACCAAGGCTGCGAATTGCTTCAGTCGTTAGTACACTTGTGTGAGATCGCGCATTGTCATGCTGAAGGAGAACCATCTGAATGTCGGGGCAAACTCTTCGAATCCGTGCCTTCAATTTCTCCAGAGTTTCAGTGTAGCGCACAGAGTTAATGGTGGTACCAGCTAGCATGAATTCTGAATGGACAACACCATTAACGTTCCAGAAAACAGTAAGCATGAGTTTTCCAGCAGAAGCTTGGGTTTTGAACTTTTTGATCCTGCTGAACCTTTGTGACGGTATTCCATTGACTGTCTCTCGCCTTCTGGGTCGTAATGGTGCACCCAGCTTTCATCTCCAATCACGATGCTGCATAAGAATTTGTCGCCTTCATGTTCACATTGCAACAACAACTCTCTGGAAACTTTCATCCGCCTCTACTTCATTGCATCAGTCAACATTCTGGGAACCCATTGTGCACACACTTTTCGGTACTCAAGATTAGCAACAATAACTTGCACCCGCTCGCGTGAAATGCCAAGATTGGTAGCGAGTGTTTGCTGAGATATGCGGCGATTCTGTTTGATCATCTCATCAGCGCGTTGTCGGTGATCCTCGTTAGTTGCTGTTGCGGTCTCCCGCTACGTGGTTCATCATGCAGTTCGGCATGTCCAATGTCTGCATCAGCCACACGCTTAGCCCAGCGGCGAACAGTACTCACGTCTATACAATCATCACCAAACACAGCTTTCATTCGCCGGTGAATGCCGATAGGTGGAATGTTTTCTACAGTCAGAAACCCGATAACTGCACGCTGTTTTAACCGCACTGACATTGTGTTGTCATCGTTCGCCATGTTGACTGACATAGCTCTGAGACCTCTGGTGCAGAACTAAGAAACTTCACAGCAATGGGCGGGAAGAACATATATATTGATTGCACTTCAGTTCATTCAGCTACGTGAACATGTTTTGGAGAAAAAGAATAGGAGGCATTACTTTTCAGCATGCCCGCGTATATATAAGCCATACCATATATGCCATATAAGTTATATGAGCCATAAGCCATACCGGCAGTGAAGTTAAAAAACATTATAAGGAATCAGCAACGTACTTGTCACTAACAATATGAAGGTCACTAAACCAAAATAATTATGAACAGGGTAAACCGAACACCCGTCCCTACTGTATATAGGGTCTTTATTAATTCAGTAATTTCAAACCGCCAACCATGGAGCCGATTACGTGGGTCAGTTGTCTTACATACACTATTTTGAACATTGCGCAACATTCTGGTAGAGACTTTGGCACACTCCTTTGAAATGTTCACCCCTTTATGGGGTCACCCGAAGTCTGAGGCTCACAAGTTCACAAGCATGATAATTTGGCTGTTGAATATAGAAAAAACTCAAACCCTACAAATTTCCCACTACTATATGTCTACTGTATCCAGGGCCAGGGAGAAGGGGTGCGGTAAATGAGGTGTCAAAGCACCAGGACCCGGGAGAGAAGGTGCGGTAAATGAGGTGTCAAAGCACCAGGACCCGGGAGAGGGGGTGCGGTAAATGAGGTGTCAAAGCACCAGGACCCGGGCTTCAGATGGGCCCAGGCTGGAAGACAGAGGTGATCGGGGTTAAAGGAGCCCAGAGTCAAAAGTAGCACCAGGGTCCGTGATATCTCACCCGGGCCTTGACTGTACCTTATCTAAGAGAAGCTTTTGGCATCCAGTACTACATGAAGATGAAAGTCGTTAAGAACCAATTAAGCCCGTGATAAACTAAACTTGTTTGCGTTTACAGGACTGCATTAAATGCCTAAATATGTTACTGTTTTGTTGGATATTATGTATAAACAAAATAATTTTTAACATATTCAAAGGTTGTTGTTATTAAGGGGAAATATTCCAGTTATTTAAGATATTTTTTCTCTCTTGATTAAGAAATTTATTTTAGTGCTTTAGAGTAAGATAAAGTTTACACAGAGTATTTACAAAAATAATGCCAGCAATATGGGAGAAATAGGGACGTCATACAATTAGTATTACTATAACGAATAACACTGTTAAATAGCTCTTGAAATTCGAGTATTGTAATTCCCTGAAAAATAGAAAAAGTAGTGAAAAACAGTTTTACTCTTAATTAAATATAAAAATCTTTAACATCATCATCTCAGCTGGATTTATGTAACACAGTTTTGCTGTGTAATCAAGAGAACCATATCCACACCACTTTCTATAAAAAAAAAAGATAAATGTTTTCTTCTTCTTCTTCTTCTTCTTATTATTATTATTATTATTATTATTATTATTTTTATTATTATTATTATTTAGGTCTGGTGCCAGCGTTACCAAAACATGATTACAGTACTGTGAATTCAAATAGTATTATAATGCTAATAAAATGGTTTACCTTCCTGCGAGTTTTCTATTACTTGAAAGAAAACTAAATTAATAAGGGGAACTAATGTAATGGTATTAAAATTAAATTTCAGATTTGTGGAACAAACAATTCAATCCCGTTTTAAGACGTGCGTGTACAAAGGGAAAGCCCAGGTTTTAAGTTTAGTATTTATCGGAAAAAAAAGCAAACAATTTGTCCTACGTACACTTTTACTCCGGACATGACACTCCCATCAAGAACACCATATTTTCTTCAATGTTTCTCCGCGCTCTTAGGATCGCCAGT
The DNA here is from genome assembly GCA_023014485.1 of Bathynomus jamesi. NCBI lineage: Eukaryota > Metazoa > Arthropoda > Malacostraca > Isopoda > Cirolanidae > Bathynomus > Bathynomus jamesi. Next base: position 36,945 of record JAJOZX010003515.1, on the reverse strand, counting down.
CCGGAATACATGGATACCGAATTAGAAAAAATCAACAGTATTGGAAGTGATTTGTGTTACCCACCTGTTTTTTTTTGGAATCTTGTCTTAACAAGGCAAAACGAACTTTCTATCGTGTAATAATAACTCTCGCACTTTGTCGAAGAATATTTTAGTACTTCCATTTTTCCAAGGCTTTTTAGGCATTGTTAATCATTTAAACTTTTGAATATTAATGTAGTACTTTCATATGACAATATTGTGAAAAATATCATAGTAAAGAATAGCCCTACCAATAATTCAGGCATTATCTATAAAATTGGTTGTAAACAATGTGATTCCTTTTACATTGGACAGACGGGAAAGGAGTTGCACACGCGTGTAAAACAGCATCAATATTTCGTTAGAACGGGACAATCGTCCAGTGCCCTTTTCGTCCATTAGTCAGAGTTATCCCACTGTACTGATTGGAATAATGCTTCAATTTTGTTTCACTCAAGCAACATTGTTAATAGAACTATTCTTGAGTCTGCCATTATTCAACTTACGAATAATTTCAATATTAGCCGGGGCCTTTTTGCGCTTGATTCTGTTGTTTTGAATTCGTTCAGAACGGATTTAGACAAGAGGGGCAAAGTGCTAAAACTCTGGTAGCTTTTCCTTATAAATTTGTATGCTCCTCATATAATTTTTATTTTTTTATTTAATTTTTTTTTGTGATCTATATATAGTCTCGAACTTGTTATTTATTTGAGTGTTCCTGAGGATGTCATTAGACGAAAGCGCTTGAGCACCATTCTGTTTCCTTTTTCCTTCGTGGTTATTTTCATCATAAATTATATTCACGTGTTATTTCCATATATATATATATATATATATAATAAATGTTAATTTAGGGAATTAATCTTTTATGTAGTCTGAATCGTGATGATCGAAGTTGCTTTGAATTACGGTTGGCAGTGCTCCGGCCCCTGAGCCAGGAGCCAGCTCCAAGATTCGGAGCCGAAGTGGAGTAGGCCAACTGTTTAAACTCTGCTCCGGAGCCGGAGCGGAGCTGGAGCTAAGATTGTGGAGCCGGAGCAGAGTTGGAGCCAGACTTATCGGAGCGCTCCGGAACTTGAAGCTGGAGCTGCTCCATTTATAGTAAAGTGAATGTCAGCAAGTTTAGGGGATGGGAGCTGATCACTAACGATGGGTGTTTTGGACGGTTTGACGTTGAACAGTTTTCTTTGAGCATGTAAAACGCTAGTCGTAAAGAAATCGCACCGCTGATGTTGAGTGTACGAATGTACTTACAGTATTTAATTTAGGATATAAAGCTGGGATTAGTGAAGCAGCTCTGGAACTGGAACTGGGTTAGTAGAGCAGCTCTGGAGCTGGAACTGGGGTTCACTCTCAGCTCTGGAGCCGGCCTGGAGCAGTTGCTAAGTCACTGGAGCACTCCGGAGATGAAGCCAGCAAACTCGGAGTACTGCCAACTCTACTTTAAATTAAGCTGTTGTGTAAATTGTACCATAGATTTTATTTATTGGGATTTGAAATAAAATCTACTCATAAAAGAATAACTTTTAGCTTATATTATTTATTGTGTTTATATGTAAATAAAATTTCATAACTATACCTTACCTTATGAACCTTATGTTGTTTCGTGTGTTGGTTGATTAATTTCAAATCTGGTTGTTGTTATTTATTTAATAAACTCGTATATACGCTTTTAGGCTTAGCCATTGTTAGAAAATCTAGAAGAGGATGAACCATTGTTATCTCAAAGCGATAAGATGATTAGGCTTATTAATGCAGCATTCCTTATATATATATATATAATATATATATAATATATATTAGTGGTGGACCGGATGTCAGTTTTTCAACATCCGCGGATGCGGATCTTTAATTTCAACATCCGCGGATGCGGATATTTAGTTAATCTATCAATATAATATAGAATTATGAATATATGACATAATTTTTCAAATTTCGTGATATTACTATTATGGCAGGCAATGCATAAGAATTAAAATTAATATTAATGTTTTCATTATGATAAAAATAATAACTTTCTCAAGAGTTTCAGCCACAGAAAATTCAATGAAACAAGTTTCATTAAATTTTTTGTGTTACCACGTATTTATATTTTGAGGTTTATATATTTGTTTGTTCATTACTAATTAATACTTTACATGAAATGTGCATGACTGGGCTTTATAAGCTACTTATAAGCTAATTTAATTGTAAATTGCATAATTTATTAGAGGTAATATCCACATAACATCCGCAGTCAGAAGTGCGGATGCGGATGCGGATATCCGGTCCACCACTAATATATATATATATATATATATATATATATATATATTATAATATAAGGAATAAGAAGTCCAAAACGACGGCTCCAAATATTTAAATATTTATTACAAACGTTTCGACCCTGAGGCAAGGTCATCATCAGTGAAAAGCTGAATAATACAATAAAAGTTAAAAGTTTACAAACAAAAATATAAAGAAAACAGTAATACAAAATAGTTAAAAGACAAACACAATAATGTGAAAATATGCAGATATATACATAAAATAAGGGCTTACCCAAATTGGACATGGTCACAGATCAAAGGCATTGGATGGAAAAGTCAGGGCAGAAAGCAGTTGGTTCGTTGGTTATAAAGTAAATAATTTAACGGATAAATTTTGTGCATATATATATATATATATATATATATATATACACACACACACACACACACACACACACACACACAGTGGGTACCAAAATAGCAGTAAAATCCATAATTTTTTGGATTAAAAAGATTCGAAAGAAGGAAATATGAAAAAGCTTAAGTAAAGTGGGTCAAGAAATACAAGGATTTTACTGTTGAAGACTGGTAAAAAAAACCCTTTTTACAGATATGTCCAAAACTGATTTGTTTGGTACACGCATAAGTCAGTACACCAGGCACAGACTCGATGGGAAATTGACTCTTTAGTGCAAGAATCGGGAACTTGTGGCTCCGAAGACCCATTCTTGTGGCTCTTAAATTATAAATACATATGAGGAGGGAGAGGGAGTAATGGGGGAGGGAGTGGGGACAATGGGGAGAGGGGTGGGGGTAATGGGGATGGGGGTTTGGGGGAGAGGGAGAGTGACCTCCCCCAAAGGGGTAACCCAGGCACCGAATGTGCCGTCGCCGTAGGCGAGTTTGCGAAACACAAGCAGTGCCCGTAGGGCAGTGAGCCGAAGGCTCTGCTTGTATTTAAAAAAAAAATAATATTAATTTTATTTGGTTATTAAATTACAAATCAATAAAGTTCGACCGCATTTTTTCATGTTTTTCTCCAGCTGTCACAGAAAATAGAAGTGGATTCATAGTAATTTTGGCAAGAGAAACAGATGGAACTAGAAATACTGTAATTCTCAATACTTCAACTTTTTCACGGGAAGATGAAGCACTGTTACTTTAAAGCTATGGCCAAAAGAGTTGAAGCACTTTTAACAATTTTTGAATGAGAAAGGTATTAACAGAAATTACTTATAACATCAGTGACGTATTTTGAGTACTGATAATGAATTTAGTAACACTTTCCAACATTTGCGACCTTCCTCAGAAAGATTTGGTGTAATTATTATTTGCTATATTAATTTTAATGTGCCATACTTTTTTCAATTATTTTAGTTTCCTGGTAACTATATTTATTAGACTACAAAGTGACATGAAATTCACTACATGAACGGTACATCATTCATTACTCAGAAGTAGCATGCGGGTTTCATTTTACTTTATTAGCCAAACTTTAAAAGTTCTGGGGTGAAACGACTCTTTTGGCCGAAGTTGTATATTATTATACACCGTAATTAGTTTTCGTGGTGCTTTCTTTTAAAGTCTTTGCGGAAAGTAAAAGAAGAAACCTTAATAGATATAAACTTAATGTCATTTAAAACTATGACAGTGATGTGAGTCAAGGCTCAAAAAATAAAATAGATAGATTCGAAAGTGAAGCAACTCTTTTGGCCAAGGTTGACCTAGAATTTTTAATAGCTCAGTCATTATGAGACTTTCTTTATCTGTCATGCGAAGGAGGCACCCATTAGGAATTTGGTCCCTGTTATATATATATATATATATTTTTATTTATTGCGTCTGTCTGTGTCCACAAAGATGTATATACTGTACAGTTAAGTTGCAGATACCAAAAATAGTAAGGGTATTATTGTATTAAGGAAGCAAGGAACATGACTTACAATATAAACTAGTGTGAGTGTTTAAAATGTTCTCCATTTGCAACCAGGTACGCCTGACATCAAGAGACAACAGAACGACACACACATGCACACGCATCAGCCGCGGGTGTCGATAGTGCATTAACGAAGTTCTTGCAGAGAAACCAGTTTAGTAACGTAAACAATGCTCGTCAGTTCATCCCAGAGATAAAAACTGAGGGGTGTAAGCGCCATCTGTTGACTCTCTATGGAAACAAAAATCAGCACTGTTGGTATATATATGTATCGGTGTTACGACGATGCGAGTGTGTATACGTGTACATTTCTGGGGGCGAACGTTTTAGGGTGGCAGTTGTCTGGGCGCTGGATAAGGTGCCGTGAACCCGTTGAATACTACCCAAGATACCCAACGCTTACACTCCCTCAGTTTTTATCTTTGTGATGACGGGACAAACTCTAGAATAGAATTTCTCTCGAAACAGTGTTTAAAAAATTTTTATTTGAATTTTATAGACTACAAAAAAATCTAGGCTTAGTTTAGGTTAGGTTAGGTTAATTAAAGTGGAAGCTTTTCACTTTAAAAGAGAAAACAAAAACTAGATTAGAATTTTTCCATAAATGTTTTAGAGAAATATTTTATTTGATTTTGTAATAACAAATTTTTAATAGTAGTCTTTGCAGGGGCGGAATGATTGGTCGGGCAATCGGGCATGGACCAAGAGCCCGGGCCATTACGGGACCCGGCGAGCGACCTCGGCCCGCAGTCAGCATAAAACAGTGAGAGTGCTTTCGATTGGGTCAAGTGTCTAATCGAACTGTAATATGAAAAAATTCGCCCTTTACATCTCTCTCGTTTCTATCTGTTATGATAATTTCAGCCTGTTTTTATTTTCTGCGTATTCCAAAACCACTCGGAAAAACGGGATTAAAAACATATTTACTGTAATAAGTTGTAATGAATTGTTCATTGTACTGTAGTTTTATTGTCTAGCTGTTTTTCACTACTCTTTCTAAGCACTTACAAATGACTTAAAAGAAAACTCATAAACATACACCTTACAGTATATATGAATAAATTATGTGGATTTCATCTGTGGTTTTGTAGAACAGATATAGTATACTGTATATAGGAAACGCCTTCTAAACATCTGTTTTAGTGTGAACATCTGTCATTATGATTACGAGATGTTATATTCTCCCCTTTTGCTTTGGTCTATGTAGTTTTACTGGTATTCTCTCTCTGTAGTGGTTCCAGCAGACTTTTTGTTTTCCTTCCAATTTTTTTTTCCTTCTCATAGGTTTACCTTTCTATGCTTGTTTTGTAAACTTACAATGAATTATAAACTAGCTTACGTATTATACTTGGATTATACAACTAGGAGACTACTCATACATGTTTTTCCCAGAATGGAGCAGACTGCCCGTACAAATTTATTACTAGAGAGTTAAGATGAATTCCACTGTTATTTGACAGTTTGTATTTTCGTAACACGAACGCAGTCGAGAAGTGAGAGGATGTATCATTTACTTAAATAAGAAAAGATCCTAAAATTTGTAAATACGCTTTCAAGAATACTTAACTGGGTAGTCAATCAGCGATAGATTTTATGAGTTAAAATGAGTAGAAAGAGTTCTCATGGTGCGATTGTCAATTTAAAATCTTTATAAATCTTTATAGTACAATATTTCATTGTGAATAAGATGGAAATGGCATCTGGAAAAACGAGTTATAATGGCAGAACCAGTTTATATATGGTTTAAAATAGGAATGTATGAAATTTTTTAACAAAATAGTTAGCGCTTCATTTCTATATTTTCATGGTGGTGACAATACTCGATCTATATGGAAACTTGGTAAGTTAAATAGATTCTAGGGGCCAGCGTCAGTAGCTCAGTAGGTAACACCGTTTTCCTATAAGCGAAATGAAAACACTAATTCGATTCCCGATGGTGGTGTAATAATAATTGAAGAGTTAGCGAAATGGGCCGCATTAATTGGCATGAGCGCTGTGCCAGTTTCTAGCCTTCCTGAATAATGATTATTATTAGACTCTAGGGATAGGTAGTAGCTGGGCAAAGCTTTTCGAATACGTATTTAGTATGCTTCTTGTATAGTGAATGATCATTAAGGAAAACAGACCTCAAATAATATATATATATAAGAAATACCTCGTTAAATTTTATGTTTTTGCTTACTTATAATACATAGGCAGGTAAAAGATAAATAAAAACAAAACGAGTTGCGAGACACTTTAATAAACTTTATACAGTCTATTTTATTACTTCTTCAGATATCAAGATGACAATGTTTCCGACTGGCGGAGGGCTGGATTCTTTCGATGACGTAAAAAATTCTCCTCCAGTTAGACCAATCGTCATCAACAACTAAGAATTCGTAATTACCTTCATCATATCAAATAGATTTTATTAAAGTATATTCCACAAATAAACATTAAATAAGCAGAAAATAGTTGATTTTTTAATGCGAGTGAACATAGCTAAAGACATCATCTCTCCTGATGCGAATCTCCGTAACGTATAAAAATCTCTAAAGATTGCTAATTTTGACAGCTAGAGATGATGTCTAAAAATGTTCCTCAGAACATCATTCTCCAGCTGTTCACCGTCGGGACATTCTCTCTATGAGCCTCTCACTCGCTTCCATCTGCAAAAAGAAAAAAAAATTATATACAGAGTGTCCCGTAAATCAGTGTAAGTTTTTATTTAATCGCTACGCTGACTTATGACACACCCTATATATATATATATATATATATATATATATATATATATATATATATATATATTAGTGGTGGACCGGATGTCAGTTTTTCAACATCTGCGGATGCGGATTTTTAATTTCAGTATCCGCGGATGCGGATGCAGATGCTGATATTTAGTTAATCTATCAATATAATAGAATTATGAATATATTACATAATTTTCAAATTTCGTGATATTACTATTATGGCAGGCAATGCATACGAATTAAAATTAATATTATTGTTTTCATTATGATAAAAATAATAACTTTCTCAAGAGTTTCAGCCACAGAAAATTCAATGAAACAAGTTTCATTCAATTTTCTGTATTACCAGGTATTTATATTTTGAGGTTTATATATTTGTTTGTTCATTAATAATTAATACTTTACATGAAATGTGCTTGACTGGGCCTTATAAGTTACTTTATAAGCTAATTTAATTGTAAATTGCATAATTTATTAGAGGTAATATCCGCATATACATCCGCAGTCAGAAATGCGGATGCGGATGTTAAAAATGACGCGGATATCCGGTCCACCACTAATATTATATATATATATATATATATAAACGTGTGTGCGTCAAAAAGCTGTATTAGATTACAATAAGATGGATCCTAACCTAATCTACAGCAACTTAAACCATCTTAAGCTAAATTAATCCTATTTAATCTTACGTAAAAATGCCTAAGTTAATTTGTTCTAATTCATTACTCTATATTTACTTCAGACTTCCCATATATATATATATATATATATATATTATACAGGGCCGGATCTAGAAGTTGCGAGGCCCTAGGCAGATCTAGAAATTGCGAGGCCCTAGGCCTATATATATGAAAATATGGACTTAATTATCGGTACTATACCAGCAATATTAGAATCCCGCATAGACAGAACTATGCCAGCACTTAAAAATTAAACCAAACCAAAATAATCACGCATGGAAATTGTATAAGAAATATAAATAAACCATACAAATAAGTATAAATTATAATATGAATCAAGATTTGTATCGAAAATATAAGACAATGATTTCTAAGATTTATATAATATTATAGGTAATGACTTTCCATAGTATACAAACGTTTTTCACATGTGATGTATAAGAGATGTTGACATTTCATTTTTTATAATAGTGAGCGATCGACTTATCAGGCTAAATATTAATGCTTTAATATTTGGTTCAGATGCTCCTTGAATATTACAGCAATGCTTTTCTACTTTTCTTCGAGCTAAACTCTTCAATTAATTGAGAATAATCTAATGAATTTGTTATATCGTTTTCTATTGATAACATAGCTAATGATTGCAATCTCGCTTGAGACATGGTGGAACGCAAATATGTTTTAATAAGTTTGAGACGCGAGAAACTTCTTTCAGCCGAAGCAACAGTAACTGAGATGGTTAATACTATTCGAAGTGCAACATAAACATTAGGATAAATCTCACTTAGTTGTTTTGCACTATATAAACAAGGGCATTTCCGAGATCTGTTTTCTCAGGTATAAACCTGCAAAGTACTTTAAGTTCTTCATAGAGTTCTAAATCATTAATATCACTTGAACAGAACGCGCAAAACGGCTTGAGCGAGGCCCCCTTTGGCGCGAGGCCCTAGGCGATTGCCTAGTTCGCCTATAGCTAAATCCGGGCCTGTATATATATATATATAACCTTTGGTTAGCTTCCGCCCAAATTGTTCATTCTGACGAAGGTCAAGCTTTTCACTCCACCTTAGACCTACAGTTTAACGTGGAATCCGAACCACGCCCCATCAGCAGCCCAGCGTCTTAACCACTAGGGTACCCTTTTATCTACCAACCACTTTCTTTATTGTGTGGAAGGATGAACAGCTGGGTTTTGCTGCCACCGGGTCTCGAACCCGGGGCCGATGGATTCGTATTCAGCGACGCTAACCACTACACCACCAAGGCGCATCCAATAATAATAATATATATATATATATATATATATATGCTGCAACCCCACAAGGTTTCCTTGTCGGTTTGCAGCATTCATTCATTTCACGTGTTTTATTGTGAAATTCATCCCATATATATATATATATATATATAACGTAAAGAACGACGCTTGTATAGGAGATATTCCGCGCAAGACGAGAAAGAGAAAACAACAAATGAAAAAATGAAGTACCACCTGGGAATCGAACCCGGGATCTTCCGATTGCCGGTCAGACGCGATAACCACTACACCATGGACTCCACTCTTCCAAATGCCGTAATTCCTCTACATACTCGCAATCGGAAGATCCCGGGTTCGATTCCCAGGTGGTACTTCATTTTTTCATTTGTTGTTTTCTCTTTCTCGTCTTGCGCGGAATATCTCCTATACAAGCGTCGTTCTTTACGTTATTTATACTGCGTGTTCTTTGCAGTTGAATGTATATATATATATATATATATATTGTATTATGCAGCACAGGCATAAAAAAGTAAAGTTGCATTCTGTGTATCTTCAATATTCAGCGCAAGTTTGTGGAAATTCAGTGTTCAGAATGCTTAATTAACATACGCGTACAAAAATGGTAAAAACTAGCATTGCCATCTATTAACACTGAAGAGAATTTCTATTTATGGAAAGTTGTTTATTGCTGTCTCACATGACTGTCGTGACTCGACTTAAAAACAATGGAAATACTTTAGTTATCCGTTTGCGCAGTTGCAGCGATTGAAAGACACCCGCAGAATGCTTTCTTTTTCAGTTATAAGATTAGTTTTAGTGAAATGTTGTACGAAGTTTGTTCGGAGATTGAGTTAAAGGTTACGTTTCCATAAACAGTGTTCGTGTAATTGAAAATTTATCGTGCGGTTCATACGTGTTTATATATATAAAAAAAGTATTTTATATATGATCTTAATAGTAGATAATACTTTGCCGTGGATGTGAATAGTAATAGTTTGCGTATACATAATCCTGAAGTAAGTTTCATTATACTGGGTTTAAATTTGTTTCGCAAATGTTGCGTAAGACTCCTTGTATTTACGACTGACATTTATCAAATGGTACAGAACGAGTGAAAAACATTTCGGAAGTGTGTTTATTAATTCATAAGTGTAATCCGTAAAATCACTGTAGCTGACTTTCCTTGCTTATGATATAATACATTCATCATACGCTTATTTAGAAGGCCACAGAAGTCTGTCTCTTAAACATAAACATTGTTGATAAAAGAAAATGAGAAAAGGCGTTTCTTTGTTCTTTCTTTTCAATTTGTCATCTTCGCAAACAAAAAATAATTGCAGAGTACAATATTTTGCCTAATAATATTATATCTTAGAAATCTGTACAAACTATCTAAGAAATAAAACCTTAGTGTTTTATCGACTGTCTCTCTTGAATTAAAGGAACTAGTAAATGTTAAATTTTATTTTAATTCATCGAAATATCTAATCAAAATAAGTAAAACGTACTTAGTAATACTTACTTTATCAAATTAGTGAAGTACAGGGTGTACATAAAGTCAGAATCTATTTTTGTGAAGCACTTGGAAATTATATGGAATTCAATCATAAAATGATAAAGTGGTAACATTTATTAAATAATTAAGAGTAGGATTCGACGTGACGCCCATCAGTATCCCTGCACAGCTCAAATCGTTCCGCAGCATTTCTAAACACATTCTGGAGCATTTGCGGGGTTATGTTATCTGCAGCAGTTCGTATACGTGTAAGTAAGTTTTCAAGACTCGTAATCTTCGTCTGATAGACGTGCGATTTGATAAAGCCCCATGCAAAGAAATCTAAAGGGTTAAATCTGGTGATCTCGCTGGCCAAGGTCTGTTGCTTCCGCGTCTGAGCCAGCGATTTGGAAAACGTCCATTTAGATAATCCTGAACAATTTTGGCATAGTGACAAGGAGCACCATCATGTTGATAGACGACGGGGATAGGATTGTTAGTACCGTCATCTATCAACATGATGGTGCTCCTTGTCACTATGCCAAAATTGTTCAGGATTATCTAAATGGACGTTTTCCAAATCGCTGGATCGGACGCGGAAGCAACAGACCTTGTGTCGCGAGATGACCAGATTTAACCCCTTTAGATTTCTTTGCATGGGGCTTTATCGAGTCGCACGTCTATCAGACGAAGATTACGAGTCTTGAAAACTTACGTACACGTATACGAACTGTGCATGGATACTTGACTCTGCTTTCAATAGTTAAATGTCCAACTTTGCTTCGCACCCGTAATCAATACAGTTTTGCCGACATGCTAACTCTGCGAGGCTGCCAAAAGATTAATGGCTAAATGGTCTAATTAATGGCTAAATAGTCTAAATATAGAAATCAAGACGATTAAACAAAGGTCCATTGATAAACAATCCTGAACAAAGAACTGTGTGACGTCAATGAATGAAGTCTCTTAATATACCACCAAGGTCAATTTTGGTCGGAACAATTTTTTTCTTAGGTAATACTACAGAAAAAAATTGTTCCTGGTGGGGGATAAAAATATGACTCATCATGAAGAAATGGGATATGAAAGATATCAGTTGTTTATTTCTTTATTGTTTTATACCATACAGCTTTACGTAAAATACAATACGATTAACATATGTAAATGCATACTCATTTTTTTGAGATCCTTCAGGGGTATATTTACCAACATAAATACGACCTAATGGTTTAGATAAATCATTTGTAGATATTTTAATTAAAGTATTAGGGAATTGGGCAGTTACTGCATCACCTAACTGACAGACCTGTTTCAATCTACGATACATTCTAAACTCTTTAAAAGGTGAGAACCACTTTGTTCTTGGATGATGCATTACTTGCTCTGCACTATGGGTGGTGTCAAGATTAGGTTCAAACAAAACACAATTTGGAACAATTAAATATGGAGATGGAGATATCCCTACATTAGGTCCCTACAATCTTTCCCTACCCCCCTTCTTACGACCTATTGAATCTTCAAAATTAATCACATATCCAGACATATTCATTTCTGGAATACTATGAAAAGATACACCCGTTACTTGATAATAATTAAATTTTAAAATGGTAGATTTAGACTCATTAGTTAGAAAATCCAAACTCAAGGTATAAAACCCATCACTATTAACACCAAAAGTATTTTTAGATAAATAAACAAATTTCATTGAAGCTGTAACTATCTTCTCCTTTGAACGCCATTTAGGTTTCCTCCGAGGAACGTACTTCCTTTTTCGAGGAACAAACTTCCTTCTTCGATACATCTTGAACAGTAAATAATACACGTCACTCCGATGCAACACCGACGATAAGAATTGTTTGTTTGTTTTTTTCTGTTTAAGGTGCTTTCAACCCTGCTGGATTATTGACACCATTATTTTTTTTTTTTTGTAGAGAAAGGTGGTGAAAGAAGTAGTAGAATACGATAAGAATGAAGTTTAAACAATTTCTGGATCTATTTATAGATTCTCATTACGTCATGTTATGACACGAATCCTATCTTCTTAGAATCAACATGATGGTGCTCCTTGTCACTATGCCAAAATTGTTCAGGATTATCTAAATGGACGTTTTCCAAATCGCTGGATCGGACGCGGAAGCAACAGACCTTGGCCAGCGAGATCACCAGATTTAACCCCTTTAGATTTCTTTGCATGGGGCTTTATCAAATCGCACGTCTATCAGACGAAGATTACGAGTCTTAAAAACTTACGTACACGTATACGAACTGCTGCAGATAACATAACCCCGCAAATGCTCCAGAATGTGTTTAGAAATGTTGCGGAACGATTTGAGCTGTGCAGGGATACTGATGGGCGTCACGTCGAATCCTACTCTTAATTATTTAATAAATGTTACCACTTTATCATTTTAGGATTGAATTCTAGTACAGGGTGGGCCGTAAGTTTCCATACATAGGAAAAATAAACATTTTTTTATGGACAACCATTTTTATTTATATAATATGCTCTACATGGTTGCCATTGTTTTGAAAACACATTTCAATACGTGTTCCCCACTGTTGATGAACACGCATTAGCACAGTTGACGTTATGCTTGTAATGGCGTTGGTGATACGTTCCTTTAGATGATTTATGTCTCGTATCTTTTCCTGATACAACATGGCCTTCAAGTGCCCCCAAAGATAGAAATCAAGGGGGGTGAGATCTGGGGATCTGGGAGGCCACTCCACAGGACCACGCCGACCAATCCAAGCATCCGGAAACTGCTGATCGAAATACCGACGCACGTGAAGACCATAATTTAAATTTTCCTATGTATGGAAACTTACGGCCCACCCTGTATATAATTTCCAAGTGCTTCACAAAAATAGATCCTGACTTTATGTACACCCTGTATATAATCATACCTTTCTCCTCCTCGTGTTTTTATTAACCATTTTTTTTCTTTTACAGAGTTCTACAATTTTCACAAATGATGTCGGCAATGACAATAATAATTTTATATGTATACATTTTATATAATAACGACAATGTACATTCAAATGATGTTCCTTGATATTGTTAGTGCATTTGACACGTAATTTTTATAAATCAAAGATTTTATGACGATAAAATGTGAACTATTTTGTAATATCTTATTTTTTCTCACTTTTTTGTGGGAATTGTACACTTCATCGTAAAAACCTATTAAGTCCGATGAAAAAAATGGCGGATGAAAACGCTTTAAGGTAAAGAAAGGTATGATTATGTCACTTAACTAATCTAATGTACTAAGTATTAATATTTCTTTTGGTACTTTCCTGTTATCCCGGACCCCAGACTTTTTGCCAGTTGCCAGACTTCAAAACACAGAATATTTTCGTTAAACCTAACGAAAATATCACGACTTAACCTAACCAATTATCAAGGGCGTACAGTTTACCTAACAGGGCATTCAATTAACCTAATTAGTCGGTAAGGTTAGGTTAAGTCGTGATATTTTCGTTAGTTTTAACGAAAATATTCTGTGTCAAAATTGAAGTCTGGCAACTGGCAAAAAGTCCGGGGTCCGGGATAACAAGAAAGTACCTTTCTTTTAAATGAATTGAATAACCTTTATTATTAATAAAATAAATACGATTTTACAGTCTTACATTTTTGTTGTTAAAATAATTTTAACATAAAAAAAATAATTGTGAAATTGGACATTTTTACTCTATTTAATTTGGCTTTTATTTAATATATATAAGTACAGTATGCATTATATGTATCTTCCATACATATAAGTATGTATTACCTATTTGATTAGACATTTTGATGAATTAAAATAAAATTTAACATTTACTACTTCTCTTAAAACACCAAGATTTTATTTCTTAAATTGTTTGTATACAGGGTGTCTATAAAGTCACGCATCATAGGAAAATATATTTATTTATTTTTTCTTTATTTATTTTGTTTTATTTATCCGTTCGAAATGATTCCCACCAATCTCAAAACATGTTCGTAAACGAAAAAGTAGGTTTCTTTGAATGTTCCTCAACATATTTGGCCTGATGGAGACATAAATAAATAGACATTGCTTATGTTCCTATGATGCGTAACTTTATGGACACCCTGTACATTTCTGAGATACATAATATTATTAGGCAAAATATCGTACTCCGCAATTTTCTTTCGTTATTCATGGTGGCAAATTGAGAAGGAATGGCAAAGAAACGCTTTTTTTGTAATTTTTATAAAGGGTATATAAGTTATTAAATAACACAACGAGAGACATTGTTTAGTATTTTGAACATTTTGAACATCTATACGTCAGTAAACTAGTTGCTGCAATATATTGTTTCTCCACATACTGAACATCGCTCTTTGTTGTGTTATTTAATAAATTATTTTGATGCATAAAGTCTTTATGCATTTGTTTCAGACACCCTGAATATATATTTATATATATATATATATATATATATATATATATATATATATATATATATATATATAGAGAGAGAGAGAGAGAGAGAGAGAGAGAGAGAGAGAGAGAGAGAGATCTTTATTTAATTTAAACAAAGAATTTGGAATTTTGACGAACAAGATCCTGAAACTAAAATTAATTACGAGTCGGAGGTTTGTTAAAATTACTACAAATAAACGATGTTGCTTTAAATTAAATCTGGTTCAGATTAAACAAATACAAAAATTATATTTATTCGAAATTTGGGCTCCATTTCATATAGAATATTTGAAAAGAATTAATTCCAAATAAATAAATTGTTAGAAATGTTTAATCTAAACTAAATTTATTTTTAAATTATATAATTTATTTATTGCAATTTTAACAAAATTGCGACTGATATTTGCTTTCTTATTCTGAACTTCGAACAAAATTTCTGTTTAAATTCAATGAAGAACTTTTTGACTGAAGTAATTACAAAACAAGATTTATTTTACCGCTCACCAGGTCCTGACGAGTCATCGGAGTTTCCTCCAAATTGTTTCTCTTCCCAAACCTTCGAAAGAGAAGAAAAAGAGAAATTAATTCAAAGCTATTATTAAAACCTACTAATTCTACATTTCCAAATTATATATATATATGCGCCTCGGTGGTGTAGTGGTTAGCGTCGCTAACTACGAATCCATCGGCCCCGGATTCGAGACCCGCTGACGGCAGCCGGCGCGCAGCAAAACCCAGCTGTTCATCCTTCCACACAATAAAGAAAGTGGTTGGTAGATAAATGGGTACCCTGTGTGGCCTAGTGGTTAAGATGCTGGGCTGCTGGTGGGGCGTGGTTCGATTCCACGTTAAACTGTAGGTCTAAGGTGGAGTGAAAAGCTTGACCTTCGTCAGAATGAACAATTCGGGCGAAAGTTAACCAAAGGTTATATATATATATATATATATATATATATGAGATGAATTTCACAATTAAACACGTGGGTGTGGGTTTGCATCATATATATATATATGTGCCTCGGTGGTGTAGTGGTTAGCATCACTGACTGCGAATCTTCCAGCCTCGGGTTCGATTCCTGGCGAAAGCAGCTTACCCAGTTGTTCATCCTTCCATAAAAAAATAGGTTGTAGATAAATGGGTACCCTTGGTGGCCTAGTGGTTAAGACGCTGGGCTGCTGATCGGGAGGTCGTGAGATCCAGTCCGGGTGAAGACTTCGAAATATCTGACATTCTGTGATGGGTCGTGATTCAGATTTCACGTTAAGTTTTAGGTCCAAAGTAGAACAACAAACTTGACCTTCGTCAAAATTAACATTTCGGGCGGGAGAAATAACCAAGGTATATATATATATATATATATATATGTGTGTGTGTGTGTGTATTACACCCCGACAGGGACAATAAAACAGTAGTCCCAAGGCCTTTCGTATAATTTACAACATCACGACAGGCAATGAAGGAAGGCGGCAAAAGGTATGATATATATATATATATATATATATATATATATCGCAGATAAAAAATGAGAGGATTTAGCAAAAGATTAATAAGTGCAAATACTTATGTACTTATGTACTTATTTCTTTCTTTGGGTGTGTAAGATTTATTCATTTCATGTGTTTAGTCAGGGAATGACGAGGTGCACTGCTGAATGAATACACGAAAGGCTTTGGAATCATGTTTTCTTTTTCCTTGTGGATTTTCATTATTCATTCATTTATTTCACGTGTTTAATTGTGAAATTCATCTCATATACGTATATACAGGGTGGGTAAAAAAAGTGACCCCTTAGAGGTAAACTCATATTAAAAAAAGTAAGGGGACTAGAGCTCCCAAACTTCATAGATGCTTACCTTAGCATGTTGTTCGTCTTAATTGAGAAGTTGTTCGATGTGTTCCCTTTCCTGCTCAACGCAGGCCTCCAAACGTGGACGCCACTGATCAATACACCTGTTCACATATCATTGAGACACCTTCTCCCAGCCGAGCAGAATTCTTTCGCGTAGTTCATCTATTTCATCTATGTCTCTTATATTGGTATCAGGGATATAAACTTTGGACTTCAGAGCTTCCCGAACACCATAATCTAGTGGTGAAAGATCGGGGCTACAAGCCGGCCACATATTGGATTCAATAAAATCTGGTGTTTCGTTCGCAAGGAATGTGACAGTTTGGCATGCTCTGTGAGCAGGGGCTCCATCTTGTTGGAAAGTATATCTTTCACTATCTAACTGAAATTCGACGAATTAGTGGTAAAAGAAATACTTTCTAACAAGATGGAGGCCCTGCTCACAGAGCACGCCAAACTGTCACATTCCTTGAGAACGAAACACCGTATTTTATCGAACCCACTATGTGGCCGGCTAGTAGCCCCGATTTTTCATCACTAGATTATGGTGTTTGGGAAGCCCTGAAGTCCAAAGTTTACATCCCTGGTACCAATATAAGAGACGTAGATGAACTACGCGAAAGAATTCTGCTCGGCTGGGAGAAGGTGTCTCAACGATATGTAAACAGATGTATTGATCAGCGGCGTCCACGTTTGGAGGCCTGCGTTGAGCAGGAAGGGGGACACATTGAGTAATTTCTCAATTAAGACGAACAACATGCTAAGGTAAGCATCTATGAAGTTTGGGAGCTCTAGTCCCCTTACTTTTTTTAATATGACAGTTTACCTCTAAGGGGTCACTTTTTGTACCCCCCTTATATATATATATATTGGCGTTACCATAGTTTATAATGTCAATATTAATTGTTCGGAAGAAAAATCAGGCTGGATGTTTTTACTCTTCATTTTATTAAATTTACTCCTCACAGATTATAACAATTCTTGTAATAAAAGTTAACGATTCAAATTAATATTAATAACGATAAAATGCAAGATAGCAAATTACGGGAAATTATGTTGAGCAAAATATACGAAATCTATAAGATATACACGACACGAAATTGCGGCCGAAATGAGTGAAAGTTAAAGATGTAATCAGAGATGCACTGACGATGGAATGGTTCGCGAAGATGAAACAGCGAGAGTATTTTGAAGTGTTTTCAATGGAGGTGCTCGACGAAGACTGGTGAAAAGAGCTGTTCACTTTTTTTTTTTTGATTCTCTGCTTGTTGCCCTTCTGTCCTCCTTTGGGAGAAACCTTTAGCGGTTTTATCAAGGAAGTGGTTGGTTAATGACTCTGGTAGGTATGTCTATGATCCAAAGCTTCTATCTCTGGTTCCCCCTTCCGAATAAAAGTTTGGTCATCGCTATCAGTTCGCAATGACGTACAAAACTCTTCTGATACCTCGTTGTTGTTTGTCGATGTCGTTTATTTTTCATTTAAACTATAAAATTCCAGTAAGCAGTGACCACACTCGAACCTTCGGAAGACCTTTCCTAATTACTGTTGTTATGGCCGATATATATATATAATATATATATATATATATATAATAATATATATATATATATATTATGCCAATGCAGTCAGATAACTTGAAGTTACATGACCGAATATGAATTATTATATGCCATTGACAAATAGGATTTTATTGACTGATTTTAATTTTAAGTCAACGGTTGCCAAACTGTGGTACGCGAGCTACA
This sequence comes from Bathynomus jamesi, assembly GCA_023014485.1. Taxonomy (NCBI): domain Eukaryota; kingdom Metazoa; phylum Arthropoda; class Malacostraca; order Isopoda; family Cirolanidae; genus Bathynomus; species Bathynomus jamesi. The sequence goes on along the minus strand of JAJOZX010003515.1, from coordinate 18,545 downwards.
GTTTGGTGGTGTGTAAATATATCAAAAATGAAATCTTGGTGAATCACGATTCTTTCGTTAAATTAAGTAATAAGTGATAATAAATTATACACCTTTTAATTAAGCATGTTATTTAATTATTATAAATTGTGTAACTTAACCATGCATTCAAGTGTGTTTTAGTTCACTTTATAGTTCTGAATGCCACTCACTATTTCTACATACACAATATCATTTACTTGCAGTATATATATATATATATATATATATATATATATATATATATATATATATATATATATATACTGTATATATATATATATATATATGGAATGAATATATATATATATATATAATATATATATATATATATATATATATATATATATATATATATATACACATACACACTCGCAAATAATATAATAGGTACCTCTTAAATATTTAATTGGTTTTTGAAGAGGCAAAGCTCACCTCTTCATTTCTTACGTAATTGCTTTCTCAGCATATAATTTGCAAATACACTTAAATACTCTGATTTTCATACAAATGTTACGACGTTTTTGGATGATAAGTAAGTGAATCATATTGCGCTGCATTTACATAAACATACGATAATTGGTTTAGTCGATATCAATATATATATATATTTCCTCTCTCTCTCTCTCTCCTCTCTCTCTCTCTCTCTCTCACATATTTATATATATAGTGTTTCCAATACTACAAATAATATATTCTGAAAACTATATAAGATTTTAAAATAATTCTACATCGTAGATATCCATTTTGTTGGAAGTATTTTGTGCAATTTAATGAAACTTTTTCCGTTTGTTTGAAGGGAAGTTTTAATTGCATTAATCGCTAAATGGAACATCATAAATAGAGAAATATGCTCAAAAGATATAATTACGCATCATTTATAAAAGTGAGGAAATAGTTTATTTAATAGCGTGGTATCGACTGCAGTTTAAGTTTACGTAAGGTTGACAAAAGTAAATAGACACCATATGATTGTTCTCGAGAACAAATGGCAAAGCGCATCAATGGAATGCCAGAACGCGCGTCACCTTTGCATAGTGCGCGGGGGAAAGTGACACGATTCTAAATATATTCATTCGATAAATCCGTTATTATTTATTGGCTTTTATTATCAAATCAAAAACTATGGTAAAAGGTGTTTATTTACTTTTGGCAACACTCTGTATAAAGAAAGATGAAAATGATCGCTATAGAGGAGGAAAATCGAACTACAATCCATCGACCGGACCCGTATCGAGTCAAAATGTCGATTTGCATAAAGTCGAACGCAAAAAAATTCAGGACATGCGTAAGGTCAAATAACTCGTTCTTACGCGGGTCTTTTTCATGTTGAGTTAGTTCAAATTAGGTTAGGTTCGATTTGGTTAAGTTAGGAGGTTGCATTATGTCCGGTTAGGTTAGGTTAGGCATTTGCACTTAGTCTGAAATGCATATAAATAGGTTGGTCACTTTCAGGTGGAATGTTAAACAAACTTTTCATATTCATTTTAATCTCAAATGGATGAAGCTGCTTAAAGTCGAATTGGGAATGTCGATAAGACTGAAATACCGAAGTTCCACCTCGAGCCAGAAATACTATTTTTTCACCCCTTCGTACCAGTTTTATGGGCTACGTTGTAGCCATATAGCTCCTACACCGCTTCCAATAAGATCGGCAAAGTTAAGCGACATTGGGTTTGTGTAGTTTGCTCCGTTCAGATGATGCAGCGACCCGTGACTTGGCTTCCACGTTAAGTTGTACGTCCCCTCTGTCATGATATGACCCTGGCTGTTCGCGCGGAAGCTAAATAATGCAACTTATAATTTAGCAACTTAACTATTTTATGTGCTGAATACGAATGAATAGTGAGGCGGGTAAATACGTCCAGCCATGCACCCACTCTTCATCGTCTCATAAGCGATCTGCGATTTTTTTTCATGGATACAGCCGTTCCGTCGTTGGTATTGTTGCCTTTAATTAGAGATTCTAACGTTGTCTTATGCCAATCCTATTTTTAAAGAGCATATTGGCTTCCATGTGAGGTTAATGGAATCCTTGACTCCACCCCAAAAATGGCGAACAATTATGTTTTTAAATGAGCTCGCCTGACTGAAGCCGGCCATCTTCGTCTTTACTTACGTGTTCCTCTTCCTACTTATCCTTTTTCTGTTTACTTACTCTCTCCTTTTCTCTATTCCTGGTCATACCGATCGACAAGTGCATGCGGCACATTAATTTGGTTCATCATCATCATCTCGATGAAAACATTCAGATGATGAAAATGTGTTAAAAGAGAGAGAGAGAGAGAGAGAGAGAGAAGAGAGAGAGAGAGAGAGAGAGAGAGTGTCTCGGTAAAAAAAAATTCTGAAAACGCAGAATTTCTAAAAAGCACAAAAATATTACTGTAATCAGTAATGATCATTACAGTCTCCAAAAAGAAAAAAATTATCCAAGAAAAAGAGAATATTACTAATTAATAATTTTTATGCTTTTAAAAACCTTTACGTTTCTAGATGAATTTTTTCCAAAGGTAGATTAAAACAGGAAAGTTAGAATAAATTATCTTAAATCTAGCTATCTATCATGATCTTGTCTATCAGAAAGGAGTATAACAACTATATATATATATATATATATATATATATATATATATATATATATATACACACACGAGTATATAATATGCTTAATGGGGCAAACGACAAGAATACTTCTGACGGGAGACAAACGGCATGGTATATAATTTGGTGTGGGTCGAGAGGCTGAGGTACTTCTGAAGAGGGTCAGAGGATAGGAAGACTCACCGAGGTCTTGACTTCGAAGAGTAAGTTTTTTCTAGCTGCTGCAATTGCAGAAACAATAGATTGCGTTGAATGATGAGAACTGACCATGCCCAATCTGACAGTAAAACCGCCCTACGAGAATAAAATTCACAGTACTTTGCTCTCTGTTTTTGCACACTTTAAAAACGTAATATTTCAGAACTGCAAATATATATATATATATATGGTGCGGCAAGTTATATAAAAATAGATACAAACTAATGTACGGCGCCTAGTAGCTCAATGTTTACGGTGGCGGACTCCGAGCGTTGAGGCTCTGGTTTGCTCCCGCTTTCTGGTTCCTCCTCGGATAAGTTGAGCTGGATGCTTACCCTATTAATGCTCGGGATAAAGATGACCCTTGGAGCACACTTATCCCCCGCATCGTGTGGAAATAAGCTTCCTGACTGTTTTACCTTTTTACAAACTAATAGATACATGGGTATGAAAGTGAAAAAGATAATACTCTTACTACAATAACAACAATAATACCAATCTTACTACAATAATGACAATAATAGCAATTTTACAAACAACTTCTGGTCAAAAGATGAGCTAACAGAGATATTGAGATACGCATCACATCTTGGAAATAAACATTCACTCTTGCACGGATCTCCTTTTAGTTAAGTTTTTACCAGTTGAAAATAGTTTGATGTAATTAAGATTTATCATAAATACACAGGGTACCCAAAAAGTCAGGAAACATAGGAAATATGCTTTTTCAATATATATATATATATAGGGTATAGCAAAAGTCCGTTACCATAGGAGATTGTTTTTTATTTGTTATGAAGACAATAAATGTTCAAATTGGATGCCATTCAGGTGTTGACACACGTTAATTTGATCACGTAAGCTGCACTGAACGTTGCGGAGGACATCATTACTGATTTGGTGCATGTTGTCTTTGAACTGTTGAATAGTTCGTGGTCTTGACTGGTAAACAACCGACTTCAAATGTCCTACACCTGTGTTGCTTGCAGTTGTATCAAAGCATATTGTCTTTGATGTCCCAGTCAACAAATGTTTGGTAGGTTGTATTACTTGACCCACTTTGCAGTTTTAGAACACCAAGAAGTGCTTCAGTGCCTTATCCTGTCACTAAAATTGTAAGTCTGTCAATTTCATCTTTTGTACCCGATATACCATGAAGCAATTTTCTGTCTCACCGGACAACCAAAGAACAGTTTGTTTGAAATTCAACTTAAATTGTGGAGCCATTTGCATAGAATTTGTCACACTGTGGACTATGCCCCTTAAGAAACTCAGTTCTTTAATAGCTTTCCTAAAAGATATGGTAGTTCAAGGTAGCATCTCCATCAGAAAAATTTACTGTATCAAGCGCTGATGCTAAATGAGGTGTCAATACTTTCTTCAGTCTTAGTGTTTTGCAGTTTTTTTATTTGCTTCCATGCATTATTGTTCCATTGATTCTGTACTTTAAGAACCTACAGAAACATGTAATTATATCAGGTCGAAAGATGTCTATCATCTTTTACGCTTCCTCAACTATCCTTTATAATTTTTTTTTTATCTCCTCCTTCCGAGAAAGCGGGTGGTCAACTGATGGCATCAATCCTGTGCAACTCCTTTTTCAGGAATTCCTTGGAAAAATTATTGAAAAGTGCAATTTCTAGATTAAATGATATCATATAGTTAATAATTTCACTGTATTTTAATTATTACTACTACTATAATTCACCGAAAATGTGTTTGTCTGTCTGTCCGTTTGTCCGCAGAAAAAACTTTTACGTTTCTGAACCGATTTCGACCAAACTTCGTATGGTAGATGGGGGTGATGAGCAATGAACGAAAATATATGTGTGACCAGCACCCCGCCCCCACCACCGCCAATTACTGAGCCCGAAGGCCTCAGCACCGCAATAAAACTATAGAAAAGAACGCAGCCATGAAAATCTTGAGCTTCACATTGTGTCAAGATTTGTGAAGCTAAAGATTCTCATGACTGCGTTCTTTTCTACAGTTTTATTGACCAAATTACTGTCGGAACATTCACAAATAATGTGGTCTTCCATGAAGTATTGAAGTAAACCTTAAATACTTGGTTTATACATGCTCAAAATAAAATTCTACTATTAAGCAATTGTTATCATATCTGTGCTTCAGCCCCCCCCCCCCCAATTACTAGGCTCGAAAGCTCCAGCGCCGCAGGTCTAGCTAAATGGGCCCGTAGGTCCCTGTTTAGCTAGTGTGTTTAATTTAAACCAAATTTATTTTCAAGTAACATCATCATACTATAATTCTGTCTGTCTGTCCGTCTGTCTATCTCCTTTTCAGGTCCAAATGGCTGAACCGATTTTCATGAAACTTGGGGACAACACCCTGGAGTGTTTTAAGCAATCATTTTTTTTCAGATTGGGTGTCCCAAAAAAATTTATCCCCAAAAATATTTATATACTAAAACACGAGACACTCAAATTTCAAGATTTTGAACTTCTAAAATATTTTTAAAATAAACCAAGTCCCAACACGCTTCTACAGAGTTTCATACAGTTTCGTGGAATGAAGAAAATAAAGTTGGTGAATAAATTTAGAAAAGAACGTCGCATCAAAATTTTTAGCTACGCATCGGAAGTCATAATAGGTTAAAAATGTGACAAGTTGTATTTGAAACTTAACTGCTTCGTGAGCTTCAAGTAAAATCTGTGAAGCTGCATTTAAAATTTAAGTGATTCGTGGGTTAATTGTAAATGTTGAACTCTAACTTCCTCAAAGAATATCTCGCCCGTAGGATGAGTATTTTTGCGTTATATTTAATATTTGCAATTATTAACAAGTATATCTGCTAGGGTTGCCAGATCAGATGGTTTCCAAATCCGGAGATTTTACCTACGAAGCTCATCATTATTTGTTTATGTAGCTAAACCTATATATAAACTTCCTAATTTTTTACACAAAATTAATTGATCAAGAAAAAATACATACATAACCAACTTAGTTTCTTATTTCCTTATAATAATACTCAAATTTCCGGAGACTCCGGCCCAAAACCGGAGACCTGACAACCCTAATATCTGCCCTTGCAAATATTATCATGGATAAGAAATGTTAAATCTAAAAGGTACAGAAACTTTACTATAAAATTTTTAAAAAATTGTTGTGTTGGTGTCACTTGAGTGATGTCAAATGTACAGTAATATTCCTCTATCATAAATGCATGACTACACTAGAGAATGTGTACAGTTGTGGATTTAGCTTCAGAGGGAATGTTTATACTATGTTAAATCATTTATAACATAGTAAAAAAAATGAATTAATTATTGTGAATTAATTAATTAATTAATTATTATGAATTAATTATTCACACTTTTATTTACATTATCGATAAAAAACTTTCTAAACTGAATAATGAAAATAACAATAAGTTGATTAATAAATATGTAAAAAATATAAAAATAATTAAGCCACGTGCGGGTGCCACTAACAAACTGAACTCCTTTTATCTTTGGACACTGAACAACAATGAAGAAAATTACAGAAAATGATCTCATTGGGAAATGAATGTGTTTACTGGAAGGAATGATAATTAAACATATTTCCAAATTCTAAGCATGATTTTTTTTTTTTTTTTTAAATCTCAAAGAAAATATTTCTATATGGAGAGATTTCTTATTTATGAGGAGAATTTATTAAATGGGAAAATTTATTGTCCTTATAAACTATTAAAAAATACCTACAATTCCTTCCTTTTTTTTCTTTTTTTTCATAAAAAAAATGACCCACAATGTTTCAAAGTAGTATGACCGCAAAATGTTCGAGTGCATATGCCATTGCAATGTTGATCAATTGTTGCAAGGTGCCAGCCCTCTTTCCCCATGGGGGTAGGGGTAATGGGGAAGGGGGTAATGAGGGAGGGGTTGGGGTTAATGGGGGAGAGGGATGGAGGTAATGGAGGGAGGGGGTTATGCAATAAGGGGGTGGGGGTTAACCCCCAAGTTGCATAAAGGGGGTGAGGGGTTTTGGGGGGAGAGGCAGAATGACCTTCCCCCAAAGGGGTAATCCTAACGTGCCCTTGCCGTAGGCGAGTTTGCGAAGCGCAAGCCCCACCCGTAGTGCAGGGAGCCGAAGGCTCTGCTTGTATATCAACAAGAAAATAACGTTAGTAATTTAACAAGTTGAAATTCTGATTACTTCAGTTACTCATTTGAAAGCAGATTTTCTTTACTTATTTTTATCTCCAGGGGTGGGGAGATTTATAAATTTTTAAGGGGAAAGTTTAGCATATTAAGTATAATAAACATGTCATATGCGTCACTGCGTCACTGCATTACTCTGAAATTGCAAAAATCTCTTCGAAAAAGAAATAGCTTTATCTTTTTAAGAAATTACTGTGTATAAATAAGATAAATAAATTAATAAATGCTATTAAGATATTAAACAACTTTAGTCTCTTTACGATCAGTTTTTGCAATGAGGTCGGGGGTTCGACTCTCCTCGATGGTGCTGGTTTAATAATAATAATAATCATACAAGAATTAGCGAAATGGACCGCATTAATTTAGCCTCAGCGGTGCTCAAATTTCTGGCCCTTCTGAATTTTTATATTATTAGGATAATTTTTGAAAAGACATAAGAGCTAAAAATATTAAAATTCTCTTTAGAGTTCAGTTATTATATTGATATTTTCATTAGAATACATTACCTAACCTAACCTATTATCTTAGAGATTGAAATGAGTATTGTAAAGCGATAGATCTTTATAGAAAGCTTAATTATTATTATATGTATATTTGTAATGCAAGCTAATGTTCTTGGTCCGGTCCAGAATCTAAATGTAGTTATTTCACATAGTTAAGTCAAGTTGTACCAGAAACGTGTTATTCGAGCATTATTTGTATTACATATTAAAACAAACAAACGCATACATTAAGAATTGAGATAGTTGAGAAGTATAGAAGATATAATGGGATGGACCATAATAGTAGATAATAATAGTAAGGATAGTACATAATCTAATCTATACATTACGTTTTTATCTGAAGAATTATTATTTTTTGTTTTTAATTTGTTAAGCAGAAGTTAAACATCGTTTCATCGGAACGTCATTTACGCGTCTCTCCGCAATTAATCTCTCCTCCCTTCACCGAGAGGCAACTTCGTCTATGGATCAGAACTAGGTTTGTGAAAAATATCTAATTTATTCTTAAACATGTTACCTACGACCTCCGACGAAATCTTATCCCAAGACTTAACGATATTATATGAAAAAGCTTTTGCGTTATTGAATTATAAAACCTTCTACCGTAAGTTTAAAGCCATTATTCCTCGTTACGGTGTCATTATTTAATTTATAAAGGTGCTCAAAAGTTACATTATTAAATCTATTTAATATCTTAAAAACTTCAATAAGTTGGCCTTTCCGCCTTTCCTTTTCTAGCAATACTGGTCAAGTTCTGCTAATTAATCATTGTTCGTAGCTTTTATTACGAAAGTTAGGTATAAGCTTGGTCGCTCTTCTCTGAATTTGTTCAAGTGTTTCTATAGTATTTTCCTTATACCGAGACTGGAATTTTCATCAAGATGTTGAAAATCCTTTCAAGTGCTCTCAGTTGACAACAGTATCTTCATCAAACTTCAATGCTTGATGAAATACTTTTCGTGAAACTGATTCCTTGAAAATAATTTCATAGAAGTGGGTAGCGCCATCTATTGGAGGTAATGTTAATTAAATTCAGTTTCAGTTTATTTTCATTAACTGACTGCAGTTACACGCATATGTAATTTTTATGTTAACCAAGAACAACATACTAACAACAACTTAAGTTTCAAGATTAAATACATTAGAAATAAATTTACTTTAACTCGGTGGGGCTTCAAACCGACGTCACTAAAGATTCGAGATTTGCGAGCTACCTCGTTAATCACTCGGCCAGAAGACGTTAAGGCAGCGGTTCTCTAAATTTTTCTTCTTCTGTACCCCGTGAATTCTTTCACGAGATTTTCTGGATTTTCGAGAGAGAAAGAGAGAGAGAGAGAGAGAGAGAGGATTTTTACTTTCTTTACGACCGTGTGACTCGTGGCCGTTTGTTAATCGTATATAAAATTAAAAGGGTTATATTTTCAGGACCCCTTCGCGTACCCGCTAAGATTCCCTTGCGTACCCCAGTTTGAGAACCACTGCGTTAAGGTATACTGAGAGCAATGCCCGGGAGAGGAATCACGGGCCCTGGTGCTACCTTTGGCTCCGGGCCCCTTTATCTTTATCCCCGATCACCTACTTCGCTATCGTCCTGCCCCCCCCCCCTCTCCCGGGCTCTGACTGAGAGAGTTTTGTATATATACTGTTTCGCATTGTTTTGAATTTTTTATGCATGAAGAAGGGACCAAGGCGAACGCCCGCAGAAACGACCCTCATAGAGGAAGAAAGAGCCAAAATCAAGGTCCAAAGTTTTCGAGATGCCTGGACATTCTGCGTTTGAAAGATTGGAAGTCATAGACAGAGGGAAAAATGGATTGAGGAAGATTGTTCCAGAGTTGACCGGTTGAGTAGATGAAAGATTGAAAATACCGATTAACCTTTGCTTTAGAGAGTTGGACAGAAAAGGAATGAGAATGTGTAGAAAGTCTGGTACTGCGTGCTCTCCTTAAAGGAGGAGGCATGCAGTTTGAGAGTTCAGAAGAGCACTGTCCGTTATAATAGTGATAATAAAGAGAGAGTGAGGTAACATTGCAGCGAAGAGAGAGAGATTGAAGAAGTCAGTAAGAGGCAGGGAATTGATGAGACGAAAAGCCTTTGATTCCACCCGGTCAAGCAGAGCTGTATGGGTTGAACCACCCCACACATGAAAAGCGTGCTCCATACAGGGGTGGACAAAACCCTTGTACAGAGACAGTAACTGAGTGGGGGTGAAGAAACTGCGGTACAGCACACCTAACCTCTTAGAAGCTGTTTTAGAAAGAGAGTATATGTGATCTTTCCAAGAAAGATCACGAGAAAAGGAAACACCAAGAATGTTAAGAGAAGAAGGATTGAGTTGTGTATTGTTGAAGATAAGGGGATAGTCGTGTGGAAGATTGTGATGAGTAGACAGATAAAGAAACGGAGTTTCTGAAGCACTGAAATCAGCAAGGTTTTCTCTGCCCCAATTGGAGATAGTACAAAGATCAGAGGTCAGGTGTACCATAGCCGTCCTACGCGAATCATGGAGTGACTGTTGAGAGGGACGCTTTCTGAAGCGGGTGGAAAAGTGGAAAGTGGAATCATCAGCAAAGGAGTGGATAGGACAGGAAGTGCGACTTCATAGACAAGACAGAACCCTGAGGAACACCACTGTTAATAGCTTTAGGAGAAGAACAGTGGCCAGAAAGGAAATCAGAGATGAAGGCACAGATAAAAGGACAGAAGTTGAAGGAGGGTAGTATGGAAATTAAAGATTTGTGTCAGACTCTGTCAAAAGCTGGATGACCAAGAGACAAGAGTCAGAGAGATATGCAAGAAGATCGCCAGTAGAGCGTCCCTTGCGGAACCCGTACTGACGATCTGAAAGATTGTGAGAAGAGAGGTGTTTAAGAGTCTTTCTATCAAAGATAGATTAAAAGACTTTAGAAAGGCAAGAAATGAAAGCAATTGGACGAGAGTTGGAGGGTTGAGAGCGGTTTCACGTTCTTTGGGACAGGCTGAATGAAAGCGAACTTCCAGCAGGAAGGAAAAGTATCAGATGAAAGACAAAGACGAAAGGGTTTGCCTAGGGAAGGTGTAAGCACAGAAGCACAGTTCTTTAGAACAACAGGAGGGACCCATCATGACCGTATGCTTCCTAGAGTTTAGCCCAGATAAGGCAGAAGAAACATCTTCGGGAGAGATTGTACCTTCAAACATAATTGAGTCAGAGGGAAGAGGAGCTCGTAGTATCATTGCGAAGTATGATATATAGAAGGTCAGCGTACTAACGAGCGTTCCGTATACGTAGCTTATCACCACTATAAAGAACAATGTTCTGTATTATCACAATTCAAAGAATATCTAAATCCGTATCCATTTGTTATGCTATTTCCTTCAGTTTGTTTTGCAGACACTCCTCATTATTATGTCCTTCACCAAAATGTCGTGAAATGACTTTAATTTTTATTTACTTTTCTTTACTCTACGTTATTTTCACTCTTATTGTTTTTTTTACACTGATTTCTGTATTCTATAAAAGGTAGCGAGGCCAATGTTCAACTGAGACATTGGAACCTGCAGCGGACATTTTGTTTTAAACAAAGCGAGGGAGGATTTCGAATGACGACAATTATCACTACTTACCGGCTTATTTTAATTATGACAATAAAAAAAAATGACGTGGGGAAAGCGAGCGTGAATTAAAAATGTTAACACCAGATCGTGGCGGAAACCTTCCTTAAGTTAAATAAATTTTAAATCGCAACTAACATTTTTTTTTAGCACAACAGCAACCTTCTCTTAAAGGACCCCGTAACGAGACTGGTAAACAAGGTCCTTTTTAAAATCTCGTAGACCTAGACTTGATTAGTTGCCCAATAGTAACGGTTATGATGTTTGGTCCCATTTTAAAATAAATCTTTACGAATTTTTTATATTAACATTCAAATAATTTTGTTCCATTTTAAAATAATTCGTAACAATCATTATTATAAGTCGTGAAATTCTTTTTAACATAATCATTACTAAATAATCATTATAATTCATATTCTAATTCAACACACGACATTATCAGTCCAGAGGCATGGTTTTTCAGGAGCAAGATGCGCCATGAGTTTGTGTTTTCTCTAGAAATCGACACAAATGTAGGCCTACATGTATCAATCATAAACATATTCATATTACTTTAGATTTGCTCTACACAAACAGGACCAAAAACTACAAGTAGGCCTATTAGTAGTATCAAACTTTCCATTTATATACTATACATACACTGTGTGTGTGTATATATATATATATATATATATATATATATATATATATATATATACACACAGGTTGACAAAAGTAAGTAGACACCTTCGGTTTTTCCATAGTTTTTATTTGATACTAAAAGTCAATAAATAATAACAGATTACAGTTACAGAATCGTGTGTTGCTTTCCCCTTTCCATTGTGTAAAGCTTACACACATTCTGGCATTCCATCCATAAGCTTTGCCATTTGGTCTTGAGGACAATCATCGTAGTGTCTATTTACTTTTGTCAACAATATATATATATGAAAAATATATATATTTCCCAAACGTGATATAACCATTTTTTAGATTTTGAGAAAAACAGCATTTCATGTACTGTAATTGTATCTACCGCGTTTTGGAAAAAATTGAAAAACTCAATAGCTAAAGTAATGGATAAATCGCACTTTGCTAAAAAATCGATGCCTTATGTGACAATACATTATATCAATCACCATTTGCTAAAGACAACTCGAAAGTTGCTGATTATCGCGTTTTGGAACCAAACTTTTCATACCTTTCAACCTTTCAAAGGTTCCACGCGATGATTCCTCATTTCACGAAGGTCAAGCTTATTGTTTTCAGATGCCTAAATAATTTTAATCAATAAAAATGATAATATGCCCTTTTCTAAAGAAGATAAAATATTAATAAAACATTATAGACTTGATAAAAATTATGGCGCAATAAAATTATTACAAGGGTCCGCAAAAAAAAAAGAAGCATGACGAAAATGTTTACTGTACATTTATTTTTACACATAATGACAAATAACTTATTTTAGGCAAATAAGCAACAAATAAACTAAGTTAGTACCAAATTTCATGTCAATACGTCAAAAATTAAAGAAAATATAAAAGTTTTACTACAACATGTCATATAATTTTACAATTTCCAAAAAACGAAATTATAAGACTAAAAAAATTGTTCGATATGTAATAATTTGTAATAATATGTAATAATTACTCTTGTAATAATTTTATTGCGCCATAATTTTTATCAAGTCTATAATGTTTTATTAATATTTTATCTTCTTTAGAAACGGGCATATTATCATTTTTATTGATTAAAATTATTTAGGCATCTGAAAAAAATAATTTAAAATGAGAAGAACATTAAATTTTTACGCGGAAATTCACTTTTTTTAGTCATTGCACGTTTGTGGCCATAAAATCTTTATTTTATGACCGATTTTGATGAAATTTATTTTATACAACTCTGGGCTCTTTTATCTTTAGCTAGATATATAACATTTAAGGGTCCGGCAAAAAATGCGGGCGTGAGAGCAATTTTCGTCATGCTCCTTTTTTTTTGCGGACCATATATATATATATATATATATATATATATATATATATATATATATATATATATATATATATTCTCTGTAACTTTAAAATAGGAACTCCTCTCCGGAATTAGATGTGGTTACATAGCTGTTCAATATTTATATTAATGATGCAATTAGCACGATATCAATTGTGAATGATGGTTGCACATTAAATTATCAGTCTGCTAATGTATAATTGATATTTACGCCATTTCGCCCCCGTATGATCTCACCACCTGTCACGCAAAGGATTACAAAATATAATAAATGAAATGAGCATAAACTTAATTTTTCTAAACTTTATGCAAAGTTTTATTGACTTTTAAAGATAGTTTTACCTATCTTTAAAAGTAAATAAAACTGCGTTCGAAGTTTAGAATAAATAAGAATTATTGTATTAAATCAATATTCAACAATTAATGCGTAGATTGAATTGGTTTTTATTCATAAAAATGGTGACTAACTAAATATTTAGGTTTAAAATCAAATGACAGTCTTTTGGATCGTATTTAGGCGTATAGAAATGGCGTAGATGGTTTTGTAAAAATGGATATAAATGGTGTAGCGACATTATTTACTGGTTGTGGGAGATCTTTCTGTAGTTTTGACGAATAACATCAATGTAGCAATTTTTGATAAGGTAAACTCGGACGATGGGCTGGAAACTCGTCCTATTTAAACCCGTGCGAAAATCCAGGTGTGCAATTGTCAAACAACAAGTTGAAGTAGCTCTCCGCAGTATTCGAAGAGGTCAAGACTTAAATTCAAGAGAAACGTTGGTCAGAGTTCTCAAACAAGCTTTGCAAAGCATCGAGATTGACGGAGATTGGTAGAATTGTTTGGTTGACTCGCGCGTTCCTTTCATAATCGTATTAAATCGATGATGGAAGCACGAAGAAAAAATATTGGTTGTTATCGAGGTTTGTCAGTTTTTTTTTCAAATTGATCAAAATATTTTTCTCTTAATCCCCTAAAAAAAAAACCGTAAACAATTTTGTTATCTCTCTTAACTTAGATTTTAGGAAATTAAATTTCCTGATTCTTTTTATATTTTAAGGACACTTTTTTTTCATCCTATTGTTAATCTACATTTTACCGAACCTCCGTCCGTGGATTAGTGAGTAAGACAGTTTTTGTATAAGTGAAATGAAGATATTGAAGTCGGCGGTTCGAATCCCGATGGTTCTAGTAACAGTAATCCAGGAGTTAGCGGTATGAGCAGTGTTTGTCTGGCGTCCCTCAATTATTATTATCATCATCATCATTATTATTATTATATTATTATTATTATTATTATTTACATTTTATAGATCAATTACATAATGGATCGAGCTTTGATCTTCATTCATGCATTATTAAGTTTTTTCACAATTGAAAATAGACTACCGTAAAGCTATTAAAGATTTCATACCTATTGAATATATAATTATAAAATAAATTATTTCAATATTTTAACATCGAAATATTTTATAAATTGAAAGTAACTAAAATTTATTTAGTCTTAAAATTCATTTAATTTTCTTTATCACTTAAAATTTTAGCTTATTTTTAATATTTTGAAACTTTTAAATGATTAAGTAAATTAAAGAACGTATTTGAGTTCCTTTATTAAGTAAATGATGAATTTTCACAAAATTCGTTGAGGTTTCTTCGACTGCAAAAGTATTTGAGGTACAAAAAAATATTGAAAACTGATTCAAATCATTCGTTTCATTCTTAAGTAAAGGAAAGTATCTTTGATTTCATTCTTAATTTTCAGCCATTTTTATATTCGCTTTAATCGTTTTTAAATAAAATTTGTTTATAATTATTTTTAACACGTTTTAATTTCGTGATTAGTACGCTCCCCCCCCCCCCCATTTTTTGTTGTTGTTTATTTTCGAGGTAATAATCAGTCAGAACTGCTAGAAACTGCCAAAACGCTCAGCATAGACGAACGCGGACCCCACTGCGCTAACTCCTGGATTACTATTATCAAGTACCAACGGGAGTCAAACCCCCGACCTCGGTGTCTTCACTTTGCTTATAGGGAAACGGTGTTACTCAGTGAATCACGAGCGCTAGCAATATCCGAGTTAAGGTTATTCCTCGACGTGACATTAAACAAGTTACTTTGGGTTAGCTTAAGTTAGGTTAGGTTAGGTTATCTTTTTAGAGTATCGATAGAATGGCTCTTCGACTATTTGGATGTAATCCTTCATTTTGATGATACAAAAGATTCATTGGAAAGAAATTTTTATTTTAGGATAAAATTCTTTCAGATATTTTCGTGAACTTCCAAAATTTTATAATGTCTTCAATTTTTAAAATTTTAAAATTTTTAATAAATGGTTTTAAAACAATTTAAGATTCTTATAAAACAATTTTCTAATATCTTCTAAATTAAAGACTAAAAGATTAACTAATATATCTATTAGATAGATTTACTGAAAATTTAATTTCATTAATGTTTAAAGAAAATAATCTATACTCTTATATAGTTTGTCATTGTAATCAAATGTTCTATCAATTTTATTCTAATTTCGTCTTGCTCTTAAGTATTTTAATGATTTCAAAATTTTCTTTGAACTTTGTTTCAGATGATTTAGTCTCAGTTTTTACTATTTTCATATATGGTTATTTTATATTTTAGAGCAGTGGTATTCAGTGTGTGGTGCCAGTACCACTAGTGGTACCAGAAGGCCCTGAAAGTGGTACCAGTTAAATTTTGGTCATATCTTAGTTACGAATAAGGTCCTCCATCTAGTTCACCTTTCACTTTCTTTAAATTATTTAGATCACCTGAAGATCAGGGCCCCAAGCCTTCGTAGTTAGCTTTATAAAGCTAACTAACGAAAATATCACGACCTGACCTAACCAATCTTCAAGGGCGTACAGTTGACCTAACGACTGGTTAGGTTAAGTCGTAATATTTTCGTTAGTTAGCTTTATAAGGCTAACTAAAGAAGGCTGGGGGCCCTGATCTTCAGGTGATCCAATTATTTTAATAAACAATTTATATTAAATTATATTAATAAACTATTTTCCTCATCAGTTGTGTTTGTGTGTCGCTACAATTCACATAAGCTGTAATTTACTCTCATTTTCTACTTATTATTTTCTCATATCAGCATTCAGAATATTTAATGTTGAAAGAATATACTAATTGTGATTCTATTTTTTTAGATTCATGCATAAATATTTGGGGATAAAGATGTGGGGGGGTACCAGGTGATTGACGAAATTGTGCAAAAGGGGTACGAGCTAAAAATAGTTTGAATAGCATTGTTTGAAAGAATTTAGAACGACTTCACCTAATTATAATCACTATGCAAAATTGCTTATAATTTACTAAATAAAAAAGTATTTCGATATATATAGGTATATAGGTGTGTGTGTGTGTGTGTGTGTGTGTGTATAGTTGAATTTAGATATGGTCATTGTTCGTTTCATGTCCATGACAAATACTTTCCATTTTCCCTCTCTTGTTATAGGAATTAAAATGTTTTCCAGAAACGTTCCAAAAACGAAAAGAAACACGAACGAAAACAATTTCTCGTCGTTTTTGACCTCTGCAAAACATGAAATAAGAGTGAAGGAAAAACGTGATAAAGCACATACGAAAAAGAAACTCCTCCTCTCCTCACAAAATTATTATTATTACATGTATATATATATATATATATATACGGGACCCAACCTGGAGACCTCCAGATGGAAACTAAGTCAAAGGAAGTTTATATATATATATATATATATATATATATTATATATATATATATAATATATATACATACAAGGTGTTTGAAAACTTTCTGTACAAATTGTAAAGGGGGATAGGCAACACCAAACAAACCCTTTTCGTCTATAAGTGTATGTCCGCTGACGTCACCATTCGGCGCGAGAGGGCGCCGCTGCAATTGGCTAAAAGGTGAAGTGGGCTAGACTCGCGCTTGCCGCGGGCATTCTTAAATCGGACGTAGTACGCGTAACATGGAGCGCTTCACGACTGCTGAGATGGCTGCTGACATGCATATGGTGTATGGGACTGCCAATGGAAACGGAAGAGTTGCTGTGAGGTTGTACCGACAGCGCTTCCCAAACAGACGTGTGCCAAACCACCAAACGTTTGCGCATTTGCATCGGCGACTGCGAGAAACTGGAACATTCCATGCAAACATGCATGACACTGGTCGGGAGAGAAACGTGCGCACTCCTGACATGGAAGAAGAAATCATACGGCGATTTGAGGACAATCCAAGCGCAGCACGCGAGGTGTTGCACGTATCCTCGGTGTGAACCACGACCTGGTCTGGAGAGTGTTGCACGAGCAGCAATTTGCCATGGACGATACCCGCCCAAACATTGACGGCGAACCGTTCTTGATGAGCATGCACCCGTGTAGCATGTGGATTTGCGTGCGTCCACACGTGAGAATTGTGCATGTTAAACACACCCTCACGTGTGAAACAGGCCTCATCTGAGAAAAGCACATAAGCCGGAAAATTAGGCTGCACCGCTGTCTGCTACAGAAACCAGCGTGCGAATTCCCACGAAGAGGGTAATCCCGAGCTTGTAATGCCTGGACACTCTGACGATGAAACGGATGTAACTGCTGCTCGTGCAACAGTCTCCAGACCAGGTCGTGTTCACACCGAGGATATGCAACACCTCGCGTGCTTGCGCTTGGATTGTCCTCAAATCGCCGTAGGATTTCTTCTTCCATGTCAGGAGTGCGCACGTTTCTATCGCGCTGTCGGTACAACCTCACAGCAGCTCTTCCGTTTCCATTGGCAGCCCCATACACCATATGCATGACAGCCATCTCAGCAGTCGTGAAGCGCTCCATGTTACGCGTACTACGTCCGATTTAAGAATGCCCGCGGCAAGCGCGAGTCTAGCCCACTTCACCTTTTAGCCAATTGCAGCGGCGCCCTCTCGCGCCGAATGGTGACGTCAGCGGACATACACTTATAGACGAAAAGGGTTTCTCTTGTCTTGGTGTTGCCTATCCCCCATTACAATTTGTACAGAAAGTTTTCAAACACCCTGTATATATATATATATATATATATATATAAGCAGAGCCTTCGGCTCCCTGCCCAACGGGCGAGACTTGTGCTTCGCAAACTCGCCTACGGCGACGGCACGTTAGGGTTACCCCTTTGGGGGGGTCATTCTCCCTCTCACCCAAAACCCCCTCACCCCCCTTTATGCAACTTGGGGCTAACCCCCACCCTCTTGTTGCATAACCCCCTTCCCCATTCCCCCTTTTTTTGTTGGTTGAAACATTGTGGGTCAAGCAGAAATCCATACAGGAAATGGAAGGAATTGTAAGTGTTTTTTAATAGTTTAAGGATATATACCCATAAATATGCACTTGCATATACAGTATACATACATGACCATTGACCAGTATACATTCAGATAAATGAGACAGTTATGCCTTCATATACAGTATTTATATAGCATAGAACTGGCATTTGATTTTTAATG